>JAWNLX010000587.1:14032500-14085000 GCA_035042055.1 Drosophila macrothrix | reverse complement strand
ATTCAGTGAGGTGCAAGTTTTGGTTAAATAAAGCGTTCAGCATGGTCACACTGATTGTTCGAACAGTGCTGCCATTTGGCGTAAAATGGTATACATCGCTTATCGATTACACACAGCGTTGCCTTGAATTTTCAATATGTAGGTGTGTGTGTGTTTTTGTGCAGGTGTGTGTGTGGTTGTATGTGTGTGAGCTTTGAGCCAAAGACCAAATCGAAAGAAATTCAAAAAATGCAAAACATCAATTTAAGCGGTACAAGCACAATTTCATTTGCAGCACTCATTAATTATTGGCTGGCAAGAACAAATGCCGGTCGTTTATTTTTATAAGGATTGACTCGCACAATTTAAGAAATAGCAACGAAAAAATCGAAGTGCTTTAAATGTCAAGGGCAACAAAAAGCATAACAAAACCCACAACAGCAACAAAAACAGCAGCAACAACAACAGCAGCCACAATAACAATAACAACAGCAATAACAATAACAACAACAATGTCTACAAATTCGCCCGCCCAAAAGCCGCCAACGAACAATGCCAGCAGCAGCACCAATGAGAAAAGCACCGGCGATTCCAATGTGGTAACAAAAGCAGCAGAGGCATCTGCCTGCCACACGTTGCTGGATGTGAGTGGAACGATGGCGCCAAAGATGATGGTGTCCACAGTACACACAGTCCATGGCCGGACAGATGAGGTCGACAGTCCGCTGTGGCTGTCCTCATTGCACAGCGTCATCTTTATCATCACATGCGCTTTGGCTGTCTTTATATTGTTCCGCAATGTGCTAACTTGGTAAGAATATAGAGAGACAGAGAGAGAGAGAGAGAGAGGGATCGATTATATACATACATAGATCGATCCTTATACACAAAATAATTTTGAGTATCATTTCACATTCGAATTTATTTCATCAATCTTTCTAGGTTTATTCTAACTAACCCTATTTTGTACATTTTATTATTGTTTGATCTAATAAGTCTCATTTTTCGAACATTATTTTTTTTTATTGTTATTTGAGATTTTAGTCTTATAATATTAATATTAGACATTTATTAAGAATTGCTTACATTAAATTAATGTGCAAATCGTAAGTTAAGTCGACACATTAACATGGCCAATTATTAGACAACATTTAAAAAAAAAAGTGCGCAAATTTGAGCTGCTTTTCCACCGTTTATAAAATTGAGGTCTATATTTAAATATGTTGGATGTGCCTGTCTTAAAAGCTCTGCAAGCTGCTTGGAAAGCTTAAAATAACGGACATAACTGATAATGCAGAAACATGCAAAGCTTTAATTGCGATCGACGAGAACACAGCTGTTCTTTCTTCTCTCCCTCGCTCCCAATCTCTTTCTCCGCTGAGCTGCGCTTCCCGAGTATACTCAAAATTCAGTTGTTCAGTTGCTCGGCGACCGTTGACTAAGAGATAGTTCCATAAGCGGTTGCTGAGATTCTTTTTTTTTTTCTTTTAATCTTAACACATTTTTCACCTGAGAATGACGAAATTTAACGATATTTCTTACCTGCCCACTAGGCATTTGCAGAGCTTCTGGGGCGCCTCCGGAGACTTTTGGCAATCGCAGTGGGACAAGTTCATTGACAAGTTTGGTAAGTTAGCCAAGACGCCAAAGAATACAAGAACATGAAATTATCTGTGAGTGCGCATGAACCGAAGGCTTCGTCTTTTATCTACATTTATGCATATGTATGCATGTGTGTATCTGTGTGAGTGTGTCGTGTGTGTATCTTTTCATGTATCTTCTTCTTATGTCAGATATCACAAATTGCAATTTTGCCTCCGATTCACAAAAGGCAACAATAACAAAAACAACAACAAAGGCAAACAAATAAACAGCACTTGTTTTGTTTATTAATTCGCACACACACACACACACACACTGATGCCGCACTGTGGGGAACTTTGATTACACCACACAACATGAATGTTATTTGCACCATCGAGTGTTTTAGATACTTCTTCAATTTATTTAAATGATATCGTTTTCATTGGTTAGATTTGTGAAAATAGATAGATTTTTCACCTTACAATTCAAATTTTGATGGAAATAAAGACTAGTTCAAGCTAAGTGGCCATCATGATTAAAGTCGCACTCAAGCTTTAAGTAACTTAACTTAACTTAATAGAGTAAACAAAATTTAGAGTGTACCTAAGTCTATGCAGGTGTATATATACAGACACACATCCATACACACAAATATTTATAATGCACAGCAGTCGATTGACTTTTACCCTACTGAATTACGTGACACATTTCATTGAGCGTTACAGATATATATATATATATATATATATATACAGATACATATTATATATATATGGATATGTAAGTGAAATTCATGTACTACTTGAGACTTGAGCAACAACGAACGCTAATCGTAATTCATATAGCTAAGGAAGCAAAATGACCACTCAGTTTTTGTACTCTGAACCAATATAGACACGCTTGCCCATCTTTATATATCAGAACTAGATATTTCAAGATCAAGTCTATTTCAATTGATCGATAACTGCACCCGATTTGCAAATATCGATAAATATCGAATTATGATAGCACTAAAAAGCACAATTTCAAAGCCAGGCCTACCAATTTATTATCAATATACATTGATATATTATTGGTCAACTGAACAATTCTAGTCCGGCTAAGAAGGGCCCAACTTATAGTTATATATATAATTGCATTCTCATATTGATCTCATTACGCAAACATTTTCTGTGTGCATGCGCCAGAAAGAGATGGCACGATGATCGAAACGATCGTAAATATGTTTGTGTGTATTCTGCAGCACCCTTATATCTACGATTGCGGACACACACACACACACACACACACATACAGACATGTACACATATGTGTCACAAGCCAGTGATTTCAGTTGGAACTTGTGAATAAATAGCGGATACTGTTTTAGTTTTAGTTTTTTTTTTTTGTATTCTTCAGTATCTGTGGACATAAGATAAAAGATAACTTTCTCGCATATATTGAACAAGGTGTAACTGTATAAGGTATATGTGGTAATATTTCTGTTTATATGTATATCTTCTAGTTGCATAGTTGCACTAAAGGATTATAGAATGTGATTCAATATCAAAGTACGACTGGTTATATCGAGGGTATATCGTGGCACTCTTATGTGATCTTAGAAGAATTTTTCAATAAACTAATAAAGCATCACTTGTTATAATATTTCCAATAAATAGTATTCATTTTGGAATTTGGGCATTTGGCAATTATGATAAACTGAAATAATTGCCAACAATCCCAATCCTTAATGACTTAACAAATGTGCCACATTAATGATTGCGCATCATAATTTTTTATCTTGATTCGTGTTAATTTTCATTATTTATTTATTCTTGTGCCTTGTGCTTCATCGGCTTGTGTGCAACACATAGTTAAGCAGAAAATATTTGTTGAAATTTGTTTATATTTGCTTTCGGTTTGAGTCCAAATCAGGCTTAAAGTGGACATGTCAAAATTGCAGGGAAGTTGGGGATTCATGAGGCAGACTAAGAAATGCTTTCCATTTGGGCGATTTCAATGGTAAATGAACAAAAACAATTTCAATTATTTGCCCTTATGGGTCTTAGTTGGAATACTAATTTTAGCTTACCGTAGTAGATTTTTATTTATAGATCTTCCTTCTCTTTCTGATCGTAGAACAATGCTTGGCGTAATCTTTTACATCAACTTTTAATTGATTCTTTTGAGTTAATCAGCCAACTACATTTTGCAGTTCCGATCAGAAATACAAGGAATTTTCCACCTGTTTCTCTTCAAACTTGTAGCTCGAATTATGCTATCCTTGACACATTTCGGATCTTCTGCTCAAATTATAATGCGTTTTCTCCTTTAATGAGCTGTGCTTCTTCCATATGTGTCCTTTATCCAAGCACACTTTCTGATCGATTTGAAATATTCGTAAAATAAAATAATATTATATTATGTTATATGTATATATTTATATGCTGATTATAGGTGATGATCCGATGATGCTTTGGGTCTTCGGCACCACCCTATTCACAATGATAGTGTACTGGAGTGTGGGCGGCATTTATACATTCATGGATCTGACCAATCGACCGGCATGTCTCCGCAAGTACAAAATCCAGCCGGGCACCAATGAGCCCGTTGAGGCCGGGCGTCTGTTAAAGGTGACGAATCCGAAATTTATTTTATATATATTAAAATATATGCATTTTTTTATTTTATTTTTTTTGTAAAATTATATTAAATTGGCTTCTGTGACTGGTAACGAATCGAAATGAATGAACTGAAACTGAACTTATCTTTGCAGGTCATTTGGCGTGTGATCTGTAATCAAATTTTTGTGGGCATACCACTGGCATTTCTCAGCTATAAACTGATGACAGTTCGCGGCTTGAGCGATATACGGGAACTGCCCACATTTCACTGGGTATGCTTCGAGCTAACCGTGTGCATCCTGATGGAGGAGCTGGGCTTCTACTATTCGCACCGTTTGCTGCATCACAAGCACATCTACAAGTTTATACACAAGCAGCATCACGAGTGGACCGCACCCATATCGGTGACGGCTATATATTGCCATCCCATAGAGCATATATTCAGTAATCTAGTGCCACCGTTTCTGGGCGTATTCCTGATGGGCAGCCATGTGGCCACCGCCTGGCTATGGTTCGCACTGGCCATACTCTCTACGCTGAATGCCCACTCGGGCTATCATTTGCCATTCTTTCCCAGCCCCGAGGCGCATGACTTTCACCATCTAAAGTGAGTTAAATAGTCGCTTAAACGTCTTATAGTTTGTATATACATGTTCCATGTTCTTGGTCTTGATCCGAAAAAGTCGATTTGATATTGTCATATCCGTCTTTCGTCCCTCTCTATATCTCTCTTTGAATGCTAACTAGCCTGATTTATATATTCAAATCGTCCGGATCAGATCATTATATAATAAAAGCTGTAATAGAAAGTAGAAAACTGGTCTGTCATTGACCGATTTCCTTTAAGACTTGCTAACGATTATGAACAACTTATTTGTTTTCGAAGAAATCCCAATTTGGCGTTGTTGCGCTGACTATTTTGAAACCCCAAATATCTGTGAAGAGCAAACTTCATCGGATTAATCTGCTTAATACATACATATATACACAGTTCACATTGCGGCAATCTAGTCTGTACTAAATATTTGACCAAACTCACCTTAAAATAGCTTTATTATGAGGCAAACGTTCAAAACATTTTCACATTATCTCCATCGGACTATCAGAATATAAATAGAATAATTTATCTCTAATTCATTTATTTATTTAATGTCGACTACTATCAGTTGACACCAAAAAAAAAGTCGAAAAAGATATAAAATACATTAAATTAAACTCAATTAAAAATAAAATTTAATATTAATTTAAATTCAAAAATAATGCAAAAAGGTCTCAACTTAAATTATCTGTAGGATTATCTGTAAGGCAGCTTGAAAACAAATGTTGTCTAGTGTCCTGTTTACTCTATACCACGTAAATTTATATGTTGTGCTTATAGATTCAACAACTGCTTTGGGGTGCTTGGTGTCCTGGATCGTTTGCATGGCACCGATTCGCTGTTTCGCGCCACCAAATCCTATGCTCGCCACATTATGATGCTGAGCTTTGTGCCGCCTCGCGATGCCTTTCCCGACTCCACCATGAAGTGAGTGCTCTGCAGTGCTGTGCTGTATCCTTGTACGTTGCGACACTGGCAGAGATCCCTATCTGTCAACTGACAACTGTTATTATTGGGACATATGAATAATCTCTCTCCATCTAAGCTCTGTGCTCAGTGTCCTACACATGTATTTTTTTTTTACTTGCATTTCTATATGTGTATACTTTATTGTGATAATAAGCAAGTGAGAGTATCTATCCAAAAAACCACAAAAAAAAAACAATAAAAAGGATGATTCAGATAATGATATACTCTACAAAGAAGATGTAAATGTGTATGTTAGTAGCGTTAGTAACACAAATCAAAAACTTACTAGTATTAATCATAAGTATATTGATGAATGTTTGATGTATAAGCAGACACGAATACACTTCTCACACAGCACGAACTAAAAATAAAAATAAAAATAAAACAATTAGCGATAATAAATAAATGAGAAACCAACGCAAACGTTAAGTGCAAAAAGACCAGTTGCTGTTTGAACTTTGGGCGCAAGAAGACCTAAAAATAAACCTAATCTCTGACTTGAATAATGCCTAGCAATAGTTAATCTTTTATAAATTGCCTATACAAATTTGATAACCATTTCAATAATAATAAAAAATTGACAAAACCAGAAAGCTACACAGCAAACCGAATGACCTACAATAATAATTCTAAAGAACTAAATCACATCAATTAAGTTTTTTATTCCAATTTCATAGTGTCTTCCAATAAAAAAATGAATGCCTTATGCAATTGACTTAATTGTACAGATAATTGTTGTATTTTCACCTAAATCCATTTTTGAAAATGTTCAGGAGTTAAAAGAAACTTCAAATTCAAATCATTGCATTCAAAAATGTTCTTTTGTTGCTTTGAATTTACACAAATTAAATGCAGTAACCTTCACTCTGTTTAAATAATCCATTTCGAAAATAATTCAAATCAGTCGATCGTCACTAGCTGCTGTTGCAAGTCAGGATACCCGTTCAATTGTAGCGCATCCATGGGTACAACGCATATATTTGAAGCGATTTACGCATGCCAGTTTGAATTGGGGCATGGAGACTAGCACAATCCTCACCAGTTTTGCTGTGCGCTGGCGCTACGCGGGGGATCTGCTCCAAGGGCGCTGGGGGGCGCTACTCGACATCATTGGCGATGATCCGATGCGCCTCTGGGTGGTCGGCACCACAGTGATCATATTTTTCGTCTATTGGTTCTATGCTGCAATCTTTATACTCATGGACATCACCAACCGTCCGAGATCTCTGCGCAAATACAAAATACAACCGGAGCAGAATGAGCCACTGGATCTGTCACGATTGTGGGCTGCCGTCAAAGTGGTTGTGTTCAATCTGACTGTGGTGAACCTAATCACAACCTGGCTTCTCTTCGAACTGGTGCTCAGACACCATAATTCCCAAAACATACGCGAACTTCCGAGCTTTGGACGAATTGTGCGCGACTTTGTCGCGTTTGTGGTGCTGGAGGAGATCATGTTCTACTATGTGCACCGATTGCTACACCACAAGGTCATCTACAAGTACGTGCATAAGAAGCATCACGAATGGACAGCGCCCCATGCGGCTATGACTCTCTATGCACATCCCATCGAGCATGTGGTCGCCAATTTACTGCCCGTGGGCGTCTCAATATCCATACTAGGCGCACACGTGCTGTTTGCCTGGGTTACGATCTCGTTGGCCGTCATCAACTCGATAACCGATCATACGGGCTACAGTTTTCCCTGGTCTGGCGTATCCGTGCGCTTCCACGACTTCCATCATGCCAAGTGAGAGAGCAGCATATATGCAAACTTATGTACAAGCATGTCTAAAAGTGTGACTTTCCCTTCTGTTCCTAGGTTCAATTATAATTACGGCGTTACGGGCTGGCTAGATAAGCTACATGGCACCTATAGGCCGCCAGTACACGGGCAAAAGCAGCAGCAGCAGCAGCAAGTGAAGTCGAAGCACAAAGCGGGGAAGAGCAAAACCAAGTCCAAATAGTGACAACTCCAAATAAATATTATTTTGTTTAACCGTTTTTTTTTAAATTTAAATAAATACACAACAGCTTCTGTATTCAATTTTTATTTTAAGATAACAATTAGTAAGTACAAATGTACAGGTGAGGAAAAACAAAACATGTTATTTGTTTGTTATTGTATTTTTTCAAATTTTGATTTTTAATATATTGTTTAGTATTTCGCCGACATACTAAAGTTGGTACTGCTCCTGGAATTCTATTCAATATATACATATATAAATATATATACATTTATTTTTCTTATTAACTTGGAGGGGAAAAGCCAAAAAGTAGCGATACAAAAAATCACCACTTACGTTTATTTATTTATAATTTTAAAAAAAGTGCGCATATGTAAAAATGTTCTATTTTTCGTTGAAAACGGTGAATAAAATTATGCAGTTTACGGAGTTTTTTCTCACTATTCTTAGTCTTTTTCCAAGACAAGTTTGAAGACACAGATAAGAACGGCCGTTGCGTTGTACCGCCATAATGACGATTGCAAATCCAAATATCGTGTGTATCAAATGTATCGTATAGTATATCGATATATCGATACTAGGTACACACTGTGCCTTAAAGCTCGTATAGTGTATCGATATATCTATATCAGGTACACACTGTGTGCCTTACAGCTGTTTGCTGGCAGATTACGCGACCAGTGGTGCATCTGATTCTTTTTACCCTGTTGCCATAATTGCATTGAAGCGTGACTGAAGCACCATGTACAAAGTGATAAGGCAAATGACGCAGTTAAAGCTGCAAGCACCGCTGCTGACATCCGCGCCAGCTGCCAGCGCTGCTAATCTGCTCGCCTTTCCACCACAGACGACGACCACGCAAAATGTACACACGGCTGCGACTGGAGGCTTATGTGCCAAATGGAACAAAAACAACTACGGGCCACGCAAATGGCTGGAATATAACAAAACTGTGCATCCGCCACAGGAGACAAACGAAGAGCCACGCAAAGCGGTAAGCCAACAAGCCAATTGCACTTGTTCAACGATTGATTAAAATTGCATTCGATTTATTTGCGGCAGTATATTTGCCACATGCGCAGCAATATCAAATACAGCCCGGACAAGATGTGGTATATAGCGGCCTTTGTGCGGGGCATGTCCGTCGACGAGGCGCTGAAGCAACTCAACTTTGTGCTCAAAAAGGGCGCCACAGATGTGAAGGAGACGATACTGGAGGCGCAGCAAATGGCCGTTGAGCGGCACAACGTGGAGTACAAGAGCAATTTGTGGATTGGTACATTGAAATACAGCCAATCATTATGTCCTCAAACTAATATGTTTTTTCTCTTTGTGCGCAGCTGAATCCTTTGTGGGCAAGGGACGCGTCTTTAAGGGTATGCGTCGGCATGCGCGCGGTCGCTTTGGTCGCGTCGAGTACAAGCATTGTCACTACTTCCTGCGCTTGGAGGAGGGCGAACCTCCGCAGCACTATTATATGCCCGAGCCACAGACGCCTCAACAGCAGTATGAGCATTGGCAGGAGCAGATGCGCAGCCGGAAGGTGATCAACTCCCTGTAGAATCCCACACGGCATACGCCGTCCAGCCACAGACAGACAGACAGACAGCCCCTTTCATATGCAGCGCATTTGAAGTTGTTTTCAAACACGTTGTGTTCTCTAAATTGTAATAAATGTAAATCAAAATTAATTATAGCAATGCTGTTCAATTTCTTAGAAGCGACGAAGTTTAAATAATAGTGTCGAGTCGAAGGCCTAGGTTAGTACTCGTCAATAAGACATTATGCTTAGTAATTGCTGCTAAGTCATAAGTTTGTAAAATAAAAAGAAAATAAATACCAGTGCAGACACAACCAATTGTTATGATATGCTATATGATGAGCGTAGTAAACCATTAACTGAGTGACTGAGCAGACAGACAGACAGACCAAGAATATATATACGCAAGAAATTAAAAATAAAATTGACTAAAGAATCTTGGCAGTAACTCTCAAATGGGTCTCTAGGCAAACACTTGGCAAATAGTAACCGGCCTTAAACTAAATATTGATGCTGATTTCGTTTTCATTAGTAGAATATCTTTAGCTTCGTCTTCCGATCTTTAAGCAATTTTCTATGTTTTCCAACCATTAAATAGACTATACAATCTTCAATTCAGAATGTTGTTTATTTTCTCCGTGTAAATTGCCTATTGTAACAGTAGCTTAATAATAAGTTGTGAATTTATTACTTTAATTACTTTTATTAATGACAAACAAAGTGAACATACAAATCATGTAGCCTCTCTCTCTCTCACCGGACGCGTTATGCGGCGCATTTCGAATGGTTGTCATCCTGCAGGGTTCGTGTGAGAAGTTCTTCCATTTCCATATCATCGATGGGGGACTGTTGCTTCTGCAGCTCCTTGGACACGCTGGTTAGCGCTAAGGGCTCGCGCCGACGCACCTCCTTATCAACTTTCTTATCCAGCACCAGGCCAGCTAGCTTGGACAGGCGAGAGCGTGCTGTCTGCCCAGCATCCCGACGACGCTTGCGCGATAGTTTCGCTACCGGATGTGGGCTGGGATCAGGACTTGGGCTTGGCGGCTTCAATGCCGCCGGCAATCGCTCCTTGGCCGTGTGCTCGCGCAGCAAGTGCTTGCTGAGGTTCTGGGCGCTGCTAAAGCAGCGCTGGCAGCCAACCGCCAGACACTCAAAGCGTCTGCCGGAGTGTGCGGCTAGAATGTGCTGTCGCAAATTACGTTCATATGTGTAGCTGCGATTGCAGTCGGGCTCGGTGCATGGGAACGTCGACTCGTTCTCTGCGCGATGCTTGGCAGCGATGTGGGCAATGAGATCGCCGGGCTTTACGTAGCTGCGCTCGCAGTGCTGGCACTTGTGACGTTCACGTCGATGGAGCGCTTCGCGGCAGTGTTTTGTGTACAGCGACCACTTATTGAACTTCAGCTCGCATTGAGGACACTCGTAGAGTTTGCAGCTGCGCTGATGGCTCTCCAGCTGCCACTGCTGGTAGAAGCCGCGCGAGCACTTTTCACAGCGATACGGATACTCATGGGTGTGCTGGGTGATCTCGTGGCGGCGCAGCTTCATCTTCTGCCTAAACTTGGCTGTGCAATGGGTGCAAGCATACTCGCGCGGGCACTCGTGCGCCTCGCGCACGTGTCGCTGCATGTTGCTGTCCGATGTAAACATCTTGCTGCATTCCGGCAGGCTGCATTTGATACTCTTCTGGGGTGCCTCCGTACGCTCATGCGTACTGCGCAGATGACGCTTTAGATGTGTGACTATTGTATAGCTCTTCAGGCAGCCCTCGTAGTTGCAGGCGTGTCTCTTCTAACATCCCCAGAGAAGTCAAATTTATTAAATATTTAATACTAATTCGAAAATAGTCTCCACTTACAATGCCGGTGTGATGGTATTCATGACGATCCAAATGGTCTAGGCGCTTGAAGGTCGCGTCACAGCCGCCTATGCTGCAGTTATATTTGGGGCCAGTACTGTCGCGTCGTGGTTGCTTGGCCTTAAACTCCTCTAAGACGGCATCCAAGTCACTGTCGCTCGTAATTTGCACCTCCGGCGGCATTTTCTTCAGCATAAAAGCAGACACAACAACAACGTGCGAACTGGGAATGCCGAGATTTCCCTCTCTCGAACCATTGTTAAAATTGCGATATGCTATCGATATTTTTTTGCGATATTTATTGAAAATTGTAGAAGGACGACATATTTGGGAAACAAAAAAACAATTACAATATATATTAAATTTGCTTATTATGTATATGGTTACATACTTAAATATATTGTTACGCAAGGAGCAACTCCTTCCAGCCAATACTCTCGATAGATGTGGGTCTACCTACAATCACTATACAAATTTACACATCACTAAGCAGGTGATATTCAAACGACTACAATAACGGCCATTGGTAATAACAAACAATAAGAAAACGCTATAATAAAAACTCGGCATCTATCGGTGGATTAGTTGGCATTGCCACAACGCTCCCGCTCATCGTGTGGTGCTGCTGTAAGTAAACATAATTTAAACATGCAGAAATCTTTAGACGAACAAAAATAACATATTACCCTATTTATTTAAAGGTTCTCAAATTTTTGCGTTGCTTTTCACTTTTCACATCGCGGATCTCTGTGCAGGTGAAAACAACTGCAACTCGCGGTAATAATACGGATCCGAAAACTTGAAATGCATGTTAAAAATATACTCTCGAAAGATGGTCTTTGGGTCAACCCAAAAATTTCCAAGCCCACAACTTTGTCAAAAGTGACCATATTTTTAAAAACCATGGATTGACCTCCACTCATGCAAAACTACTTGCTTGGCCAGTGGCACTAGTGTAGCTGGCAAGGACCCTGTCACACCCGCTTCCTTGGAAGTGAAGCCCAGTGGATAGTGGTAAAGCAAAGGTTAATTATTCAAGAAGGTTAATTATTTTATGTATTTTAAATCAATTGTTATGCAATTTATTTATTTATTTATACGCTATGTAAATATAATTTGTTCACAACTGTTATATAATTATTATTATTATTTTTTTTTTTTTGCATTTTTTTTTGTGTTTATTCATTTAATTTTTGATTTTAAAGCGTTTGCTTTCAACAATTGTTACTCATTACCAATCAATCAATAATTTCTGTATTATTCTCACGATTTTGGTTTGATTTTTTATTAATTGTTTTGTAATTGTAATTTGGTTTAACTAACAACTACATAGACGACATAGATGTACGCTGGGTTTTTGCCTTAAGACCTTACGAGCTTAGAAATTTTAACAAATGTACAGACTTATATATCGTTATTACAATAATAATATAATATGCATTAAAATTGTTGTAACAGGAGATTGGAGCATAAATAAATGTACACACATGTGTAGATCGTATTTATCTGTCTTCGCAGCTGTACACATGGCTAGCAACAACAGTCCCCAACAGTTAAGGATAAGCCAGCCATGTTGGTCGGGTATTAAAAAAAACCTGAACAAAACTTACTAAAATACAATCTTAGTTTATTTAAAAACGGCACACTCTAAAATTCGTCTTGCATCTCGCTTACTGTAGGATTGGGTTACTCGTATTTTTTGTTTTCTTTTCTTTTCTTTTATTTTTTTTTTTTTGCTTTATATGTTTCCTTGATTAAATCTTTTTTAAGTAAGAAAAAGTGCGCTAGTTTTTGTTTGTCAATAGCTAAAACGTCTAAACACTTTGAGTTTTTGTGGTTTTCGTTATCGTTTTGCTACAGCCCTTACATACGTTTTTCATGAAGTTTGTTTATTCGGTAAAAATTATATCAATAATCATCATTAATTATATATATATATATTATAGTTCGGCTTAGACTTAATTGCTACAAGTGTTCTGAATACCTCCTAACTGCCTAACTGCGCATTTGTTCATTTCTATTTGGTATATTTTAATTATTTTCTATATTGGATTTCTTATTTGTTAAAAAACTATTTTGGCCTTATAGGGTAGACGACACTACACTACGCTACTTTCTGAAACATGTTTGTCTTGCATTCAAATTGTTTTCTATTATTCTTTTTTTTTTTTTTTTGTGGCACCCAAATGAATTTTCGTAAAGTGCAACAGAGCACACACACAAAAGGAAAAAAAAAAACACATGTTTATGTACCACATATGGTATCTATATATTGCTGTTGCAGTTTTCTACTTATAAATATTACGGTAAACGTACTTATATACAAGTGTAAACAGCCTGTAACAATCAATATATTGGTTGCCAAATTCTGAATGAACTAATTTTCGGTGTTTGTTAACTTGTTTTTGTTTTTATTGAGCAAAGATTTGTGTGCAACAACTTGTGACTACTACACTGAGGGAAAAATTAGAAGGGCAACTAACTGGATGGGTGGGTGGTAAGGAGGAGAAAGGGTTGTCATGTGCGTCATATGAGGAGCATACAAATATGTTTTATGGAATGTTACTGTATGTTTTAAATACGTATATCATTTTATTTATTTACTTTCTTTTTGTGCAACATATTCCACTTCTTGCAGCTTGTGAGTTGTGTGTGTGTGTGTGTGTGAGTGAGAGAGGGAGAATGGCAAAGAGATAGAGTGAGAGGGAAAGAAAGAGCTGCTGGGAGAACCTTTCTTAGAAGTATGTATGTACAACTTGTAGACTATATACTTAGATCGGAAAGTATGAGATACATGCGTATTTATGCAAAATATTTGAATAGTTCACATTTAAGAAAATGTTTAGATTGACTTTTTTGATGTTTTTGTTTTGTTTTTGTTTTATTTTTCATTTTCGTATGTTATTTGATTTTTGTTTATTTGCATCTGCACAGCAGAGTTTAAATTTCTTATGCATTTCCATATCATTTTGTTAACATTGCTGTATTTCTCTTATTCTCAATAGGTATGCATCATCATCATGTGTGCATATTTATGCATGTATATCATTAAATTATATACGAATTAAATGGCTGTGCTTAAGAATTACTATTCCCATTTTTGAAATTTTTCGGATTTTCTCATTGTTTATTTTATTTTATATAATATGTAATGTACATTAATTTCTGTTATCATTTGTCCATGCAAACGTCTTTTGTAGTATGTGGTATTGTATTGTATGGTATGTAAGCTTGTATGTTGTATGTATATGTATATGTATATGTAATTTTCTTTTCTTTTCCTTTGTTTTTTTTTGTTGTTTTTTGTTTTTGTTTTTTGTATATAAAAGGAGCATATATTTAACGCCTAACAAATTTGTTTTAAATGCAGTTATTGACCTGAACATTCGTTAATAATATCATCATTATATCATCATTATAATTTCATGTTTTGAATATACGTAATTCATTATGTATGCATATATGTATGTTATGTTATGTATATGTATGTATATATATTTTATTTTGGTTTTTGTTTTTGTTTTTGTTTTTGTTAGATTGTAAAATAGTTAAAGAATTTTGTTTTGCATTTTTTTTATGGCTTGCAGTGCTGCTTTTCTTTCACTTTTATTGCTCGCTGCAGTTTTCTTTTCTCTTTCAACATTTAAAATGGTTTTACAATTATTGTTGTTATTGTTTGTGATTTGTTTTTTGTTTTGTTTTGTTTTGGTTTCTTTTTCTTTTCTTTTCTTTTTTTGTTTAGTTTTTGAATACTTCTCTCTTTAGATTTCTGACGTCACAAAAATTACGAACGTTTCACTGTTTACAGTCTCGCGACGGATTTTTAAATAATAAACAAATTGAAAAATTCCCGGTATAAAAACATAATTATTAAAAACAAAAAAATAGTTGGTCTTAAATAAAGTTATTTTGGTAGTTTGTGGGGAGCTGCGGGCTTGCATAAATAAATAGTAATGGCTTAAATTAACTTAACCAAGTTGCACTAAACGTAAATATAAACACATCTACAATTAATTAGAGTAAGGCATATGTATATATATATATATAAATATATATATGTATATATATATACGTATAGATAAAAAAAATTGGTTTGATAATTATATATAACAATAGACATCAACACGGAGCAAACAATTGTTAATAAATTGGCAGCAGCTGCAACAAACTGCCGCAAGTGGCAACTGTAACAAATGAATGAGAATAAAGGGCGGCGCATTATTTGAGGGCGGGGCAGGAGCGCGGCATGTACAAGTATGTGTATATTTATGTATGTATATATGTGTGTGTGTGTGTGTGTTGGTGTATTTTGTGTGTATATGTTGTGTGGCGTATGTGTTGTGTGCATTTGCATGAGGCACGGCTTATCGTCAAGTTGCAACATTTAATTGCAACATTCGCTTTTGAATTAATTGAGCATATTTTCGCAATAGATTTTCATTTAACTTGGCCAATTGGCAATACAAATTGCTAGTTCTTTCACATATTATTTAAAGGTACGTACGGGCAGAAGGAAAGAAGGGGGGCTATAATGGGCTGGGCAGGCATACAAATGCCACAGTTTTGGCCAATTGCTTTTTGGGGTCACATTTTGAGAATTTTCGCTTTTGATTTTTTGTGTGTTTTTGTGTGTGCAATTTTCTTATTATTAGAAAAATCCGCAACGCTAGTTGGCTTCATCATCGTCGTCGTCGTCGTCGTCGTTATCGGTGTTCTTGTTCTTGTTGTTGTTAAAATTTAGTGCGTGCGTCGTCTGCGCGTAGCTGCACCACCACCGCTGTTGTCGTCGACGTCGTCGTTGTAGCCAACTTGTCGCGGGCTGGGCAATTTTTATGACGTCTCTAAAAATCATACTTTAAACGTTTTTTCTCGTCGCTGCTGCTGCTGCTGCTGCTGTTGTTGTTGTTGTTGCAGCTGATGGTGGCTGCGATGCGACTGTTGCTGTTGCTGCTGCTGCTGTGCACTTCCATTGGCAGCCAGCAGACTCATAGAGCCAGCGCTACACAGTGCCGTTGTTGTGGCATCCTCGCAGGCATAGCTGGCAATGCGATGATCACTACGTGAACGCTCCCGATCGTGTGTGCGATGATGATGCTGCTGCTGCTGTTGTTGCTCGTTGGCTGCTGCTGTTGCGGCGGCGGCGGCGGCGGCGGCAGCAGCAGCTACTGCTGCTGCAGTGGCGCCATTGCGCTTGCTGCTGGCCGCCTGCTGTTGCGAACGGCGATTGCCCAGACGCTTCAGCTCGTAGTCGCGTGCGTCCGTGACGTCGAAAGTGGCAGCGCGTTGCTGTTTGCCATGACGCTGCTGCTGCTGCTGCTGCTGTTGGGTGGGCTGCTGCTGTTGCTGCTGCTGCTGTGACTCGTATTGTTGCGGACAGTACTCGTCATATTCGTGATCATCGCACAGATTCGCATTGCAGGCCGGCAGCGATTGTTGTTGCTGCTGCTGCTGCTGCTGCTGTTGCTGCTGTGCGCGATGCTTTTTGGGCGGTAGCGGTATGGGCGCCTGGTTAAGCTGCGCTTGAGCTTGAGCTTGAGTCTGTGTACTGGCTGAGGCTGCCGCCGCTGCTGCGTGCAGCGACGCTGATGCTGTGCTCGTGCCCGTCGAACAGTTCGTGGCACGTCGCAAAACATCAACGCCGCCGCCGCAGCAGGCGCACTCCTACAACTCCGTTACGGAATACAAATCGCTATTAACATGAGCAGCAGCCGCTGCAGCAGCACCAGAACCGCCACCACCACCACGCTTCAGTGAGCGATAGAACAACGCCTGCTGCTGCTCCATCAGTAATTGTTGCTGCTGTTGCTGTTGCTGCTGCTGGTGATGATGCTTGCTGCTGCTGCCGCCGCTCGCAACTGTGCCATGATAGTTATTGTTGTGTTGGCGTTGCTGCTGCTGTTGCTGGTAGTAAGCCTGCTGCTGTTGATGATGGTAGGTACTGGTGTCGTAGGAGTGCTGCTTCTTCATGCTGCTTAGCATTGGCTGAGCTCCGTATGATGTCTGCTGCAGCTGCTGCTCCGCATAGCTGCGCGCATTATCCAGCGCTTCAGCACGTCGTGGTCTTTCACGTTCTCTGTCACGCTCACGATCACGTTCACGTTCACGTTCACGTTCACGCTCCCTTTCTCTTTCACGGTCTCTATCTCGTTCGCGTTCATAACCAAAACTGGCGGATTGCTGCTGCCGCAAGCTGGCTGATTTGGGCGGCAGCGTTTGCATATGATTGGCATTGCTGGCATCCCGTGAGTTCTTGTGACGATTTTTGGGCGGCAGCGACGGCGGCTGCTGCTGCTGTTGTGCGGCAATCTGCAGCTTCTGCTGTGCAGCTGTTTGTGGTCGCTGCAGCGACCGATATTGACCCAAAGTGGCAGCGCACAACGGCTGTGAACTGATCTTCGATTGGGCGATAGGAGCGCCAATGTTTCCGGTGGGCGACTGCACGGGTATCTCTGGCAGCGGCTGATTAACTATGGAGGCCGGATTCAGGGAGCGTTGCACGCGTGGCGCCGCCGTTGGCGCTGTCTGCTGGGCAGCAGCTGCTGCTGCTGGAGTCGGATAGACCGCACTGCTTTCAATGCTGTAGACGGCTGAGGGGGGCAGAATGTGTGTTGTCGGTGGATGATGCTGCTGTTGCTGTTGTTGTTGCTGTTGCTGCAGCTGTTGCAGAGCAAGCAGCTGTTGCTGTTGCTGCTGTTGCAGAACCAACAGCTGCTGTTGCTCTTTGGCATAAGAGCTGCCCACGCCGGTTGTGCCGGGTATCTCCGTAAAGGTATTGACTATCTTTGGCTTGGGTGGCGGAGGTGGCGCGTGCTGTGGTTGCAGCTGTGGCTGTGCCTGCACTTGCTGCTGCTGCGGAGGCGGTGGTGGTGGCGCGACCTGCTGCGCCACCATCTGCATTTGCAACTGATGTTGCTGTTGTTGTTGCAATGGTTGTTGTTGTTGTTGTTGCTGCAGCTGCTGTTGTTGCTGCTGCTGCTGCTGTTGTTGCTGCTGCACCACCGCTGGCGTCGTGCTGGGCACCAGCATGTCCGTGGAGCCGCCGGCATAGACCTGAGGCATGCAGTCTGCCTGCTGGCAGTAATCCTTCGACACGGTGGCTATCGAGGGCGTCTTGGCGCTACGCAAATTTGGCGACGGCGAGGCGCCCTTCAACGAGCCACCGTAGCGACCAACATGACGCAGTGTGGCACACTTGTTTGCCGTTGCGGCGGCCACAATGTTCAGATTGTTGTTGCCCCGCACCGCTTTGGGGCCGATGCTAATGTATTTGGGATCGAAGCGATTGAAGCTGTTGTTGGTGACGTCGCGCGGATCCCGATCATCGACCAGGCCATCAGCATCCAGTCCATTGCCCGTCGACTTGCACATCGCGTTAGCCGTCTGGGCGGACAGCACGGAACGTATGGAGCTGCCCGTTGAGCGGGGCAGCGTGGCCGATGCGAATATGTTTTTCAGTGTGGTGCTGCTGCTGTGGTGTTGCTGCTGTTGCTGTAGTTGTTTCTGTTGTTGTTGTTGCTGTTGCTGAATTTGTTGTTGCTGCTGTTGATGCTGCAGTAGCTGCTGTTGTTGTTGCTGCTGGAGCTGCTGCTGCTGCTGTTGTTGTTGTTGCTGTTGTTGTTGCTGCTGCTGCTGTTGCGTGTTGTTGCTATTGCCTGCATACGTGTTGCAGGCAAGCGAATCTCAGTAAAAGTCGTTCGATTCGAGCGTCTTACACTGCTTGCTGAGCGTCGCGTATTTGCCATTGTTTGGGCCAGGCAAATACGACGCTGACTGTTGGTGGTGCGATGGCAGACGCCCCAGCGTATGGTGGCCGGATCTGCAAAAACATAACGGGTTGCGGAATGAGTAACGTATTTTTTAGTGGGTACTTTTTGTTGTTGCAATAAATGTGTAAACCTTAAACGTTAACTAGTTGCAACATTAGGGGTAGTCAGGCATATAGGTCGCGGCGATTTTCATTTTCATTTTCTTTTTTTTTTAATTTTATTTTCTTTTTTTAGATGATGTTAAAGATGTATTTGTTTTATATACATATACAGTGACCTGTGCACCATTTATACACACAAACAAATTAGTTGATTTCCTTTCGGCCCAGTTTTCTAAGCGATTAGTTTTTACCAAACTTGGATGTGACCGATATCTATATTATCAGCAATTGTCTCGAAAGAAATGTACAACTTTTGCATATAAAAGACTCAAAATGTTCTTATTTTTATTTTCTTAAAAACCGATTTCTTATTGAGTTAGTCATAGAATTATTTTGAAAACATTTTGTGTCTAAAATTTTTGCTTATTCTGTACATAATGCAAATATTGTTACACAATGGCAAGCTGAGATAATTGAATTTCTTGTTTTAAAGGCAACTCTGATATGCGTTTTATAATCGTCCTTCCACGCTAAATGAAAAGAAACAGCGAAATATTAATATGTAGGGAATCTATTGTACTTTATCCATTAAATAATTCATTAACAGATATCCTGTTGCAAATAGTTTACTTCACTATTCTTTTGAAGTTTATAAAATCTTGAAACTTTGACCAATCCAAAGATTGTGGCATCACTAAAGGCAAGTTCGAGTAAAAATACTAGTTTTAATAAGAAATGAATGAGTGTACTCAAAATATATACTTGTATATGGTGTCTAAATTTATTTCCTAGTTGTTTTTAGATATTTCGAGATGAGCTTGTTATTCAAAGAGCTACTTTTGATATGCTTTAGTTATATTTTGTGTTAAACCCATTATGATCACCATCACTCTGTTTTTTTTTAAGTTGAACTCTTTCTGTTTTAAGTCTATCTTGCTGAAGCTAGCATTCGTCCTTTTACTTCGGTCAAAAATTGTTGTTGTTCTTTTTATATCTTGAAGATTTTGTTTCTCAGTTCGAGCAAACAATTTTAAAGAGGGCAGTAAAAGGTTATTGCAGGTTATATGCATGGGAATGATATGAATGAGGTGATAAAACAATGAAGCTGCAACCAGTAGTAAGAAATGATTTAAATCGCGACACGCTGCTTAACTACACCCAATGCTGCGTCGGTTGCTGCTGCTGTTGCTGCTGGTGGTGCATGTATCGTGTCTGCGTTATGCGTTAGGGTGTTGTCCTTGTATAATATATTTAGATATATATTGGATATATGTGACTTAAGCTACTTTATGTCATGCAGTTGGTCGAGGCCTAGTGTGCTAGACAGAGGGCAGATTACAACAACAAATGTGATTTAAAACAAACAAAAGTGAAATCAAAAGGTGAAAACCAAAGACAACTAGAGTAAAGCAACATAATGTACACATGGACAAATAAAAATTGGTAATAAAAAAAGATGTGTGCAGTCGACTGTCTAACGGTTTGTCTACAGACTAAAAACTAACTAAGGCAAAACTAAAGCGATAACTAAAGAATAAGAAATTAAACTTCATGCCTTGTGCCATGCACCAAATCATAGCCGGGCGGCGGCGACGGCGAACGGCGGCCGCCGTTGTTGCGGCTGGCCAGCGATGAGGCCGCCGCTGCCGACGCCGCTGCCGTTAAGTTAGTTCTATGCTGTGTGTGGTTGTAGTGGTGGTTGTTGTTGTGGTGGTGGTAAGTTGATGTATTGTTGCTTGATTGTGATGATGGTGGTGATGCCAACCCTTGTCGCAGGCCTGCTGAGCCATTCCTATATGAGCCGGTCACATTGCCGCCGGCCAAGCTGCCGCCACTAGGCAGTGTACCCGTCTGTCCAGCTGCAGCTCCGCCGGCCACGCTGCCGCCAATGGGTCCACCATGCGCCTGCTGATGGTGCAGAAGCGTGCGGTTAATGGTGCCCGTGCTCATCGGTGCCGTCGGCGAAATGCTTGCGCTTGGTGCATTTGAGGCGGAAAATAGTGGCGCCGTCTCCGACTTGTCGCCGTCGAGTGTGGGCCTACAAATAAATAAAAGATGTGTTGAAAATGCAACAACCTCCAAAAATTTCGTTTGCTTTTTTTTTTTTTTTTTTTACCGCTTGCTCAAATAAATCCAGGCGTGAGAGTCCGCATAGACGAGTATAGTGAGCAGAAATGAGGTTAGCAACCCGGCGACCATCATCAGGCTGAGGCCGAGCAACCCAATGCCGCAGAGGCCTTGCAGTGCCTCGGCATAGTGGCGGTCAATGGCGCGTCTGTCCAGTGTGGCCGAAAGATTGGTCAGATTTCGTTTAGTCTCCTCCAGATCGTTGTCCATGGCGTTCAGGGTGCGCTGTATGTCAATGCGTGGATATGTGTCCTGGCTCATGCTGTGCCAAAGATTGTGATATACATATATATGTATATATATATATATAAGTTACAAGCTGATAGATAGGCTTTGAATGTTACTTGGTCCTCACCGTTGCATTATTTCAACGCTCTCACGAGCGCGCTCCACAAGATCCCGAGACTCGTTGAGACGAAGGATAAACCGATTGCGCAACGTGCCACAGTTGAGGAAGTAGACATATGGACTCCGCTGTAATCATCGAAAGAAGGTAGGAGAGAGTTCATTATAGAGACCATCAACTGGCGCCAAACTGTCGGAATGCTACTAACCATGCCCACCTGCCGGCACATGAACTCATGCGGACGCATACAAAAGTCGCCGGCTGCGACGCTGGAGGCCAAATAGATGCCGGCTAGCAGCCAGCAGATGATGATGCAAAACAAGCCCGAAACGCTGAAGAAGATTAGAGTGCATCGGGAGCGACGGGCGACACCAATGACGAGCACAGTGCACAAGAAGAGCAGCAGGGTGAGGAAAGCCAATGTAGCCGGCCAGCGTATGGACTCGTACAAATCGCCAAGCTGAGGAAGGCGAAAGTAGATTGTAGATATAGATAGATATATATATATATTATATATAATATAAAGACGTACGTGCAGTATGCCCATTAAAGAGGTCTCATTCTCACTGCCCTTTGTCTTCATGAAGTAGAGGACCATGTTGTCCAGCGAGGTGACTGCGCGTGAAGTATTCTCGCTTACCAAACGGGACGTCGCGATAAGCAGCATGACAGCCGTTTGATTGATTGATTGATTGTGCGGCTTCTCCACCTGAGCCACCACATTGTGGGAGGCCATTTTCGTTTCGAGATCACGCTTGATGGTTTCAGTCTGTAAGTTAGTGAATTCAAATATTTTAATAAACTTAGCTACAATAAACAAAACAACAAGAACTTATACAAGAACTCATCTTTCGAACGATTGTTCAAAGGAGAGCTATATGATATGTAATCCGATTCGGATCGCTCTGACTGTCTGTCATGTATGGGTCGAAGTGGTCTCCTTCAATGCGAGCCAAAGAACGATAAGATATGTCATCACGTATCTCTGAGATATCCTTAATCAAACTCTCATGGAGCAATTCGCATAGATTAAAGCTGTTTTCGCTAACAAGATGTTGTCGCATTTGATTATAAAAGCGATATTGTGCGACAACTACCCCCGAAAAGCCATTGGATATGTGCATAGTAGGGTTCGTCCATTACTTAACTTACTCCGAGTCGCTGACTCACAACAGCAGCAGCAGCAGCAGCAGCAGCAGCAGCAGCAGCAGCAGCAGGTGAGAGCAGTTCAAAAGTTAATGACCAAAAATGGGTAAAGGGAAAGCTTCCACAAAGGACTGGTTCACACACACACACACACACACAGAAAGAGAGAGAGAGAGAGAGGGAGACAGGCTGAAAGATAGATGAGAAGAAGTCGCCAACTCAGGCAGACATACAGCTGGCAAACAGAAACAAAGGACGAAAACGTTGCACATAAACATAGTAGTTTCCCCCCCTTAATGCTTTTGCTTCCGCACTTGTGCAATGCTTTGAGTACACAGCCAAATAGAAAAAAAGAAAGAAGGAAGGAAAGAGAGAGAGAGAGAGAGAGAGAGGAGAGAGGAGAGGGGCACTGCAGACATGGGAAGCGTGACAGGGCGTAGGGTCGAGGACTTGCCTAAAAGCAGCGAATACCGACTCACGCAAAGACCAAGACCGAACTAACCCAATCCCACCCCCAGCTCCATTCCCAGCCCCGACCACTGTCTGGCTGTCTCTCTTGTGTGTGTGTGTGTGTGAGTAGATGTGTGTTTAGTCCCGTGCCTAGATAATTAATAGCATTTAAGTTAAGAGCAAAGCAATGCCAGCCATCTGTTTAGGCCACAGTATCATCTTGTCCGCACCTAAACCATACACCACCCACGACCCACAATTCTTCCCTCTGAATCTGACTCTGTGCGTTGTTTCCCCC
The DNA here is from genome assembly GCA_035042055.1 of Drosophila macrothrix. Classification (NCBI taxonomy): domain Eukaryota; kingdom Metazoa; phylum Arthropoda; class Insecta; order Diptera; family Drosophilidae; genus Drosophila; species Drosophila macrothrix. The sequence continues at coordinate 14,061,665 of JAWNLX010000587.1, read as the reverse complement.
ACATTCACTTTTTTCTCGTCACACTCTTTTAACCTTTTGCCTTATCGGTTTATATATATATACATATATATATATGTGTGTGTTTATATACATATGCATATAAAAGCAAGAAGGAACGCCCATCTTTGGCACGTCGAACATTATATACCCTTGTAGACCGGAGTAAAACTGCTAACATCTAATTTGAGTTCAGAGTTCGTTATTATTTATATATTTTTGTACGTTTTAAAGAAATTTTATTTGGATGTTCTCCAACTGCTAACTGAATATTTCACATTTGTGTAGTTGCATCGTATTAGAAAGGCTGACAAGTACCCCTGTCTACCCTTAACTCGATACTGTAACTTAAATCAGTATAAGATATTAAAAAAAAAGAAGAAAAGTGAATACAGCCACACAGGCACGGACATGGGCATATCGACTCGGTAAGTGATGCTGATCGGGGAATATCATATATACTTTTGGGGTCTAATTCCGCAAAGTCTCATTCAATGCGTTACACACGTCACAGCAACATCATAATATCCTCTACACGTTTATAATACATATGAGCTGACAAAGTTGATGAATAGGAAAATCAAATCTATAGCTTTGACTAGCGTGACAGACAGCGTGTCCTATCCAATGTAACTCGGATTCCTCCTCCGCCTTTTGCATGCCGTTGCCTTCACCAAGCAGATACATTTATGTGTACAAAAATGTGTTGAGTTGTGGGGTGCATAGCGGGGCATAGGGAATCAGAGGCATATCTCTTTTGCTGTGTAACTCAATATAATCACAGGCTGAAATATGAGGCTAGCAAGTGCATTAATCGAATGAAATGTGTGAAATTGCAATGTGCTCTGATTTCGCAAACTTTGCCCGACACACTGTATAAATTCTCAACACTCGGGGCAAAGAATTTTCAACTGTATTTCATGGATTTTGCTTTCATTTCATAGTTCCGGGAGCAAGGGAGTATTCAATAAGGAAAGTATTTATGCATTTAGTAGTATTTGTGAACTTACCTCTTGTTTAAGATTAAGCACAAGATTCTCCACCTTCTTGCCGGAGCTGAAGGCCTGCAGCAGACCATTGTGGAAATCATCATTGCCATATAAACCTAAAATAAAAATGGGGGCAAATTAAATAACATTTCGGTGTGAAACAAAGTAGCGGCACTAAACAACTGCGATTAGTATGAAGAGAGCTTGAGCTTGAGCTGTGAGTAAACTAGCTTGGGTCCTGCCGTCTTTTAAGGCATTCATTAGGAAAAGGGACTTGAGAAAATGTACAGCAGTGGTGATAATTAAATGAAAATCAAGGAAGATATCCTTAGTAATGGTCTAAGAGAAATAAGTTGAACTCAGGTGCTCTTGAGTGAAGAAGACTACTGCGTTTTCTAATTCTAATTCTGTTTACTATTTTTCTGTTTCTAATTCAACTCTCCCAAGAGAGATGATGTCGATTGTTGCTTGAGCGTATAGCGACAAAGATCGTCGTCACATTTATGAGCCAATTAAGAGCGCTAATTTAATTATTATTTAATTGTATGCGGAGGTTGGATTATAATGATGGCACTCGCTGTCGTTGCTGTAGATGTAGCTGTAGCTGTATCTGTCGCCGGCACTGTTTTGTCGATGGCTTCATTGTGATGGACTCAACTCGTTTTGATTAGGGGCATTACCTTTGGCACTTTGACATACTTTATATATACCGAATGGGCAAATTTATTTATTTATTTTGTTTTTGTTTTTTTGTTTTGTTTTTAAATTGCAGTTTATTACTTAATGGTTAGCGTCTCTCTCATATTCCGCTCATGCTTGACAGTTGACGCGACTCCGTCGTCGATCGGCCCCCATAAATCTGGATACGTGTCAAAAACCAAGCCGCACACGTAATGGAGCAATGCAATGGGCGACGGCAACTTTTGGCTAATTGCCAAGTTAAACACGCGACGGCGAAGTGCTCTCCTGCCTTTGGCATGGACCATGGCCATAGGACAAAGGCCAAGAGAGGGCGGGCGGCGTTGGAAGCGGGGCTTGTATGGAGCAACACAAACACAAACACAAGCTCAAAAACAAAAACAAAAACAAACACATGGCAAGGGGTTCAATGCACCGGCACTTACCTAGTCCAATGGCTGCACAGGTCATCAACGTTATAATGACCAGTGAGCAGCTCTGGCAACGCTGGGCGCTCGGCTTGCGCTGCTTGCGATCGCAGCAACGCGTCAACAAATACAGCAGCAGGCCAAGCAGCGAGAGTATCAGCAGGCCGGCGGGAATGGAGGCCAGAATGCCCAGGCTCTGGAAATGAGAGAAGCGAAGCGTTAGAGGATGAGACTTGGTTTAAAGCTTGCCGAGATTTGTATATAACAATGATTGTAAGTAAACATACAGTAAATATAATTGATAACTGCAAATGTATCTTTGTATTCAACACCCACACAAAAATAAAATCTATCTGTTATTGCATATCTGTGAAAAGGGCAAACGCCTTTCGTGTCCTTTACTCATATACTGATTAAAAAATTCTTCTTGGATTGATTGCCCTCCGATCGCTCAGCGTTGAAAGTCGCTATTCGATCAATATTTATTATTTAAGCTGATTGTCCTTGTGGAGGGTATAAGATATGTCTCCGACCTGATAAAGTCGATATAGCCCTGTTCGTCTATCCTTTTCTTTTGTGTGTATGCAGAACTCGCTCAGTTTTAAAGGGGACTTTTCGGTTCGTCGAAAGCGATTATATCGGACCACTAATTTATATGTCTGTTATGGGAATTATATTTGTACTCGTTTAAGCCAATTTGTTTCACCAAGATATCCAGATCAATCTCATAAAAATTGTTTAAAACAAAGAAATACATATTAATATTTCGGAGCAAAAAATAGATGTCGTCGTCAGGTTGATTCGGATCGAGGACTATATTTAGTCATCGACGTGTCTAATAAAGGAGTGCCAACCCTTTGGCTTGCACACTTGGGTCAAACACCCTCACGCCGAAGATTAAAGCGCCTCCACACCAGCGACCTCTGGAGTATTGATCGTTGCAACCAGTGTGCACCAATTTAATATTATATACTATTTTTTAAGTTTATAGATTTTTATTTCATAGACTGTCAAGTTGTTGTTATTCTTGCCAATAGCTTAATCGGCGTTTAGAATATAAATGTCGAATTAATAAAAACAAAAAAACCGAATAGCTTCTTTTATTGCTTTGTGGGAAAAAATCAGGATGCATAAAAAAATTGAGTGGGGTCCAGAAACAGGATCAAGCCAAGCGTCCATAAGACGTCCAGGCATTATTCGAAGGATGGGGAGTGCGAAAGGGGACACTGGATATTGAGTGAACTTTTAATTGAATAACTTGCTGCTCGTTTTCTGCTGTTTCAGGTCGATGTGTGTTGGTCTTGTTGTTTCTGTAGCTGTTAGTTGGCTGCCCTGCGAATAACGAAACGAAAATGTGTAAAATACGTCTGAAAAGTTAATTTTTTTTTGTCGCTAGGGCCCGTTTTGGGTGCAAAATTTAATTGAATTGGCAACACTACGCCCCGACCCGACTACAGTAAGAACAAGTACAGGAGCGAGCAGAGCAACAACAAAAGCAAGGAGCCGGCAAAGTTTTCGCCCAGAGTTGCCAGGGTAACTTTGACGTTAGCCCAACAGGAAGGCAACGGCCCAAAAAAAAAAATAAACCGTTGGTCTAACGGAAATTTCATTGACACTCATTAAAAAATCAGTAAACTGTCTAAGGTTAAAATTGCTCGACTCTTCACATACCCAGTGATTGGAGCAACATTGCGGGATATCTACAAATTATTATTATTAGCTTAACCAGACGAGCAACGAATATTTATACACATGTATATATATCTATAATAATTTTAAAAAAAAACATTATTTAAAGTATAAGCAAACTATTTAGTGGTATTTTCCTGTGTCTATATTTCATATGTGTTGGCCACCACCCAGTTTTTGTCATTTGTAATTCAATGCATACTCCAGGGTGTACATGATACCCACCTAAGCATGCGTGGGTGTGTGCTGTTTGTGTGTAGATGTGTAGGTGAGTGTGTATATGCATATGTGTGTTTATGGGGTGGGAGGGGGCCTGATCAAATTTCATGCCGGGTTATTGGACACCAACGTCTGCCAACGTCTCTTCACGGCTAGCCATGAGTCAGCGAACGATCTACAAAGAACACCACTTGACACATAAGGAACAAAAACAGCAACTGCAACAACAACAACAACAACAACAACAGCAGCAACAACAACAAGAACGAGTAACATCAATTATGAAAACCACATTGGTAGTCCACCTCGTCAATCAAGTTCAATCGAACTGGACACACACAACTGGTGGAAACAACTGCGCACGGGCATTAGCAGATTTGCGCCACAGAAAGTACAAAAGTACAAAAATAGGGGCAGGGAACATATTTATTATTTATATGCATGTTGGCGTCGTCTTTTGTATATGCAACATGCAAATAATCATTATAACTAGCGAGTGCCAACTTCTGTTTTTTTCCCTTATTCTTGTTGTTGTTAGCTACTTGCGTGTCCTCGTCGCTCGCAGTTGAATGACTCATGAGCGGGCCCGTCTTGCGTGGATCCGCTTCTGACCCACACTGGCCCCATTCGCTGCCGCTTCTCTGTTCCCATAGTTGCACCATGACCATTTTATGCATTCTGAGCGCAACTATAAAACGAGGCGAAAAATGACGGCAAACGGGCCCAAAATCCGAGCCACAACAAACCCTTCCTCCGCCCTTATGTTAAAGGTGGCAGCCCTTTTGGTTGGCAAATTACGACGCCGTTAAATTGAATTAAATCAAGGCAAATTTCTATGAGCATCACCAGTAGGAAAAACAACAATAACCTTGGCATTTTTGATTGCTGTGTGTATTCCATATTCCATCCCCACTGCCAATTGAGAATTGTCTGTGGGAAATGTGCACAGTTTTTTCTATAGCAAACACACGCATGACACATCTAGTGAGAGACAGCGAGAGCTGCCCGTAGTTTCGCGTATAAGTAATGGGAATTAGCACTAAGTATTATTTAGACCACCCAAAATCCAACAGTTCTGTCGAGCGACTATAAGCCAATTAGCAAAGAAATTAAGAAATGTTCATTCATATATATAGAATATAGATATTTTCATTATAAATTTCCCATCCTATGCAAAGATGGGCAGCAAACAGAACTTGAACTTTAAATTAAACTGATGTTAATCCATTCTACGATAAGAAATATACTTGATAAATAGATACATTACCAACATATTGATCATTTGACTGTTATAGCCTGATTACACTTGATGTGATTTATTATTTATGATTTAATATTTTATTTATTGATTTAATTTCTTACTCATTGGGTGGTTTTGTAGAAATTGCCTGTCTTATATTTCAATTAAATGATTTATTATTCGTTTTTCAAAAGATAAATAAGAACAAGCTGATCAGCTATTTTATTTAAATCAAGTATTATAAATAAAATAATTAGAAAATGAGCAATAGGCGATAACAACGCATTTTCACTGGGTAGCAGATTCATGTAGAATACAAGAAAACTGCCTGAGGTGATCATGCGGTGGTCTTTCAAGATATAACCATAACATTAAAAAAAAAAAGAAAGAAATTAATAATTAATGAAGCTGCATCTTGCTTTAACAACAAGTTGGCAGCGCTATTTGTCGCACGCTCTCAATCTAAGCATTGAGAGGCGAAACAAACTTTCATATTTGAAATGCAACATTTATTTTTGTTGTTGTTTTGTTGCTGTTGCAGCCACCACAAAGTTGTCGTGTGTCTTTAGTTGCTGTCTGGGGCATACGTATACGTAGGCGTTGTTTGTGACTCTCGTAAAAATTTGTGGCTGTTGTTGTTGTTGTTTTGTTGTAGCTGCGACAACTTCGACACTGGCGGTCCCATCGTCTGGCTATCCCCCTAATACCCCTGAGCCTGTGTTGAGAGCCTACTGACTGCTGACTGCTGACTGCTGACTGCCCTGGCTCTTAGCGTAGCGCCGAAATTAGAACGTCAACATAGCCCAAGTTGAGTGCTGCGATATGATGGAAAAAACCAGTTTTTCTTCGAATTAAACAAATGCCCTTAGCCAAACAACAGTTACGAGCAGAAGTGTGTGTACGGTAACAGTTATGCATGTATGTATGCGCACATAACAGCACAACGGCATAACAGCGAACTGCCTCCGAGTCGTGCGGCAAATGCGACATAATATTGTATCACAATATGTACATATGAATGTATGTATATACATATATCCGACTTGGCTCCATGACGAACTGCTTCCGGGGCAGTTTAAGTAACTGGAACTGCAACTGCGAAAGCAACAGCAACAGCAACAGCAACTGCGCCGGCGACTGGAAATGCCATTGTAACTGCAACTGAATATATAATTGCAACTGCAATCAGAGTTACGCAGAGAACAAAGAAAATGCCGTAATTTGAAGGCGATGATAACGGGCGGCTCAAGCAAAATAAATTATAAGCAGCAAATAGGAAGAACAAATATCTTCTGAATGTCGATGATAAAATTCACTTGCCACTCATCGGCCAGCTTCCTATGGCGGCTGCATACTTCATTTTGCATCATATAAGCTACTCTGTTTAATGAATGTTGCATCATACTCAGGTTGTTAGCCAACTATCATCACAATGGATGTGCCTCCTTCAGCAAGGGTGTTTAAAGCAACCTAGAGCCATAGGGCACATGTCCGCCTATACGACAGAATGGGAACAGACTGCAGTTGCAGCAGCAGCAGCAGCAGCAGCAGCAGCAGGAATAGTAGTAGTAGCCAGAAGAGAGTTGTAAACTATCCTGTGATTTTGGCAGCCTTCGCATACACATACGTAGCAAATGGCTTTGCTGTTGGCTCCCCAAACGGAAACGTTATCGAGCTGCTTGTGCTTGACGTATCGCACAGGAAGCAAAGCCTACAAAGACCAAACTACAAAACTGCTAAACTAAAAAACAACCTAAAAGCGAGTGGCCAAAGCAGTAGTTAAAGCCATAACCATTACCATATCCATAGGCCTGAGCATAGTTATAGACAGGTCGATGGGCAGCCAGAGACTGGTTGTGCCCTGTGCTCGATGAATAAATAAAAAGCCGAGGCAAATTATTGAAAAACGTCGCCAGAGGAAGTCGAGGAAGTGCGCACAAATGGCAGGGAAAATTACGTATACAAACGCATATTACTAGACCCGCACTGAAAAGGCAAGGAGGGGTGCGGAGCAGCTTGGGCAGTTGGTAGGGGCAGGGCAGCCCAGCCCCAGCTGGAGTCGTGCCTTTGGCGTGTCAGTCGTTTCATATGCAAATCACGTGACGTGACGCACCAACAAAACTAAACTAAAAAAAAAAAAAAGAAACAAATAGAATGGCCAGCACGGAATTACAATTGCGCAATTTCTAGATGAGAATAAAGATCACATATTATTTATCATGTATAGAAATAATTGTAAATGCAAATACGAACACACCCAATATGAACAAAAGGAACTCTACTATCAAGTATGGACCCTATGTGATCTATTAATATACATATATATATGGGATATATTATATAATGTAACGATAAAATTTGATAGTCCCATTGGCGTGCTTCAATCAAGTATTATCTAGTGGTAAATAATTAAGTTGCTGTCTGATTATTTAATGATAGTTAACTTGACAGATGCTTGGCACCTCATACCGAAAGACCAAAAAGTTCTTGTCTAGCTGTCGACAAAGGAATCGAAAAATCCGTTATGCCACCATCTTATCAAATATGTAGATCGGTTAACCAACTGACATAGATTCGGCAAATGTTCCAATAAAAACTTTAAGATCATCATCAACATCGAGTCAATTATGTTGCTGGCACTGGTGATCATAAAATCGATGCGCATATAAACAAATACGGGGATCCAAACAAAACAATGCCGCAGCATGTTGGCGTGAGATTTCTTCTTAAGCCGTTAACCGAAAAATCAGAAAACAGATATATATATATGTATATATAGTCACACGCACCACGCCAAACTTTCACACAGCATGAAAGAGGAGGGGGGTTTGAGGGGAAATGGGAAACTATCAGAGACCGAGGGGCTAAGAAGAAGCTGCCTCCGAAATGTTCGAGAAAAACATGACTAAAAACCATATACAAAGCAATAATGAGAGGGATAAAGAGAGATAGATAGAAGAAACGAAAGACTGAGGAGGAGGGGGAATCGTTTTCAAAATGAGCCACTTGGGACGCCCACTAAACATCCAATTTGGGTGCACATCGAAAATGAAATCGAAACGTTTTTGAACTTGAACTTTTTTTCTAGTTTTATTTGTTTTTTGTATTTTTTGTAGAGACAGCGAAAGAGGCGAGCGGCGGCACAAAGGGTGGGGTTGCAGAAACCTGCTGCCTAGTCCAGTCCAGTTAGCCAGTTAGTCAGTCGATCGAAGCGTGGGCCAAGACTTTGATTTTTTCAACTGTTTTCAACGGTTTGGTTTGGTTTTCGAATACTTTTGTATCGACGACTGTCTGTGTGGCCGCTGCTCGACGTGTCGAGGGCGGGGGGAAGTGTTTAGAGTATTTGAAATATGTAAACGATGCGGCCGCTCTCAGGGGCATCCTCTTCTATATACTTGTGCTGGGTATTACGCATTCATAGCGACGCACGTACTACTTTATTCAATGAGCTCATAATAAAACCAACACTCAGAATTGATCTTTATGGGCTTGGCTCTAAGTTTGATTATGACTCTGTTGATTAAACTGGTATTAATAGACGTATCCGTCGATCTTAGATGAATTACATATAAGGAAATTGAGTTTTTGACTGCAAATAGACATTTTCAAAATTTTACTAACATCTTTATCTGGAATTATTTGTCGTTAACTGCATTTTTATGAGTAAAACGATTATTTATATTTATAAAATTCCAACAGCTTTGGACAAAAAAATCAAATGACTATTTTATTACTATAAATGTGCTTGCACAGCAAGAGTATTAAAACATCGGCTAGCTATTGGTTGACAATTAGTTACTGCTCTGGCTCTGTTTGAATGTATCGAAATCAAAACGAAATTAGATCAGACCAGCCAAAGGCAAAGGCAAAGGCAAATACAGCAAAAGCAAATAAACATTCCAAAGTCGACGACGCTTGTTGCACAAATAAACAATGCAGCTCGTCAAAATGAGATAAACAGGCAGCCGCAGCTCAGTTCCAGGGCATTCAATCTGAAATGCCTGATTCGAGTTTGCCTCGTTCCGAGTCCGAGGCAAGACAAGAAGTCAGGCCAGACACACTGGGCTGATAGCAGACTCTATAGATCCAAGTATCTGAATATGGATGGTGTAAGTGTGTGTGTGTGTGTGTGTGTGTGTATCTGCGACACATACAAAAGTGATTGAATTGCAGAAGTTTTATGACGAGTCGTAAAAGCGACAGCAGATACAAAAGTATCTGTAAGTAGGCATATTGCCATGCCATGTATCTTGCAGATGCATCTGGTAAATGTGAAGGCAGCTGCCTGGCAGTTGTTGTTCTTGTTGCAATTGTTGTGGTTGCATTTGACAGCCAGACAGCCGGAAAAACTGAAAAGCCAGAGCGAGAACGAGAGCGAGAGCGACAGATGGAACACAAAGAGCAAGGGCGAGCTGTGTGCATCTTTCCGATTGTATTTTCAATTGCAATATCCCAAAATGAAAGTCAGCAAACACTGGGAAAGAGGGTGAGGGGAAAGAGAAACTGCTCAGAGTGCTTGATAATTTGATTTCAGATAGTTTCGATTGGGGTCTTCTAAATATAGTCGGCCAGCTCGTAAACTCTGACTTGACTTGAAGTCTAACTGTGGAGCTGCCAACCGCTGCCAGCTGCTGCAGCACGGCATTTGCTACGAGGGATGCTCGAACCAGTCATCAAATATGCATAGGTTAAAACAGCTGGGGCATGTCACAGGATTACAGTTTTGTGGTCAAGAATGCCAGAGTAGGAGCATATCTTGTAACCTGATCCGAATTGGAAAACCCTACTAAATTTGCAAACCTAATGCCATTGCTGAGTATTCTTCATCGGATTCATACGATAGGAAAAATGTCTTTTTCGCATAACTTTCGTGATTACAACATGCATTAGAAATGCGCATCAAATATAGAGGCCAAAAAACTAGCAGCCCTTACTGGGTAAATAGGCTTAATACTCACAACAATTTTTAATACGTTTTACACAGGGTCTAATGCAATGAAAAGCAACACGCATCAATAATTGGATAGAGAGTCAACTGGTGAGACAGCATATATATGTGTGATATACGGGTTCCAATGCGTAACGAGTTATCCAGCCAGACAGAGCAGGGACCTAGAGGAATAGAGAAGAACAATCCCATTTAAATGTTGTGTACATTTCCCCTGCATCTCTTTAAGCTGCCCGCACATTTGCAGCAACAGTGCGTCATCACCTTGGACAGACAACTAGACAAGCAGATGACACAGCACATGTGGGAGTGAGCGAGTGAGTGAGTGAGAGAGTGAGAGAGACTCTTCATCAACACTAGAGAGCAGCTCACACAACCTATTGAGGTCGTAGGGTGGAATGGGGGGGGGGGGGGGAACAGGTTGCTAGTTGTTGGTGTCATTGTTGTCAAGAGCAATTGTGTGGCTATTTGAAGGTTAAATTGATCATCATCAACAACAGCAACAGCAACAGCAACAGCAACTATGGAAATGTGTGAGCCTAAAAACAAAGGGGGAAAGGAGAAGGGGGAGGAGTAGGGGCAAAGGGTTGGCTTGAACAGGATAGAGAGGAAAGAAAACACAACTGAATAACATGAGCTGATTAAACACAATTTGAATTAACAGACTAGACATAACGAGCATACACAACACACAACACACAATAGCCAGTGCCCCTAGGATGTTGACTGAGTAGGTTTGCGGTTATCAGCGATGTTGAAGGGGGAAGCGATTAAAGGCATTTTTCATACCATATATGTTGTTGATGCTGAACTGATTGACAATCATGCTTGAACAGAAATAAACAAAATTGAAAAACGAGAGAGAGAGAGAGAGAGAGAGAGAGAGAGAGAGAGAGAGATAAAGCCGCTATTGCAATTGCCAATTTTACACTTATATCGATTATATTCATAATTTGGGGCTTGTTGAAATTAAGACAGACAAATCTAAGCTGTATGACTCATTGTTTATAAATGTGAAGATTTGAGTTGGCTGGTTAGGTAAGGGTCCCACAGTGAAGATTACTTTTAACGGCCACCCTTATGCAGTTGCAGTTTCTTTGCACACTGAATAAACTCTATATAAGGGACTGCATTAGTTTTCTCCCTCCATCTCTATCTAACTTTCTAGCTAGATCCTTATGCAATTATAGCAAATTTTGTTAAGTCTTTTGGTACCCAAGTCGAATGCGCCTATAGAATTTGGTCGCGCTCCACATTTAATAGGGAAACAGTCAGGCAAGTCAACCAGTCGATAAGCAGATTAGCTTAGTGGGCTCATTTGCCAGCCAACCGCAAACAGAATTGGCTTAAGTGCTGGCTCATTGTCAGCCCCATTATGACAATGGCTAATCCCCATGTGACGTGCCTAGCTCTGGGCTGATGGTTCAACCCCGACGTCCCCCAAACAAACGCGACAGATGTCTATGGCCGGCAAACGGTGAACTCACCTGCATCCCAAAATCGGAGCAGAGACCGCTTTTACCACCCCACCACCTCTCCTCACCCCATATCCCGCACTGCCTGTCTCCCTCTCTGGTGCCTGCTCTCAATTGTGACTGTGCCTGCTCCGGTCGCTTTTGCTGACGCGCGTAAAAAACTACGCCCAGTGCAGCAGCGTCAGCTGACCTACATCCACATCCAAGAGAAAAAGCCAAAGCCAAATCCGAGCCGAACCGCGCAACGAGCCAAGCAAAAACGAGCGGGAAGAGAGAGAGAGAGAGAGAGAGAGAGAGAGAGGGAGGAGGGGGGAGGGAGGGAGGGAGAAAGAGCGGAGCTGCGCTTAGTTGACCTGAATTTAACAATGGCATCAGCGTTGCCGCTGGAAATCACCTCAACATTTTACTCTCCCTCCTCCTTTTCACATACTCCTTCTTTTACAGCCGGCAGCTATTGCAATGACCAGCTAATTTCAATCAAATTTTACAGCTGAGTTTTTCCCGGCTGGCGAAAAACCCAACTGAAAATAAACTGAACAACAAGAAACAACATGCCGAAGATTACATACCCTTATGGACCGGACCTAATCTGCTGACATCTAAATGTCGAATAAAATATACATATCTCTACATTGGCTATTGGTTATGGCATTTCCTATTGTCAGTGAAAGTTTCGCAGATCGCTAAAATAAAATTAAAATTCCTTTTGTTAAAAAAATGTTCAATGAATTTTACATTTAGGAACAATAACTAACAAAAATATTGAGATGAGATCTCTTTTACAACACCCGCATCTGAAAATATTTCTCACTCAATTGCTACAGATCTATTTGAAAGATCAAACTAAAAGTAAGTAAGCACAAATCACACACAATTATCATGGGCAAACTGGTATCGGAGTATTACTTAAACAAGTTTCGGTTCTTATCATGCGGAGGAACCAGTGACTAAAGCTGATGTGAGATAGCCCGCGACTCAAAGAGGACGCCGCGCACGTTAGGGAATAGGGGTAAGCCCTAAGGCCGACGTCAGTCAAACAAAGGCAGCTGCTGCTTCGCGATACCGCTGCCGTTGCCGAATTGAGGTGAGTGGTGGCTCTTGCCAAGGGGAAGGCGGGTAGGGGGTGTGGGGGTCTTTAGGGTTCTTCAGACTTCAGTCTTGCGTTCGCATTCGGTTCGGTTTGGGCTTGGCCCAACAGCGATGATACCTATTGATACTTAGCGGCAGCGGCAATCAAAAGAAACCAAACAAAAAGAATGAAACAAATGGGAAGCCGGAAGTGTGTGCTGTATTACCTCCACCCCGCTCCCGCTCCCGCTCTCGTTCCAAGCGAAGGCGGAGGTAGACAAGAATCTGGGCACATGTAGCGCACATGGCAAGCAACCGGGTCTGGAGCTACGCGGAACGTTGTGGGAATGAAACAAAAAAGGGCTCGACAGACGCTCGAAGACAACAGAAGGCGTAAACAAAATGGGAAATATCGAAATTGTTGTTGTTGCTGTCGCTGTAGAGAGTCACTTGCAGCAATTGCAGCACACTCCGAGCAAAACAGCGAGAGAGCGAGAGAGAGAGAGAGAGAGGGGGAGAAAGAGAGCGCAGAGCGAACGATTTACACAGGTAAAAGAGAGTTAGAAATTTAGGCAGCACTCGCGTAGAGCAAACGCTTATCCCATATATAGATTGAGCCCATCGACAGGATGGCAAACTAAACAAATCAAAATGCAATCAATGTAAATTGGAACGCACTTCAAGTGCATAATTTTGGGGTCTCAAGTGGGGCAACACTACAACCACCACAGCGAAGTACCACTTGAGGCAGCTAACCTAAAAACTACTCTACACTGAACAGTTGAACCCAAAAAATATGAATATGCAAAATTTACAAAAAAATAAAATAAAAAGAAAAAGAAAAAAGAAAACTATGCCGAACGTATAAATTGTGTGCATAAGCTTATTTCTCAAATATACTTCCTATATTTCTATACAAAATATGCAATATCAAGAATGGTTAAAGATATCTTCAACAAATTACAATATCAATTTAATGTTTTTCATAAGCAGGTCGAATTTAGGGGCAAACCAATGTAAATTGAATATATGAAAACTAAGGCGGTTGTAGTATTATATAGTATAGCATAGTATAGTATTTGTATCCTTGTGGCTGTACTCACCTCTAGGTAAACATCGCTATCCAGATTGAAGGTGTCATTAACCCGACGAAATGTGTAATTCACATGCGGTATTGAATGCAGGATTTTAACGAGTATGCTCGGCTGTTCCATTTTTATGGCTCCTTTTGCAACGTTGTCGCTGTTATCGCTCTTGTTGTTCTTGTTGCTGCTGCTGCACTCGCACACAAAGCTAGCTTTCGCTCTCTCTCTCTCTTTCTCTCTCGCCCTCTCTCTTACGCTCTCTCTTTCACGCGTTTTTGGCTAGTCGACGTCTTCTCGTTGTCTTTCTTCGGTTTTGTTATTTATTTATTTATTTTTTGTTTTGTGGTGCGGACTCCTTTTTATTGTTATTGCGCGTGTGTATGTGTGTGTGTGTGCGGGGCAGCGGCAACAGGGGGGTGGGGGAAGCGGTTGTGGCAGCGCTGCTGCTGCTGCTGCTGCTCCTGCTTTTGACGTCACAACGCAGCTGCTGCGACGACGACAACAGCGTCTCGTTTCAGCGCAAAATTGACTTGAGAGTTTAGCGCATAACACTCACTGCTGCTGCTGCTGCTACTGCAAAAGGGGGAGGGGGAGTGGGAGGTGAAGAAGAAGAAGAAGGGGGCTATGTAATTTGTATGCTTTCGTACACTTTACTCTACTGTGCGCAGAGCACAGCAAGCGAGAGAGCGAGCGGGAGAGAGAGAGAGAGAGAGAGAGAGCGAGCACAAGGCTGTTGCGGGGGTGTTTATGCGTGCGCTTCACACGCTGTGCCAAATTCCAAATTGTAGCGCCGCGAACCCAAACGCATGCTCTCCTGCGTAGACCAAAGTGGGCTCTCTCTCTCTCTCTCTCTCTCTGTCACGCGCTTGCTTGCACTCTCTTTGTGCTCTTGTGTTTGCTGCCATGTCCTGCGCGCGTGTGTGTGTTTGTGCGTGTGTGTGCGCGTTGCCTGCGCTAAATTTTCACTTTCACTTTTCACACACCCAAAAAAAAAAAGAAAAGAAAACGAATAATACAAAAAAATTCTACACACAACTGTAGTAAGCAACCTAACGGCACACATATGTATGTACGCATGCATGTATGTGCGCTGCCAGCCTGCCTGCTAACGGTACTTTGCAAAATTTTTGTTTTGATTTGAACGCTGCCGCATTTGCCGCTCACTCTCTCTCTCTCTCTCTCTCAGCGAAAAAAAGGACAAATTGCAGAAAAAATAAATGTGCACAGACTTCGATAAAAAAAAAGAGAAAAAAAAATGTGTGTGCTTATCAGCGTCCGTTGCAGGCAGCACTTGAGATTTAATTCGATTATTACTGCTGTCCGATAAATGAATGCACAATCCTTGAGTAACTTGCTGTTGCACAGCGCGCGTTATTACTTTATTTGATTTTTTTTTCATTTTCTGCTTAGTTTTCTTTTTTGTTTCAATTTGACCGACGCACGTTTAGCGGCCACGGGGCGTTGTTTCATTTACCGTTTCGTTCCGTTTCGCAAGTAGCGTTGTTGCCGCAACTGCGGTCGAAATGCGAATGAATCGAAAAACCTGCGCAACGTTTTTGGGCTGCAAAGGCAACAGAAGAAAAAAAGAAGTTCTCAGTGCGAAACACCGACTTACGAATGCCCTGCTCTGTGCCTTACTTTATGGTATCTAATCATATTATCACTCCTTTAGGATAATAAGATTGACACACATTTTGGTGCGTACCCAATGCGACAACAAAAACATACTTAAGTCGGAATCGTTTCAGTTAGAGATGAAAATATATTTTGCGCACCCATTGCCAAGTGCTATCCTAGCAAGGGTATTTTTTTTTTATATTCTTTTTCTTTGGCGAACAGCGAATGCTGTGTGACTTTTTGGGGGCAGCTGAAATTCAAATTGAGCCACAGCTCAGGAACGTAAACAAGTCAGCGCATGATTCACATATCGATAACGATGATATCGAGCTGCGGAAATTTAAAACGCAACTGCAAGCAAAAAGATGGGCAGCTCTTGAATGCTTTTCAGCTGAGTTTTCATTCTTATTTGTTGTTCATTTTGTTTTCAATTTTTTTTTTTTTTTTTTACTATAATATGTGTGCCATTTTTATCGCAGTCAGCGATAAAAACAAGTTTTCTACAACAACAACAGCTAACGAGAATAACCGCTTTAAACGCTTGTTTCTAGTTTCGCTGACTGCGTACTAAGCCCCAGCTCCGTTGACAACTATGAGCCAATGTATCCAAACATCCAGGCATCTGGCCGGGCAGTCACAAATTCATGTAATCTGAGCAACCTTAATGTAAAAAAACACTGTCAAAATAAAAGTGTCCTTTTCCCAAGTGCTTGACAAGGAGATACCCTGTATATGGATTTGGGGGCTATGACAAATTTACAAATGTTCTTTCTTCAATTTTGTGGCCGGATATATGTTAATAATAATATAATAACTAGCTTAATCTGATGATAATGATGTATGTATGTTCGGAAATCCAAAATCTACGTTTTCAATCTTAGACCTTTACCTGTGTGCTCTTTTTTTTTAGGATATAAGCATTAAAAGTTGGATCGAATCATTATGAGTCAAGAAAATATATACGTATCTAAAGTTTATGGGCTCAATGGGTACACATTGTATACAAATTAAAAATGTTTTAATCTGGCGTCAGCGTTTTATCGCCGGCAAGTAAATTCGGACGAAATATTATTAGTAATAAATATTTGTTCAATGGCGGCGACATTGTTGTTGTTGTTTCTGTTATACAGTCGACATATCTTGCTTATGAATCAAACACATAAAAAAAAGGGAACGTAGATAGGTAAATATACCAAGCAAACAGGGAAGCATCTTATCTATCGGCACATGTGAAAAGTAAATACGAAAACGTGAATTGAGAATGAAGAGTTTTAACGGTTATTGTTGAACGTCACAAAAGCTGGACTTGAATAGAACTTGGCTACGCCTCTTTGTTTTGTTCGGCGTTTCGAGTCTCGCATGCAATCGCGGCTATTTTTATAACGAATCAAAATGCACTTTTCAAACACACACACACCAACGCATTTACACACACATGCACACATTTACACACAAACATATATATATATATATATATATATATTATAAATATATATAGTTATGGCCCGACACGGGTAGACAACAAACAAAAGAGAGAAACATTGTACATCCGCTGCTTGACTTAAAATTGCATACTTTGTACACATGCAGCGCGTATCCGTTTAGAAATTGTAGTTCAAAGCTCACTTTTGCTTTACATGTTCAATTTATTGCGAGTGCACACAGAGAAGAATACATTGCTTTGTGGAGACAGCGACAAACAACACACACATCAAGGGCAGTGTGACCGAGCGCGACTAAAACGAAAACACCCAAAGTACATCGCTTACAGGGTTAGCTATCGACCAGTTTCGATTCCGATTCAGTTCAAAATACAATTCTAAGCTATCGATATAATCCGCGCAGTTAAATATTTGACATTGATTGTGATTGTTGTCTCACAATTGAATGACGACCGTTTGACATAGCCTAACCTTCTATAAACAAAGCAAGTATTTGTAATAATTTTTTTGAAATACAAATATGTTGATATGTTGATTATTCAACCTATTTTGTATTTTCGCGTTTTAATGAACAAGCAGTGCGTTCCACCTATCGATAACACAATTGTTATCTTTTGTTTTAATATCGTTTCGTCGGCGTTTCGTTTTCATCCCTAGCTTGATTGTTTATCTAATGGATCAAAATAATTTCGACATGCCGAACGTAGCTCACTTTTTTGAGGGCGTTGAAAAGCTATTGGAAATATGTTTCGACGAGAGCTCGAGTCCCAACGGCGACTTACGCAATATAACCAGAGGGGAATGGGAGAACCTGCTGTGCCATGTGAAATGCGAAATAATTAGCTATATTAAGAACGATTCAATAGATGCCTTCCTCTTAAGCGAGAGCAGCATGTTCGTCTCGAAGCGTAGATGGATACTGAAGACCTGTGGGACAACAACGCCGCTGAAGTGCCTGGAACAATTGCTCCAATTGGCCAAACTAGAGGGATATCATGTGATAAGCGATATATTCTACTCGAGAAAGAATTTTACAAGACCCGAAGTCCAAATGTCCCCACATGAGGGATTCTTTGAGGAGGTTACCTATTTAGATACAATATTTCCCGAGGGCAGATCATATTGCCTTGGCTCCATTAATCTAGAATGTTGGTATTTGTATACATTCAGTAAGCCCGAATTAAAAGCACTGCCACATATAATTGTCGAGGAGAAGAGCACGGATGCCGATCCAGATCAAACAATCGAGATTCTTATGCAAGATCTCGATAAAGACATTATGTCTGCCTTTACCAAGAGCAAATTCACCACGGGCCGCGAGGTGACAGCGCACTCGGGCATCGACAAAATATTGCCCGAAATGCATATCGATGACTTTCTGTTCGATCCGTGCGGCTACTCGATGAACGGGATCGGTGAGAACGGTGAATACATGACCATTCACATAACACCCGAGGAGAAGTTCTCCTATGTGAGCTTCGAGAGCAATGTGGCGCTCAACAACTATACGAAACTGATATCTCAGGTGATCAAGACGTTCAAGCCGGGCAAATTTATTGTCACCATCTTTGCGAACAAGTCGTCGCTGGCGTACGAGACCATGAAGGAACTGGAGATCGAATACTCAACACTCTCCAACTGGAGGCGAACCGATATGCAGTGCTGCAATTTCCCATCCTACAATCTCTTATTTGCCCAATATTCACGCGCGTTGGAAAAAGTTTTATGATCTACTACTGGTCGTCTCTGCAATTCCAAAATGTATTGTGAAATATTATCAAAATTGATTGTTAATAAATCATCTGTTAAAACGTAATTTATTTATTTATCTATCTTAACTATGGAGGCACCTCAAAACTAACTATTCATCAAGAATATACACATAAGAGAGACGGAGATTCTCCTTTTTGAAATTCATTCCTAGCATGTAGCATCAGTTGAACTCCTTGCCTTAAAGAAGCGAGCGGTGCGCGCTTGAACCGCTCCAAATCCATCGCTGGCCACATGAATGTGCCGAGCTATCCAGGCGGGCAGCTTCTTTTGGATTCGCTCATTGACATAGCGCTCGTCCAGCAGATAGACGCAGGCGTAGTCGCGAATGTGACGCACTGAGCGGCCAATGCACTGGTTAACCGCCTTCATGCAGAGATTCTCGTAATACTCATTGCCGGCACCGTTGCCCAGCGTGTCGTCCAAATGACGCATGCGCTCCTTCAGTTCGGGTGCGGTCCGATTCGGATACGGTAAGCCCACAACGATGACGCCGCGACCCAAGTCATCGGCAAAGTTGAGGCCTTCGGACAGCTTGCCTCCCACCACGCTGAGAAGCAGTGCACCGCCACCGGCACCGCCAGCACTCTGACTAATGGCATCTGCATATTGCTGTAGCAGCTGCTCGACGCCGCCGCCCCCAGCCTTTTCGCGAAAGATGCGCTTGCGCTGGCCAATCCTTCGCAATGCGCCACTCTGCTCCAGGTGCGCATACACCGTCTCCAAATAGTCGTACGAGGGCAAAAAGCACACCACACCCGCCGGCAATACGCTGCATAGATTCTGCAGCACCATCGTCAGCTCCTTCAGCTACGCCCACCGAGAAAGAGAGAAATTAACATTAGATCGAGTGTGTATAGCAACTTGTACATTGCATCTAAATTGATAACTAAACAGCAAGAAGAACTCAGATAAGATATCTTTGTGGAACATGTCAAAACGATGTTGTAATATACATAGTTCTCCACAGACTAACTAAGCTATCGAATAATATTAAATGGGCCAAGTGTAGAGGATCAAGGTCTAGGAAGACATTAACAAGTGCATAGCTGCACCAATTGGAAGGTCTCACGACTTCTTTACAAATGCTCCGAGTCAGAAAAAAAAATGAAAACATTCAGAGACGCGTAGGATTCAAGAAAAGTTATACCTTCGGCAACTGATAATCGTAGGGTGTTCTTGACTAAATGAGATCATCTTGAGTCATCAAGAGCAATTGATTGCAAGCGATTGATTGTTACCTAGTCGAATTCCCAGTAAAATGCCATTGCTTAAAACAGCAAACTGTAAAATGATAAGAGGTTCATTGAGGTTAGTTACGACTGGCACGGATCAGAGGGTGTAAGAGAATGGCATAACATTTGCTGGAAAGATGAAAGCCAGATGAATTTGTTTGGCAACGAAGCTAGAGGAAATTTAAAGAATTCCATATTAAATGAACTAAAAGAACTTCACACCTATTTTGCTGTCCCGGTGTGAATATCCATATCCAAGCAGCTGGTAGCCCTCAGATAAGAGGGAGAGAGAGATTATCAGTATACATTTAGATAGCTGGCAAGTTCTCACCATGGCGGAGCTGGTGCGTTGGGCATAGCTGAAGCAGAGCTGGGCGCCCGCTGGTCCAGCGGGCAGAACAAATGGCAGAACCGCATCCGGCGGCACCACATGACTGTAGAAACGTTCCACGACGCGATCCGGGCAGTGAGCGAAGAGCTGGGCTGTCAGCTCATGCGTGGGCTGCATCGTGCCGCCAGCAATGATGAGCTGCAGCAGCAGAGACAGAGATAGAGAGATAAAATAGTTAGATAATAATTTGGAGTATGTGCCACTTACAGCGCGTGCCTCGCTGATAATGTCGGCGAAATGCTCGGCGGGATTGAGCAGCAAATATTTCAGAGTGCCGGCCTTGGGATTGAGGAGAACACGTCCATCGGCGGCATTGCTGGTAAGCGTCTCCAGAAACGCGAGCAGCGGACGTATGGGCGAGGCTGCAGCCAGAGGCTTTTCCTCCAGTTTCACATCCTTTTGATTCGCCTCATCCGTTTCTGGTAAATGCATTTGCTGTTTGCGTTTGCGTTTGCCACCCAACTGAGTCTGGCTGAGCTGCTGCTGATGCTGTGTGGCCAGGCGCTGGAGCAGCTGCTGTGTGGGCGGCGGTCGATTCTCGTTGGGATGCGGCTCGCGCTCCTGCTGCTGGCCAATGCCCTGCAGTTTCTGAGCGAACCGTGTGCGCGCACAGAACTGCAGCACGGCATGCAGATCGATGTTGAAGAATTCGCCCTCGGCGCACAGCTGATAGGTGTGCAGCAGGCGCGGCTCATCGAGAGGCTGTACCAGCACCAGCAGCAAGCGACGCACCACGAAGATCAGCTGATTGATTCGCAACAAATTGGCGCTGCTCAGGCGCCGCGCATAGCGCTCCTTGTAGGCTGCCAATTGTTGACGCGCCAGCTGCAGTTGGTCGCGGCTGAGTTCGCTGCTGTGCAACTGGGCGATGGTGTCCAGCAAATTGTGCGCCTCGTCCACAATAATGACGGCGCCGCGCAAATCAATGCCCAGCTGCTGGCGTGTGCTGCGCTGCAGCAGGAGCGGATATGGCAGCAGAACCAGCTGCGCCTGCGCCAGCGCTGAGCGTGTCCCGTAGTAGGGACAGCCGCCGCAGGCGGCTCCTTGCGTCGCCAGCTCCTCAATGTCCATCAGCTCGGAGAGCGATGCATCACTTATCCGCTGCACCTGGTTGGGGGCCTTGTGGGGGCAGCTGGGCTTGAGACGTGCCATGTCTAGGCAGCGTTCGTTAATGAGCGCCACGTTGGAAATGCGGCGCACCTGGTCATGGATGCACAGCTGGTGGCGCGAGCCGAGCGAGATGCAGCGCACACTCTTCCCATGCGGCGTCTTGCGCAGCTCGGCCACAATCTGCGCCAGCTGCGCGTGCGTCCGACTGCAGTAGAATATCTGGACATCACGAAAGCGCTCCTGCTGCAATTGCACCTGCTCCTCCAACATATCCGTTGTCTGCTCATCTGAGTTCAGATCCGGCTGAGCCTGGAGCAATTGTTCGCCTGCGGGCCGTGCTGTTCGTGGCTGGTTCCTCTGACTACTTCTCTGCTTGATGGCCAGCAGCTCCTGCTCCTTCGCCTGCCAGAGATCACGCAATCGTTGCAGCTGCTGCAGCTCTTCGCGCTGCTTGCGCGTTTCGCTCTGGGCTGTTATCCAATCGCTTGCCTGCTCACCGGCGTCTTGCAGCTGGCGCAGCTGCGCCTCCACTTGGCCGATGCGCTGCACCAGTTCGCTGCGTACCAGCTGCTCGTGCTGGCGCAGCCAGGTGAGTGCACCGCAGGTAAGCGTCAGCGACTTGCCCGTTCCCGTCGGACTCTCGAAGATGCCAATTTGCTTGGATTCCAGCACTAAAAAGAGCTGCTGCATCAGCTGCTCCTGTATGGTGTATGGTGTGTACGGGAAGCCAAAGTCCTCTGCTGCTGGCACTGGCAGCGCCTTCGTCGGCGAATACATATCCGCGGCGCCCACAGCTCCACTTAAATGCTGACTAAATAGACTAAATCTAAAAAACGCGCCAAGCCACATATAATTCAGCTTCGTTGTGCTCCGTTTTGCGTCCGTCTTAAGTTGGCTGCGAGCAATTTTTCGTATGTACTTGAAGCTGGCTGCGGGGACTGCGTCTGCTTTTGGCGGTCTGGCAGCACCAACATTTGGCGGTGTTATTTGAATTTGTAAATTGCACTGAATTACGTGAAATACGAAAATAGCTTGTGCATAAATCAAAAAATAGAAATCAATCATCAGACGAAGGCAAAAATAAACCGTACAATGAGTAATCAAAACGATTCTCCGTTATGTATATATTTGATTTTCATCATTTTGTATTGTTTTCGTGAATTTAATTTCGTTTAGTGCACTAGGCAGCATCAGCAGCAGCAGCAAAAAACTTGATTGATAGCCAATTAGTCATGTATGATATTAATTCGCGTTTTGATACTTAATCTTTTTCGAGCTGAGCGTATTGAATGCGTCAGCACAGACTCCCCCCCGCCGAGCGGCGGATAAAATTCAATTTCAATTTGAATTTGAATTTCAATTTGAATTCGAATTTGAGTTGTGTTGTATTACATAGCTTCAGCTAAGTGGCTGCCAATGAGCTTTAATGTTGCAACTATGCAAACATTTACATCTGTATATTGTGGCTGTGCTGTGGGCGTGGCAAGATCCGAGATTTGCCGCCATTTTCCAGTCGGCATTACTCATACGCAACGCTGGCCAATGCTGTCCTGACCTTAGCCAACACAACAAATGCGCTACGGCTGCACCTCGATTGACTGACTGACTGACTGATTATAATTATTCAATAATAATAATAACAATAATAATAATGCCAATGATTGACGGTCACTGTGCAGTTTGCGTTTTTGATACCTGCAACATGCACTCCCCGATCCTACGCCTCCCTGTCACACATTTGTAATCATCTTCGCTGTTGGCCGTCACATGCCATTTGTTGCGCCAAATGTTGCAATGCTTCAATTCATGCGGCGTCATGCACCTGAACTAGTCGCTCTATATCAGTGGGTGTGTGTGTGTGTATTTGTATAATATATATTCCAAATATAACTAAATGCTTAAGCATTTAAGGAAACCAAAGCATTACAACTAACTTTAAGTTCTTTGACAGACCCAGAACTTTGATAAGGCTGAGCAGGTTCTTGTGCTGAATATCGGACTCATTGTTTTTCATAATAAATCATTTTCTTTATTTATTTATGTATTTTTTTTATTTGAATTTTTCTTGTTCTCTCTGAAATTCTTTCAAAAAATTGGGCTAAAAATGTTCTGCTTTTTGTTTGTTTGTAGATATAATTTATAAATATTTTGTATAATTTACTTAAAATTTACAATCATTTTTTCTACTTTTCAGAAATACATTTCTTAATAATACAAAATATTTCTACAAATTACAAATGCAAATCTTATTTTTAGAAAAAAAACCTCTTTTATAAATGTCGAAACTATTATTATCTGCTGATAAGACAAAGGAATGGAAAGTCATTTTAAGTATTGTATTATATGAATTAATATACTATCTAAAAATGTTTGTTTGTGTGAATTTTAAAATATAAAAAAAAATTTTTAATTATACCTATTTTTTCTAATTAGGAAAAGAAAAACCTGGAAGACAATCCTAAAACGATCTAATTTTCGAAAATGTATTTTTCAGTCAAGTACAAAAAGTATTGAAAGTGAACAGATCATAACGAGCATTGAGCTCGCTTATTCAAGATTTAAAATCCCAGATCTTATTAAATATGTAAAATGTAAAAAAGATTCGAAATAGTAATTTCAGAATAAATGTTTTTCTCTGTGTACATACAGTGGTATGCCACGCCCACGCGACCAAGTCATGACCTTGAGCTGAGTCATAGATCGTGTGGCAGACAGTGGGTCGACAGTCGACAGTGGTTCAATGGTTCAATGGTGGTTCGGCTGATACTGCTACTGCTACAACTACTGGCCCCTGGCCAATGCTAATCTCAAGCCTTTTGGCCGCAAGACAAGCCCATTTATCACTGGGGTGCACTTGTGTTGGTTGCCTTGCTGTTGCTGTTGCTGTTCTTGTGGCTGTTGTTGTTGTTATTGTTGCTTAGGTGGCATAATTGTTCACTTAACGCACAGCTAAAAATACACCTCACAACAGGCACTGTGTGTGTGTGTTTGGCTTGTCGCTGTGATTGCTAATAGTACGTTCAATGATAATGCGTTTCGTTATTTATGACTGGCATTTTATATAAACAACAATAACAACAATTATTTATCGCAGCGCCCGATTTTTTTTAGATTTGAATCGTTCTATTGGCCAGTGCAAGCGTTCTTCAGGCCTGCCAAATAACGCTGATAAACAGTTATTGCCGCACTTCCGCACTGATCCAACCAAACTAGCTATCATAGAACAGTCCCAGGCCCAGTTTCCCATCATTTCGCTCACATTTTCCTCTTCTTTTTCTATTTAAGCAATTTCTTTTTGGCCTTGGCTTAACGTTGTTGGCAATTTAATCATTTTGTTGCAATCGAAACCCTCGAAGCCCCTCAGAAGAGGAGTGCTGTCCAACACTTCTTCTGCCAATGGCCATCCCCAGGAGGAGAAGACTACAATTTCTTCGTTCTCCCTTCCTCTTCGATATCCAAGAACGTTTACGTATCACGTAGGATTTGGAAAAATGAAGGCGATTAAGTCCATTGGGTCGACGGAGTTACTTCCTCCGGACAGCTACACTCACCTCACATAAAATCGATTATTGGCCTGTGTTGATATTTTTCAGTGTCATATCTTTTTCAAAACTGAACCAAATTCCCAAAAAAACAATTTTTGTTCTTGATTTATGTTCTAGGTGAATACTACATGCACTTTCAGCAAACATAAAACACATTCAACACTTTTCGTAAAATGGGTGCCAAAGTGTTTGTTTCCATTTTGATTTTTTTTAATGATCAACTTACTTAAGGATTTTAACATATTAGTTCTACAGATAAACGAAAAACGCCAACTTATTTATACAAACAAATGAAATTATATATAA
This sequence comes from Drosophila macrothrix, assembly GCA_035042055.1. NCBI lineage: Eukaryota > Metazoa > Arthropoda > Insecta > Diptera > Drosophilidae > Drosophila > Drosophila macrothrix. The sequence continues at coordinate 14,036,433 of JAWNLX010000587.1, read as the reverse complement.
GACATAATAATATAGTTTTTAACATAATGAGGTGGTTATGCAACTGGCTCTTCTTTTTGCTGGATGGCTCTAATAACTATTCGAGTTTAACTTTTGAATTACGCTCTTTGCCGTGATCTGGATGTGTTTGCTCCAGATGATTTTCCTGTTTGTGCAGCGAACTTGGATGTCCCGATCTAAGCCACGTTTCATGCATTGGAATAAAGTAAATAAAAAAGATTCCTAAGCATTTGGAAAACTCTGAAATCTGAAGTTAAGTTTAATTTTTAGTTTAGTTGTAGGCCGTCTCCTTCTGCGTGTGGTCAATACTATCGATGAGTTGGACAATGAGCAACTCAGTCGAGCGATGACTGAATGAAGTGAATGAGTGACACATTCGCAGCATCAGTCGCACAATTTGCATATAGAAGGATTTTACATGATTCTATAACTTGATTGACATTCCAAAAGCAATTAGACATTAATCACGGCCAGAGCCAAAGGGTGAGGAATGGGAGTCATCATCGTATTAATCACCCAAGCGCCGAAAGCACTATCCAAGCCTTCAAGTTATGCATATTAGAAATAAAGAGAGGAACAGAGGGAGACAGAGAGAGAGAGATAGAGAGAGGGAGCTTAAAAGCTGAGACACACACACAAGAGCTGCCGCTGCACAGTGGTGCGCGACTTGTACAATCTAAGTGAAGCCGTCGTTGTTTTGCATAATAACATGATGTCATGACATATATATATATATATATATATGACCGCCCACTGCTAGCCGCCCCCTTCCAGCAGCTACCGCTACGCCACTTGAGCTGCCAGATGTCGTCGTCGTTGAGTTTGCAGGAGCGAGGCAGTCGCCGCTAGCGCAGAGGGAAGTGCACGCTCCAAAAAACGCCGGCGGGGCAGCGGTGATCGGTGATCAACGGTTAGCGGTTGATAGCCAGTGTGTCCCACGCCCACGCCAAGACACGCGCCAAGAACAAAAAAAAAAGAAATAAGTAAAATAAAAAAATAGAAATAAATAATTGAGTCGAGTCTCAGCAATTGAGGCAGTTCACTTGTTGCTGACGCCGCCGCGCTATGCATGAGTAAGCCATGGGCAGTAGGCAGTGTTGGACAGCGGCGATAGTCGTGAGTCTTCAGCCGTCAACTTGACTGAAGCTGAGTGGGTGACACACATTCTTGTGCCCTGAACCCATTACAAATGGATAAATATAGCTATAATGGTAATGTAGCATGTAACAGGCAGGATAGAAGGACGCATCTCCGACCACATCAAATGAAAATATATTAAATTATATATTTTAGATCTAGCCGTCTGTTCATCTGTAGGAACTATAACAGCATAAGTTCATTTTTTTACCTTTGAGTTCCTGCTTCTTGTATGCAAATCTTTATAGAGGGACATAAGATGACAATAAAACTAGAATGTATTCAACAGTTGGGTTCAGGGTACAGGTACATCGTAGTCGAGCTCACCCTACTGAAGCATTCCTACATGTAAGATCTGCAAATCAGATTGCTTTAGCTTTTACCCACTTAAATTGTATTTAATCCATTTCCCATATCTCACTGGAATCCAATATTTAAATGCACATTTTTTTTACGGTTTTGATTTTGAAGCAGAACATTTATTTTTACATTTTCGCTTTTTTTTTTTTTAAAGATTTTTTTTGTTGTGATTTTTGAATTATTTTTAAAGAATTTTGCCATTTGTTGACTTTTTAAATATATAATAATAAAAAAACAAATATTATTATTAGTTAGTTTTTAATTTTATATTTAGTATTAGCTGCTTAAATTTATCTAAAAAAAATGTTTTGAATTAATTGTATGCTTTTTACGTTCGTTCTTCGACATTTTTGTTAAGGGGGTTTTAAAGTGTATTTGGGTTTCCTGGCATTTTTCGACTTTTTTAAGTAGCATAATGAATTACATTTGACAAATATTAAGAACGTTTTTTTTTTTTAATTTCGCCTTAAAAATCATTAAAACAGTTAGCTGCGTAAATGTTGTATGTGTGTGTGTGTGTATGTGTGTATGTGTGTGTCAGTGTGTGTGTGTGTGTTTGTATGTGTGAGTGTTGCTGTCGTTGTTTGGCTTTGAGTTGATTTATCATGTGCCTCTCTTTTCTGCTTTAAATACAAATACAAAAATAATAATAAAACAAAAATATACAAAATAATATATATTTTTTTCTTAACAATTGCAATTCTATATAACAAAGTAAAAACAAAAACAAATATGGGGAAATATATAAAAAAAAAAAAATGTAAAAAATATGTTAAATTACAGATTGCTGGTTATCAACTTAATTATGAATTAAAAATTTAATTAATGCGTGCACACTTTTTGTATACATATGTATGTGGTGTATATATATACAAACATATATATATTTTTGTCATATTGTTTTAAGACGTAAAACTGAAAACGCATATATTAATTTGCATATATTTTTGCACTTGTCAAAAATATATAAATAATACTTTTTTTCTCTTATTTCTTTTTCTGTTTGATTTTCTTTTCTTTTAGCACAGTTTATGGGAGTTATTTATACCTATTTTTGATTTTGTTTTATAGTTTTTGGACACTTTTTATATCGTTATTCGCAGCTATCTTAGGACAGTGTTGAACATATAAAAAACAATTTATGCACATACAATATATCTGTGTACAGGTTTTTAGGTTTTTTTTTTGTATTTAAATTTTTTTATTTTAGATAGCTTTAAATTTAATGGGTTTTAAGTGCCTACAGCTGAAATGTTGTGCCCGAGTTCCAAGTGTGCTTTCATTATTTAACATTTAACAGCATTTATGTATATATATATATATATATATATATATATATATATATATATAAATGTTTGTATATATATATTTGTATGTATTATATAACATTTTACAGGTACTTCGTAGCGCATTTTGTTTGCTTTGCTTATCAACAATGTGTGGATTGCTGCTGTCAAAAATGTTAAATTTAAAATTATAAGCTAAATTAGGATGAGAGTCTATGACAAAAATAGAGATGAAAATATGCGCCACTACTAGCCAACAGAATGAGTTAGAAAAGGAAGAGGAAAAGGAGCAATATAGACTGAATGTGAATTATAAAAAAAATATAATGGTTAAAAAGAGATAGTTAATTAGAAACAGTTGTTGTTGCTGTCCTATTTTAGATGATCTTCTCAATGTATAATTTATGAACTATGCTTACGTCACTTTAGAATTAAACGCACACGCAGGAAGAAAATTGTTTCAGATTTTTGATTTCAGATTTTCGGCTACAAAAACTTCAACCGTAGGCACACTAATTCCAATATACGCATACTCATCACATACCTTAAGTATGTGAGAGTATTAATGTATGTATGTGTGTGAGAGGTATTTTCATTTTCATTTTCTTTTTTGTTTTCTTTTTTTTTTGCATAATAAATATGTATGTTATTGTAGCCAAATTGGGGTATGCCCTAGAACTCTTGGATTAACATTGATTGCATTCATACATTTAACATTTAATAGTACTTTAAGGACTGCACTTTCTTCTTCTTGAGAACCTCTTCAGTAAACTTCAACCGCCCCGGACTTCAATTCTAAACAAATACACACAAACTTGACCTGAGCTCAACACTTGTTTTTTTCTTTTCTTTTGTTTTTTGTCTATATTTTGTGCTTATATTTTGGAAGCTGAACGTATAATATCATATAGGTATGTATATATTCCAGGCCTAACTTGTTGCCTCTTTTATTTATTTTTTTCTTGACTCTTGCAAAATGCACTTTAAGCAGAATTCTGGCTTTATGCATTTCAATTCGTTTTCCTTATAAATAGGCAGGTATTTGTGTTTGCTAAGGGGTTGGGTTGGTTGGCTTTAATGCAAAATTTCAGTTTCAGTGATTACCCATTCTTTACTTTAGTTTAACCAACAATTAACGATGTACACACAT
>JAWNLX010000587.1:13597500-14027500 GCA_035042055.1 Drosophila macrothrix | reverse complement strand
ATTGGAATTGATTTAGCCAAATGGAAAAGCAACTTGATTTGTGTGGATGTATTGAAAACTCCATACAAAAATACATATGTTAAGCAATTCAGCTTGTTAAATGCCCTACATTAAATACAAGTTGATAGAGCTGCAAGGAAATTAACTAACTTGAAGGTGCACTGGAAGTGTTTGTCGTAGCCTGCATTCGCCACAATTGAGTTGCAGTTGAGCGTAATATTAGTTGAAGTTCAAAGCAAACACACAAAAAAAAACATAAAACAAAAAAAAATGGAAATGTTTGAGTTGAAATTGAAAAAGTAGCAAGTAGCAAGCAGCTTTCCCCTGATGCACGTACACATTGCCTTGAAGTGCAAGCAGAATCTGTTTGCAAGGGTTAAGAATGCAAATAAATACAAGCTCAATGTAAACATGTTGCGAGCCAATGATTTTCCCATTGAGCTTGTATCTGTGGCAAGTGGAAGGGTTATTGACTTAGATTAAGAGCGAATGCTCAAATCTGTATACAATTTGAGAAGGTCGCACGTCTGTGGAGCCGATTCGAATAGAACGAATTGAAATACAGCCAATCAATTTGAATAACCCAGCTATAGCATCCTTTTCTCCTACTCTCCCTCTCCCTTTCTCTCTCTCAATCTTTCACTCGCTTTTAGGCAGCCCTCTTCAATCTTCGGCTTCAATGACAGCTCATTCAAGTGTCAGGCAAGCCAGACTCTCTTAGCCTGCCCATCATCATCACCATCATAATGATGAGCGTCATCTTGATTATCTTCAGTTTTGCACATATTATTTGTTGTCTGCTTGAGAAATTGTTCAGATGCCACTGTTGAACGCCCCCATCTCCAAGCCCCCACCACTCCAACTACTACTCCTCTCTATCCATTACCCTGTCTGTCTGTCTGTCTCTCAGTCGGTCTGTCTGTCTGTCAGTCAGTCTGTCTGCCTTTCTGTCTTTCTGTCTGCCCTGTGCACAGCCCAGCCTTTGAACGCGCCCTACTATCTGTTGACTTTTGAATTGCTGCTGCTGCTGCTGTTATTTTCGCCAGCGCATTGTTTCATTTAAATTTTAGGCACGCTGCCTTTTTATTTATTGACCCAAAAAGCAGATAAATAAATTTTGTTTCAGCCAAAAAAATACAGAAAAAATGAGAAATGTGAAGAAAAAAAAGCACACGCATAATCATAATAATCGCATGCGCCAACGATTGCAATAGCGATGCCGACTTCGACTTCGACTTCGATCGCCCGACCATATGGTCAAAAAATATTTCGTTGCCTTCAGACTTCTCGAAAATTGGTGCGTTTTCTACTTGCCTCCAGTTGCTGTTATTGTGCAACTCTTTGTGTGCTAGTTGTCAGGGCATCCAAATGGTATGGAGAGGTCAGTCTGTGTAATTGGGGCAAGCAGCAGGCAGAGTTCATTGGGACTGGCGTAAGGATGTGCATCAGCTTGTCTGGCTTCGCGGATTCAGTCTGCTTATGCTGTCATGCAATTAGTTTAGATTGCAACTGACAAATAGAAGTCGTAAATGACCAAAACAGATCCTGAATTGATTTTAGAGCAAACCAAAAAAAAAAAACCAGAAGGTTTGCTTGATCTTGTTCGATTGCAAACTGAAATTTTGATTATGTAGAAAGCTATCTGTTTTTACAGATTTTATAACACATTTCAAGCATACAAGTGTAGATGTTATTATATATACTTTTTTGATGGGAACATCGAGCCAAGTTTTTATTTGATCTGATTTGATGTCTGAATGTCCATCAGATAAGGCATAGTTTTAAGAATAAACTATTCTTAAGTTGATAGAACAGATAAGGAATATGTAAATCTAAAGATTATGGTCCGAGGGGAACAGAAAAGCGACAAAGAAAAATGGATTGATATAAAATCAAAAAAAGTCAACTTGAGGCTTTCACAACTAGTTGATTGATCATTAAAATCAAAATATGCTTAATGTTTTGTATGAAAAGATGTCATCATTTCAACAGGAAATCAAAGCTGGGTGTGTTTGTTTGTTCATAAAAAAAAACCCATTTTTGAGACCTTTAATTGAAAGATAAAAGATACAGCTGTAAATGTAAGTCGTGTGACAGCTGAACGGCCTCCTTAAGTACTTTATGAACATCTGCGAGAGTTACTGCTAAAGTATGCAAATAATGAGCAACCAACGACAAATCGGGCCAAACAATATCCGAGAGATATGTATATCTATATACACATTTGTACTCATGTACATTTCCAGCCTTTCTTTGCACTTTACTTTGTTGCATTTCACGTTTCGCCGACAACGTGTCTGTGTCTGTGTCTGTAACTGTAACTGTATCTAAAGATATAGCTAAAGCTGGTAGATGTGTATCTGTATCTGTGCGTGATGTTTGCTGAGCAGCGCCCAAAAAAAAACTGAAATTTCGCACGAATCGTCTCGCAAATTTGCATCTTTTATTTGGCTCCGCATTTTGTTTGTTCGCCTGTTTGCCATATTTTATTTTTTTCTTTCATTTTTTTCATTATTATTTTTTTTCGCATTTGAGTACCCTTTTGGAGGGCACTTAAGTTTTTTAATTAATTTTGTAACATTGCTGGATAAATTACAAAGAGATCAAAATATTTGGAATTAATTAATTGAATCATCATCGGCCTCAATAATGCAATAAGATCAGTTTACTTTCTACACATGATCTGTACATATGGTTTTCAATATTATTTTTAATTGATTTTCTGAAAGAGTTCTTAAACTTCGGCAATCCAATTAATTTATGATTTCAGTATTTTATATACGAATTTTTTGACATTCAATATTTGCAGTTTTTGTTATTTTGCCTTACCCCTTTTTCTTGATTTTTATTATTATTTTTTTTTTTGCTCTCTGCATTTTGCGCTCATGAGAAATGTGCAAAATAAAATTTAAGCATTTGCGCAAATATTTGTGCAAGCTAAGAAGCTGAAAGGGTCGGTGGTGGTGGCTGGGGGCTGGGTGCTAGGGGCTGGGGGGGATGGTGGGTGGTTGTAGTGCAATAAAAATGTGTTTTGAGTAGAAACAGCAATGCTTTGCCCAGTTTGCGACTGTGTGTGTGTGTGTTCGACATTTGTAATTTATGTGAAATTTGCTAGAAAACAAATTGAAAAGTGTTTAATTTTTTATTTGTAATATTTTGCACTTGGGACGCCGTCGACTGGCAGCGGCAATTAAAATTTTCGACGGTTCAATGCCTATAAATTCGTTTAAAGTAATAACCATAAATCATACTCAGATACACACACACACCTAACAATTAGTGCAGCACATACACACGCACACACACACACACGCACACACACACATAGAGACACCATAAGGTGTGCAAATATCAGCTGGATGCGCCCGGGAGCTGTTAGCTGTGAGCTGTGCTCGAATAGCTTTTAATTGCCGCGTTGCAAATGCTATTCACATGCATTAATCGCACCCGCAAGCAGCTTTTCACTCCCCCTAATGCTCACACCCGCCCTCCTCTGCCCTCACACGTTCATAGCTGCGTCAGCTACGTGCCTCATTAAGGCCAATGTCAGTCAAGTGACTGATTCTCTGCAACCACACAGATGCAGCAGCTATATAGCTATATAGATATAGATATAGATGCAGCTACACAGATATCTTATGCAATTTCTGTTTGCATGAAAAAGTGAAATCAATTCTGGCTGCGTTTTGCAATTGAAGCGTCAACAGCGACGCCCACGAATTCAGCGCCAAAGTCAAAAACCTGACCCGAACGACAAATCGACCAAGTGACTAACTGTCGCCGCTCCCGGGGCTACGGCACTGGCACTGGCGTTGGCGGATGCCGGCCAATGTCCGGAGCCAGTGCAGCAGCAGCAGCATCAGCAGCAGCAGCAGCAACAACATCAGCAGCAGCGATGCGTGGGCATTTGGCACATTGTCGTGAGCTGCGTGGGTGCCATATGCAATTCGGACGCTGGCTGCCAGCAGCTGACGCCGATGAATGAATGAATGAATGAATGAATATATAGATGGATGAATGGATGGATGGAAAACGCAAATGTTGAACAATGTTGTCTCGCTGCACGTTGAACGCTGAATGCCGACTGCCGACTGTCGACTGCTGGCTGCTGGCTGCTGGCTGATATGCGATTGAAAGGGAAATTCAATTATATCGACGCGTGCAGCGAATACGATAATTCAAAAGTGTCAAAGTGAAAATGCGAAAATTGCACAATTAAGCATTGGGTTTGCAACTTAAGCGAACAATTGAAATTAGTTGCAATGTGTAAATACGTAAATTAACAATTGATTCTCCAATAGCAATAGCGAATAGCGCAACGCTTAATGCAATCAGCGTTAAATAACACTTATTTAAGTGCAAAGGCATCTCTTTAATTAAAGCTTGGCTGATTAGCAAAATTGAGGAGATTTGAGTACAGCTCTCCTGGTTGAATGCTTGTGACATGTTGGGAATCTCAGTTTCTAGCTGTTGGGCAACTCCAAGCGCCATTTATTTAACGCCCACTCACCTGTTGCACGCTGGGCGTGGTTGCTGTGCCCGCAGGCGAATCGAGCGGCGATGCCGAGCAACTGGAACGACTGCTATCCTGCGAGTGCGACTGCAAGTGAACAAAATATGAGAGTTGAGATTGGATTGAGTGAATTGGGTTGCTTTGTGAGGCATGAATGAATGTGACAGGGGTATAGGCGACAACTCACCTGTCCGTTGGGATTGCCACAGAAATTGCGTATGGTGACCACCGGCGTTGATGCGGCGCTGCACGAGTTTGAGGCATTGAAATTGAAATTGTCCAAGGGATTTGACATGGCTATCAGCGAGTTCAGAATCTCTGGAGTTTTGGGTGTATGCGCCCCAAGGCCACTGCCCTCAATGCTTAGGAGCGCCGTGGCCGGTACGTTGGGACTGAACATTGTGCGGCTGTTGCTGCTGCTTCTTATTGGTGCGTTAATTCTAATTGGATTTGCTTTGACTTGCAACAAATCAAACAAACACAGACTAATTATAAACTAGAACACACACAAAAACAAAAACAAAATGAACTCAAAATAACACTCGCAACTCGTTGTTTGAATTTGAATAATTATTATTTTCTTTCTTCTTTTTTTTGTGTTGTATATTAGAACTTTATATATATATATGTATATATTTTGTAAGCTTTGTTTAACTTTTTTGTTTGTTGTTTTTTTGTTTTATTATTTGTAAATCACAGTTGAAGGCCTACGCGTTGCATTTGTTGGACTGCTTTTTGTTGTTGTTAATTAATTATATATATTTTTTACTGTAGTATATGCGCTTGTATAATTTTAGATATATATATAGATATCTATATAAATATATATATATATATATATATATACGTATATATAAATGTTTTTATTTTTGTTTTCAGACACTCGCGTCTTCTTCTAGTTGTTGTTTGTTGTCTCTCTCGGTTATCACAAATTGTTGTTAATAAAACTTTTTATTTACTTTTTAGCTGACTGTTGATTGTTGTTTTTGTGCAAATATTGTTGTTGCTGTTGGTTGTGTATCATTTATTGTTGTTGCTGTTGTTGTTGTTGTTGTTGTTATTGTTAATGTTTTTGCTATTGTTGCTTTTGTTGTTGTTGTTGTTGTTGTTTTTGTTGTCGCTGCCGCTGCTGCCGTTGCCGCTGCGTCGCGACGCGGTTCCATCGACGCTTCCAGCGTGTGTTGCTCACAGCGTTGAATTCAACTGAATGTTTTGACCACCGGCACCGGTCGACATCCACATCCACATCCGAGACATCAACCGACGACAACGACGACCAACACGAGTCGCACGCTCGCTCTGTTTGTGAGTGAGCAACAGAGAAAGAGAGAAAGAGACAAAGAGAGAGAGGGAGAGAGAGAGAGAGAGAAAAGTTTGTGAGAATTGAATACAAGTCAAATCGCATTCGTGTTTAAGCGTATGCGAGCGTAAACCTCACACAAAAAAGACAAGTGAGAACCAATGTGGACGACATGCTCGACTTGAACATATCCTATAATGTGCTATGGCACATTTATTTACACATATTATTAAAAACAAAAAGTCTCTTTTTATAAATGGTTGAAATTGGTATTTAAAGTCAACTACTCGCCTTGTCAGATTTTTTCAAAACTGTATTCCAACTAAGAAATAGGTGCATAAGATGTGGCTGCTCTTGCCAAACATTTCGTTGCGTACAGGGTATTCGGTGAAAAAAAAAAATATATATATATATATATATATATATATATACATATAAATATATATATATATATAAATATATATATGTGTGTGAATATATAACAATTAAATTATAAAATAAGCGTAAGTAAATTGATTTATGTAAGCATTGAGAAGCTGACAACTGAATGACTAACCAATTGACTGACTGACTTAGTGACTGACCGACTGACCGACTGACTGACTGACTGACCGACTGACTGACTGACTGACCCAATGCTGTTCACATTGGCTGTGCGTAGTTTAGTTAGCCATGTTGATGTCTCAATTAAGAACTTAATCGTCTAATTGAATGCAGAATGCACACATTTCATAGATGCCTGATATCCGAAGTCCGAGGATCTACAATTGATCTAAATGTGCGTGTGTGTGTGTGTGTGTGTGTGTGTGTGTGTGTGTGTGTGTTACACCCCATTGGGTATGTGCGGTCAATCACAGTTGAAGGTGAAATGCAAACAAGTAGAACAAGTATGCCAAGTATTGCAAATATTTCAGCTATGCAATAGGTCAATTAAGACTGTGCATCTGCCTTACTCGAATTTCAGATGAAATGAAATTGAAAGGGCATTTTGAATGCACTTTCAGACACCATTCCATGTTTTCCATCAGAAAATGTACATATTTTTTAATTAGTGTTCTTTTAATATAAACAAAATCGACTTGAAACTTGTTGCAAATGCCAGCTGCAGTTGCCAGTTGCCAGTTGCCAGTTGCAGAACTGTTTAGTTGTTTGTGCAGAGCATCAATGCAAATGTCTTTTCGCAGCAATACTTTGCTGGTATTCAGAGCATTCAAGCTGCGGTATATATCAAGTATGTTGTTAAGTTTTCGTTTGTAGTTGTTCAGTTGTGCTTTTATTTTTATTTTTATTTATTTTTGTTTTTTTTTGTTTTTTTTGTTTTGTTCTCTCGTTTTTTAATGGCAATTTGTTGCCCTTTTTGCTTCCATGTTTCGGCTTTTTAATGGCCCAAACGCTTTGAGGTTTTTTCAAGGAATTGTATTATGTGCTTCAAATTGAGAATGGAATGCCCCAGCGCCAGAGATTAGGTTCAGCCGCTACTGGACTAATGGTGTTGTGTGTTTTTTGTATGTTGTGCAGAAGAAAGGCAGGGGGAGGGGTGGGGTTAGGGTGGAAGGAGGAGACATGCGACAACCTTGTATGTAATTTCACTGAAAATGCAAATTGTGGCGCACTGTCGAATCTTAAATGCGAACCACCCCCATGTCGCCCACTCGCCAAAGCACTATGCTCCTCCCAGCCCCCCCTCCCGTTGTAGCGTCCGTCACGTTATGGCTTTGGCAATTTCTACTATTGCCTTTTGGGCCATTTATCATTTTGGCAAGAATGTTGGGTTGTATTGCGGATGCCAACCCCTAAGCCCCTCAGCAGCAACAGCAGCAGCAGCAGCAGCAGCTACAGTTGCCTCTAAAAGTTTTAGTGCCACTTTAATGTTTCTCACTCAAACAACACAGACACACACACACACACACACACACACACAAGTGCAAATTGAAAGTCAGTCAAAAAAAAAAACAAAATAGAATTTAAAAACGAAAAAAATGTGTATAAGCGAAAATGAACAACGAAAAACGTATAACTTGGTATAACTTGGAGCAACAACCAAATGAAAAAAGCCAGAATAAAGAATTATGATTTATGGCTTTCGCATGTTTTTGTGCGCAGGCAGTGGTCTGCTGGGGTGTGTAGTGCTATGATGTGTGTTGTGTTGTGTTGTGTTGTGTTGTGCTGTGTGGTGTGTGTTATATTGTGGTGGCACTGTTGCCGGTGCGTGGTGGGTTGGGGTGTGAGGTTCAGTTCAGTTCAGTTTGCTTTGGCTTTTTTTTGTTTTTGGGTTATGTGTGCTGTTGCTGGTTAAGCTTTGAAAGTGTTTGCCTTTGCCTTTGATGTTCGTTGCAACTTGTTAAACGAAAATCACTTTTGACATTCGCCATTCGCCACACACAACAAATGCCTTGTTTTCAGTTTCAATTCACCGACTCTCTCATTTTGACCAAATGCGGCGCACGCGTACAACACTCGTCGCCTCCTTCACCCCCTCCCCCCTCCCTCTCTGCCTGCCTCCCCCCCTTGCCACTTGGCCAGTCCGGTTGTCCGTTCCTCTAGAATTGACTTTTGAGGTCACGGCAGCTGGCTGCACATTGCGCATACGCAGCGTTGTCAGCTGAAACTCTGTGCAGTTGTGACTTGCGCAAGCCGTTGACAATCGCTTGACTTGTTTCGATTGCTAATCGATAACCGAATCAATGCTAAAGAAGAAGAGCCGACAGCTGGCAAACAGCCCAGCAGGGCAACTGACACCTCGTACTTGGTTTTTCCTCTTCTGTTTTTTTTGTTGGCCATTAAAATTCCATAGTGAGTTTTGTTTTCTTCTTCTTCTTTTTTTGTGTTAGCGTTTTCTTGTGTGCTTATCGCCTGGCTCGTTGTCTCTTGTTGATTCGCTGATTCGTTGGCATTTCTTGATTACAGCATTGTTTGCTCGATCTGTTGAAAATGCAGAGATAGCGCACCATGCAAGCGATAAATGCACATTGCACGTGAATACATATTAAGGGCAACCTTTAATTGACAATCAGCTAATGCGGCTCATCGATTGCTCCATCAATTGATCATGATATCGACATCGAAGCTTATCAAGCCAAAAGTGTATCCGAATTAATAGATTTGATGTTTCTATGATTGATTAAATGTTTAAAGTACATTTGCAATATGTTATCCATGCAAATATTAGCTATAATTATGAAGTGGATTCATCGATCAATTAATCCATTCAATAATTTGCATTAGTATTTTTCCCCCCCAAATATATATTTGGTGAGTAAGTGAATTAGAATGTTAAGATAAGTTATTCAAAGTATGTCTGTATGAATACATTCGAAGCAATCTATAAAAAACTTGAAACCCCGAAAATAAATGAAATAATTATAATAATAATAATATACATATGTATTCATATTTATATATATATATATCGTAACAACAGTAAACAATGCTATACAAATTGTGAAATGAGTCACATAAACTGACTAAAAAAAACCACAACATTTCGTTCGACAATTATTAAACAAATTTATTGTGTCTTCTCGGAATACAGTAAGAAAAAAACGGCAATGTGAAATGTGCATGAAGTAATTCACTGGCAAATTGTATAACACTCATATGCATACTCATTATTGTTATTATTATTTTATTATTTTATATTAAGTATTACGAGTGCAACATTGATTTGTTGTGTCCAGTTGAAATCGAGGCAAGCGCCACTTGGGTACGAGCATACAGCATATTCATCGGATCGGATCGGCGGGGAATCGTGTGCAATCCCAAAATATAATGCACATGTTTATGATATTTAAACAATTTGTTAAGTATTTAACATTTTTATCATGCTGTCTGTGACTGTGACTGTACTATTGCTGTTGCTGTTGTTGTTGTTGTTGTTGTTGCTGTTTGTTTGCTGTACGTGCCTGAGCTGCACTCCACATTTCACACGATTCGAGCGAACGTACGTCCAAAACGAGCGAAAATCGAGAAAAAACGGACAAAAATTACGAAACTGACACAAAACAGCAGATCGCATTTAAAGTGATTTATATACATGTATGTGTGCGTCTATATCTATGCATATATATATATATATATATATATATATATATGTATACATACATATCTATACATAAGTGTAAAGATACTTTGATCGAGACAGAAGAAGGGAAGCAATTTAATCACTTAATGGATGTGTTTTCCTGATATCGGCAGCTCTTATATTTATACATTTGTATGTATCGATTTTAATCGAATATCGAATTTATTTTTGTCAGTCTGCAAATGCAAATTATTAACGAATTTCGTATTATACGCAATGCGGATTTCTTGAATGCTTGGGAAAAAGCTCGTCATATTTGAAGACGTAATTGGCAAGCATTTAATCTGTATTGTATCGATAATAATCGAATATCGAATTGTTTTTGCAGTATGTAAAAGCAAATAAATATCGTTTAAGTTTTTAGTAAAGAGCCCATCATAATTGAAGATGTAGTTGCCAACTGTGAAATATGTATTGAATTCAATGCCTTCGAGCGGTCAAAAAATGAACAAAGAGTTTGAGTAAGAGGGAGTGAGAGATAAAGAAAGCGAGAGAGACACAGTGAGAGAGAGAGAGAGAGAGAGACAGATAAAGATAGAGATAGAGATAAAGAATGAAACCAATCACTGGCGGCTTACATAAAAACTTTGTTAGTGTTTCTTTTATCTTTCCTTCTTTTTTGCACTTTGGCCAAAAAGAATTTCTAAACTGTTCTACGTATGTGTGTTTGGTGTGTTTGGTGTGTGTGTGTGTGTGTGTGTGAGTGTATTTAGGGAAGGAGAGGTGGGCTCATAAAAATAACTGGCATTGTGAGAGACTTGCTGTTGTTGCTGTTGTTGTCCTCAGTTCTCAGTTGGCTTAATTAAAAGCATTGTCAAAGCCAAACAATCGCCAGAGTCCGGGCACGAGCCAAACGCAAACAGAAGACGTGCAATAGCAAAAGTATCTGTTAGATACAAAATTGCCGCATTAATGGGCCAGTCTGTAGCAACCCACCAGCCCGCCACCCTCAATCCGCTCCAACATATAAAGTCAGCTATTTTCTAATTAAGTGTCATTGATTCGGCGTCGGCTATTCGCAGACATACCACACGACCCATCCAATACCGCCCCTGCTGGTCTCGTGTGGGCGTGTCTAAAGCTTTCTTATTATTCAGAGCGCCTCGAAAAATGTACACTTTAATTAAAGCATTTTCAGATAATGTATCTGTTTTTGATTAGCTGCTGCAACTGCGACGGGGCCGCGCTTAAAGACTGATGTGGTCGGGGGTGGAGCTGAGGCTGGGGGTTGGGGGTTGGGGGTGTTTGCCTTTATGACGCTGCTTGGGTGGGTTGACAGCGTTATAAAAATTTCCCTATTAACATAAAAGTTTACGAATGGGCCATAGAAAGAAGCGTACGCGCAGACCCCGCACCGCGAACAGAACTTAAGGGCCCGGGAGAAGCCCGAAGCCCGAAGTCCGAAGCCCCGTACATTTCCATAGCTGGAGCCGGACCCAAAAATGGGCCGCGTGGCTATTCAATTAATTTATTATTCACTTAAGAGCCGCACGCCGGGCGGGCGGAGAGGACTGTGTGTGGTGGGCAGGTGGGGGAAGTGATGGGAGATGGGGGGATGGGGGAGGGGGGGGGGAGCAGTTCTGTGTTTAGCATGCACATCCACAGAGAACACATAAAAATGTTATAAAAATTAAACGCGTACAAAAACTCCGCAAGAATTTCGCACATTCAACGGCGGACCGCCTGCGAGTTGATCGCTGATGGCCGCGCCCTGCGGCAACTGCCCCCACGACTTGCCCGTGCCCCTGCATGTTGCCTCGCGCGCGACTGGCTGCCTACCCCAATAGGGCACAGTCGTTGTGCCAAAAATGTCCTGTTTTCATGACTTATATATATTTTATTTTGTGGGGAATGGGAACAGGGGAGGGCGGTTTGGAAGAATGCCCAGTTCCACTAACTTATGGCAAACGCGTGGCACAAGTTCCACAGTTCAAAACATTTCTGTGCACGTTTTCTGCGTTAAATTTACGAACTCGAAGCTAAAAACTTGAGAAAACTGAAAACAGAGCGCAGCAAATTACAGAACAAAAAAAAAAAAAAGAAATGAAATATGAAATAAATGAAACACATACAGCGTGGTACGAACGAATTATGAAATGGCAAATTTATGGAAATATGCTTAAATGAGCGAAGCAGGCCATAAGCATTAAGATAAAATGTAGATGTATGCGTCGACACAGCGAAAGCACATCCGGAGCGTTGAGGAATGTTATCGATTATCCGAGTTCCACAAGTCAAAATAGTCGAATATTGCTGGAAAAGAAAACAAAACGCAACTGGAACTAGATTTGTGTGGGAACTGCCTCTACACGCGCATATATGTATTCGATTCAATATATTTTCGATAACAGTTTATCAATTTGATATGGGAATTGGAATGGGAATTGTGTAAACGATACGCTCGCCCAATAATAGTAAAAATAGCTCTGGGACGCGTTTATTGTGCATTTCTTTTGCAAACTTGAAATATGTATAGCTTACTATTATTTATCGATAAATTGCACTTAAATGCATGCGTCAGCAAAGTGCACAACAAGGCGATAAGCAACATATGTCAATATATATGTAAAGAATGCGTCAACGCACCTAAAACATACATACATATTTACAAAGATTTATATATGTATATATTATAACAAAGGTACGACTATCAGATACTTGGCGTCTACATAAGAATGTGTGTGCATACACAGCGACAAATCGGGGCTTCTAAAAGTAATAAAATTGCTCGAATTAAAAAATTATCGATTGTTTTAATATTTAGTTAATGTAATCTAATGTAATCTATTTTTTATAATATACAATGGAAATATTTAATGGAATCGCTAATGTTCAGAATGTGACTACGAAATCGGGCTATTAATCATTTTAGATAAAGGTCTATCAGGAGTCCAAACTCTTTTGAAATGGTATAAAAATGAATGGTTCGATTAATTAAATAACATTCAAAATCAATTTGACATTATGGATTGCATACAAATTTGAATATTAATATTGCCATTATTAAATGGATCAGTTGGTCAGGTTAAAATCTACTCGTTTCATTTCCTGCTTTCGATGATGTTTGTATACAAAGGCATTTGAATTTCGCTCAGTGTGCAGTTATCTTTTAGCTTATATATCTGTAAGTCATATCTCTGTGTAGAACAGGTGTTTTGTATGTATTTATGCGTATCTCGTCGGGCATTTAACCCACGCACCGTGTACCGTTAGTCACTTATCAGATAAGCGCAGGTGCTCTGTGTGTGTGTCTGTGTGTGTGTGCGTGCGTGCTGTGCCCATTGCAAGGACGTTCACAATCACAACTTTCATTACACTTTTTTGGTTTTATCATCAGCTTATCAGTTGCTGCTGTGCATGCTCTGTGGTTCTGTGGTTGTTGTTGCTGTTAAAGTTTGTTGTTAAAATTGTTCTTGTTGCTGCTGCTGTCGTGTCAAAAACAAAAAAATAAAAATAAATGAATAAAAAAAAAAGAAAAAAACATAAAAAATTCTTATCTTCAGCACAAATTGTAGTTATTCTCATTAATGTTTTTTTGTGGTTTTTGCCAGCTGAGAAAATCTAATTAATTTCGAGTCTTAATACATATGTGACATCAAAGCGATTTATGTTGATTATAGCCGCCGTCACTGACACTATCAGTGTGCGGAGTCTATTAGCTTGGCCTGCACTGTTCGTTCGCCTTTTAATTTATTGATATTTATGAGTGTGCTGTTTGCGTATGTTGCCTTAACTTTTTTGGAATTTTATCAAGCAATTGCTTGAGCTCTCTTTTACTATGTGGCCTTTAGGGATTTTGTGTAAAGACATTTAATACACTTTTCACACCTCGTTTTGTTATTTGGAATTTGAACGTTTTAGATACATTTGTATCTATGTATCTGTGGCTCTCTTTGGGGGCTGTCATTGCCATGCGACAGCTGTCAGCAGCAGCATCAGCATCATCAACAGCAACAGCATCATCATTATGAGCTATATCATAATGAGCACCCGTTGCTGCTGATGCTGCTGCTGATGATGATGAACGGAGGCCGTCGACATGATTTTTATGAAGGAATTCGCATTAAAATTGTTTATTGTGTTTATTTATTGCAAACGAGCATCAAGAAACGGCCAAAATGGAAAGAGCAACACACACACACACACATCTAAATATATATATATATATATATACATACATAATTAATCTTATGGAAATGCTGTCCGACTGCGACGCTTTGTAAGCGCCTCCAGCTCGGTGGTTTTCTGTGGGTCCAGCAGCAACAGCAACAGAACAACAACAGAGTTGGCTGTTCAGCTGCCACTTGCCCATTGCCAGCTGCCAGTTGTAAAATACAATATTGGAAATGTTCTAGGAAATGTTGTGTTCAACTCTGGCATTCAACATGCACAAGCGAATCGTGCATCTCGTGGCAAAGCGGCCTTTGCTAAATAAACAGCACATTGGCCAAATAATGTTGTTTACACAGCGCACGCGTTCGCAGCCCAGAGAAGAGAGACAGATGAAAGAGTCAGAGAGAGATGGAGAGAGAGAGAAAGAGAGAGGGAGAGAGTGAGGGGGAAAGAGATTATCCAGTGGCATTCTATAGAATTGCGCTGCAAAGATGAAGCGACTACATAATATTTGAATTTTGTATAGCAGGAAAACTCATTCATTAATATCAGATACAAATTCCAAGTAGTTGGGATTTTCTGGAGCATGGAAAGAGGAAGCTTTGGCTACATATTAAAAACAACTGGTGGTCTCTATACTTGGAATATCCACATACCTACATACCTACATACATCTGCACCAATATAGTTTATTCGCAACATAGCATTTAGTTCAGTTAGGAGATGACAGCAACTGAGTTGCAGTGCTAGGAAAGTAAGTTCAACTAAAGAATAGATTTTGTGGACTACAGATTCGTATTATAATTTTGATCATGCATATGCATGTGTACGATTGCTTAACCTATTTCCACATTTGACCAACAACAAGCAGACCAGGCTCATCGTCATTCTAATCCACTCGAAGTGGCAAGCTGGCAACTGGGAGTGTTCACACATCAACCAACCGTCGTCTCTTGAGAGTAGAAGCAAAATTTTGAAAATTTATGCGAATGGGCGCGCCAAAAAAAAAAACAGAAAAGAAAAGCTGAAAAGCTGAAAAGCAGAAAACACAAAGATAAAGAATGGAGAAAAATGGGATGGAAAGCAGAACTGTAAAAATATCAATTAGTGTGTGTGCCCCAAATGTGTCCCGAATGTCGCTAGGCGGCAAGCCGAGAGCAGGAGCAGAAGGTGTGCGAGTGTGACAGCTGTGTGTGTGTGTGTGTGTGTGTGTGTGTGTGTTAACTGCAGTTAGGCACGCCTACACTTTACAGTGTGTGTTATAGCCTCCACACACACACACACACACACACACGCATGCGTGCACAGTCATATATAGCGAAATGTGAACCGACTTGTCGCTCTGTTACCGCACGTCCTTGACACATATCCCAGTCAGTTTGCTTGGCACGCATAACACAACAGCTCATCTATGTGTGTGTGTGTGTGTGTGTGTGTGTGTGTGTGTGTGTGTGTGTTAGCCAACGCCTTGTCAGGCTTCCGCTTGCAGCTTGGCCCTAATCCATTTGAACTTTTTACGCTTGTGCTATGTATGTGTGTCCTCGCTGCCAACTCTCTGCCAAGGATAATAAAAGAAAATTCTCCTTGTTTATGGGACAGCGCAACTTTTGTGGCTTCCCATTTAACGTTGTGCTTGTGTATGTGTGCGTGTGTGTGTGTGTGTGTGTGTGTGTGAGTGTGTGTGTCTGGTAATATAATCCTAATGGAATTTACACTGGAAATGTTACAATGTTATGCCAACAATAGTGAGGAAGCATGAAACGTGGCCTTTTGTCATGCGAGGCTATTTTCTACAAAAATTTGTAGTCATTGAATCAAATGTTGCAAATTTATATTGCTTAAAGTTTTTTGTTAAAAAACAAAAATTAAAAAAAAGCAAAAAACAAAAACGAAGACATGCAACTTGAGCTGCAATATGAATTGTTTAAATGATGGCTCAAAGAACATTGTATTGAATGGGTAATTTGACTAAAATAAATACACAATGTCGACCTGAAAACGAATATTAATGGAAATTGAAGTTGAGGGTGCAAGTTAAACAAAGGCTGGCTTCAATTTGTATAAATATTCAAATGCTGAAAATGTATTGAATTCTAGTTTTGATAGTGTGTGACACAGTTTGTCGGGAAAATGAAATAAATATATACAAACATATTTATTAACAAGAGAGTTGACTTGCAAATCAGGTAGTAAATGGAAATTCAAATTCATAAAGTGATTTGTTTAAATACACCCTGAGACAATTAATTAAAATGATTATTGAAATTTAGAGAATTCGTTTGCCCGGAAGACTGTTGTTGCTGTTGCTGTTGCTGTTGCTGTGTCTGCGGCTGATTCGCTTGAAATGCGATGGATGCAAAAGTCAGCAATGGAATATGTCTGTCCATATGAATATAGAACTTGAGAGAACAGACGCAGAAGCTAACAGATTTTATATGATTTTTGTTGCTGCTGTTGTTCGTTTTTGGCTGAAGGTCAAGTGCATTAAGGCGAAACGGAAATCAAAATGTTAAATAGATATAAAAATAGTCGAAAAACGAAACGAAACGAAACGAAACGAAACGAAACGAAAAACCCAAAAACGAAAATGGAATCGAGCGCCACAGCGACGACGCCAGCGTTGAACATTTCTATATGTTTCAACAAATTTGCTGGCAAGAGTTGGCGATGTCAGGGATTGGATAAGGCGCAAGGGGTTGGAGTGGAGATATATATATGTATATATATGTATATATATGTATATATACACACATACATATAAAACATGAAGCGTGCGAGAGCGTAGTAAATTTTCTTTTATTTGATTTGATTTTGAAAAAGAAAAGCTGCAGTCGTCGCCTGAAGCGCGTTTATCCCTGTATCGTTATCCTTGAGCCGAACAGAAACTGTGTGAGAGAGACAGAGGGAGACAGAGAGAGAGAGAGAGAGAGCGAGAGAGAGAGAGGGGGGGAGTGAGGACAAGTGAGAGTGAGAGCGAGCACTTAATTGTGCGTGTCAGGCAGCCACAACATGGACATGGACTTAGACATGGATAGCACCCACACACGAACCCAAACGACGACAAACGCTGGATACGCTGGGTGTGTGCTTCAGCCAGAGATGCAGAGGCAGGGGCAGTGGGGCTGAGCCAAAGAAGTAGACGTAGCGTCGTTAATAAAAGCGGAAATGCTGGCGCCGACATTATCATCTCAGCCCCAAGTTTGCCTGTCTGTGTGTGTGTGTGTGTGTGTGTGTGTGTGTGTGTGTGTGTGTGATGTGTGCGTGTGTACTCGTGTGTGTGGGCGCAATTATGATAATTGAGCTAGCGAGCGATAGAGAGAACTGCAAATTGGCAGACAGGTTAAATTGCGCGTAACTCGCAAGCGCAACCAGCAGGCAAAATTTGTGCGCTGAGCGCGTTTTTTGATTGATTTGACGCCATTTGGGGCAAATGCCACTCACGCTCACACACACACACACACAGAGGCACAAACAGCAGCTGACACAGCAGCTGGCAGCAGCAGGAGTCACCCGTACAAGGATACTCAACTGGCGCCTCTGTGTCTGCTGGACCCCTCCCAGTTCGCTTGCATTGCAGTCACAACATTTTGTTTCCGATGCGTGCGTGCCTGCCACACCTTGGGGCTGACGTGTATTGTGGCAGCTGCCCCATATTGATTGCGTGCAGCACCAAATTAGCTGCCTTTGATTGATTTCGAGGCATAACGCTTCAACGTATACGCGATTTTATTTTGCCGGTTTCTCCAGGAAGCTGTGACTTAGCTGCAATGCGGTTGATGGAGGGAGGGGAGATGGGGTGTGGTGAATCACTAAATTTAGCAACAAAAAAAATAAATACCCATTTGGCAGCATGTTTACATTGAACAGATAGATATATGCATGGATAAAATGGACAACCGGGCAAAGCGGGCAATGGCCTAACATGTAAACAGCGGGCAGCGTCATCAACAAATAATATCAGACACGGAATTTGAATGGAAATTATTGCATTGAATTCGAATTCAAATTCACACTTGTTAAATGCATTTAATTTGGCTAATTGAATACAAAATGGCTAATTGAATTCAATTGTGCAGCAACCATCTGCCCAACATTTTATATTATTTGCCAAATCGGAATTGGAATCGGAATAGGAACCCCATGTTTACCCATTGATCGCAATTAGAAACTAATTCAGTTTTTTTTTTCAAGCTCAAGCTGATATTATCCCTTATAGACAAAAATTATATATATTTGAATGAATATGTTTCAGTATACTTGAACTCATATTCCAAATTCGATTGGGAATGCGGACGGATAAAAAAAAACCTTTTTTTTCCAATTTTTATTGGGATTAGTGCATAATATGAAGGAATGGCCGTTTCGGTTACGTCGAAGCTAACATACCCTTGCAGACATCACACCTCAAATTTCATTATAAATTTAAAGAAACGACTGAGAATATTTCCTGTTTATATGAAATTATGTGTGATCATCATTTTATAAGACATCACTACACAGTTTTCAGTGCAATATTACTTTGAGTTTTGTTTTTAATCAAATTTATCTTTTATATATTTATATTTTTTCTTTCTTACAAATAAAAAACAGATCTCTGCCAACACCTCAAACAGTGAACATCAATCAAATTAAACACACTTAGTTCCATAATTAATGGGTGTCTGATGAGTCGCTTTTTATCACGCATACACCTATTGGGCTTAGTTTGATTTCATTTTCTGTTTTGTTTTTAGATGTTTGCTGGAACTTTTACTTACCATAAAAGGCACAAGCGATTGGCTGCAATGAGAAGAAGCAACACGTGGAAACGGTTAGTGCTGATTGTCATGGTGTAACAACAAGTTAATAGCTAAACAGGCTTGGTACGTGGTACACTCACATTCGGGTGTTGAGTGTATTCACAGAATGTGCTCAACCAACTAACAGCATTTGTTGTAATCAAATAAAGCGAGGCTGTGTGCTTACGCCCATCAATAATTGCAGCTTATGGTCATCCATTATGTGGCAGACCCCCTCCCCCCGATACCATTTTTTGAATAGCAACTACAACTACACACGTACACACACACACAGACACACACACACACACACCCCACGCTTCCATTGAGTATTTTGGTTATTTGCTGTGTGTAAGACGATTGATGATTATTGATTAAGCGCCTGTCCTCACACTCCGCTCACTCCCCCCTCCGAGCCGACCACTCAGACATCGTTCCATAGCGCGCTATTAGCTTAAATTGGCGGACGACCGGCGAATGAATCATCGCGAAAACAGAAGGCAAAACGAAAGAAAACCAAAATGAAGACAAATATAAAAAATAGCAGAAGACAAGACGTGAAAAATATACAAAAAAAAAAAAAAAAACACAAAAAAAACACAAAGACGCTAAAAACAAACGCGCGTAGGTAGCGCCAATTTTTTAGGCAAACTCACAACAATTTTTTTTGGGGGAAGCGTGAAAGAGTGACAAGAGGCTGGGGGTGTCGAAGTGTGTGTGTGTGGGGGGGTGGCGAGGGGAGGGGTGCCATTGCTAGTCCGCCCACTTCTCCCCCCTCTTTAGCCTGTCCATTAATTTGGCTTTAATCTTGAAAGCAAACGACGACAAAGACCAAAACGAAAGACGTTTTGTTTATTTGGTTTTTCGTGTGTGTATTTTGCAGTCACTGGCTGTATTTCAGTGTTCAGAATTCGATATTTGCTATTCGTAACCTCACAGAGAGTTGTTTAACTAAATAATTGAAAGAGCTACCTAATTTGCAACATTTGTGAGGATTACGGCCTTTCAAATTGCAGTGCTGTTTGCCATCTTTAATGGCATTAATTTGTTTGAAATGCCAAAAACCGTTGAGCAAAAAGCCAGCAGCAGTTAACTAAAAAAAACCACAAAAATTACTCATGAAATACAGCAAAAAAAAATAATAACAATAATAATGTGCCAACAAATGTTGGACGTTTGGTTATTTTGTGCGAATTTTCACAAAATTTTGCATTGAAATGTGCAAAAGCTCAATTAGCTGCAATTAACAGCAAATTTAGTGTGCCTATTTAGAGAGCTACTAAAAAGAGGAGCTCGTAAAGCCCGTAAAGCCAAGCAGCTGACTTGAAATGCAAGCTAAAACCTGAACACAGACTTGCATTTAGCTCACTTCGAAAGGGTAAAACAAGTAAGAATGCTGTATTCACAATCCCCAAACAGAGCAGAGGAACTCCGCTTAAACTGGAAAAAATCCTATTTTTAGTCCTTGCAAGACATCAAGTTAAGACTATAGAAATAACAATGTAGCTTTTATATAAAAGTCGTTCTATGGTGGGACTTGATATAAAACAAAAGTGTCAAATAATAATAAATTGGCACAAAGTTGCAATAAGCTTTATTTAAAGATTAAAATGCTTAAGCCGTAATTTAATTTAAAAAAAAAAAACAAGTATTTTATTTTAAATAGAAATATATATTTTCTAATCGAATTGAAATCGTTTTCGAAGCTCATTAAAAATCTGACGTGTTGCAAACAATTCCAGCTGAAGTTTAGTTTTGTACTGTAGAAAAATTCATTTGGGATTTAATGAATATCGGAACTGAAGTCGAATTACATTGAATAAAAGTTGTTGTATAATTAATGAAAGGCAAAATGCTTTACAGCTCATCGTCATCGCCATCGTTTAAAACTCATGGATTTTTTATTCAGCTTTTGCCAATAAAAAAATAAGCATTTGTACAACGTGTTGCTAATAACTTTTTTACTATATGTATATTCATATGATACGAATGCACAGAAAGACATCAAATGAAGTCTAGAATGAATGCGACTGTGTTTAACGAGTCTCATTAGCAGTCATAAGATTTATAATACTGTCAACGTAAGTGCCGCGTGTCTGTGTACGCTTCTTTTGTAAGATCGCTTGTTTGTTTGTGTGTTTGTGTGTTTGTGTGTTTGTGTGTTTGTTTGTTTGTTTGTTTGTTTGTTAACCCATTGACATAAGATAGCAATTTGTATTTTCAGCCTCAGCCTTGGCACGTAACATGAACAAATATGTTGATCTATGGCAGGGCTTGCTGGCTCTTGATCGGTCGAGTGATAGACGGCAATATAAGCAATTAACTATCTGGTGTTAGGGTTGCTTTACTCTGATCACTTGATCGATTCGTTGTACATGTTGATTTATATCTAAACAGCTTCCTTGTCGGATCAGTTCAATAAATTGTTAAGCTTTCGTACCCAATGTATTGGGACAATTTGGCATTGTCGTGCTATTCAATTGATCATTGATCAGTAATCGCTTTGTATTAACTGATATGAAACAATTTTTTGATTCTCTCACTCCCTTGTCACATATATGTACTTGTGATCGGTTAATGTGTAAGGTCGTTTGTGAGCCCATATATCACTGTTGGCCTAAGCCAAAAGCCGTTCTTTGGCAAGATTGATGGCACTATTTTTGGCGATTCACACACCAAAAATGCTGTTCACGCTTCTCTATTCATTCGTCTTGCTATTCAAGTGAGCGAGTAGCACAACTCCAAATGAGTCGATCAGTCGATCAGTCGATCAGTTGATCAGCTGTGCGGATTGCTGATCAATTAGCGCATATCGCGTGGCCTTCATCTCGAGCAAGAGTCGAGTGAGTCCACAGTTCCAGAATGCGAATTGCCATGCCACTTGGCATGGAGAACGGCAACAACAACAACTGGCGCAATAGACACACAGAAGCCCGAGTAAGAGATGTGAAACGAGAATAGATGCCAATTTGAATAATGAAGATGAGGCAAGCTCTAAACGGCCATTCTTTGCAATTAACGAACGACAGCTGCTTCAGCTGCAGCTAGCAGCCGTTAAAAGCAAAAAATAAAAACAAAACGAAAAATTCGAACAAAAAATACCTAAGAACCAACAACAACAACAACAACAAGAGCAACAACAAGGGCAAAGGCAACAATTAAACGCACAATGAAACACATTAAAAATTATTTAATTAAGTGATTTTAATTTTCCTTCTACTATTTCTTTTTTATTCGACTCTTGTTGTTGATTGTCTAATTTCATTAACCGACGCATCGAGCAGGCCGTACTGTGGGGGGGGGGGGGGTGGTGGAAGTTGCACATATGTATATGGGGAGGCTAAGAGGTTGACCAATCAAGAGCTTGACATAAATTGATTGGCACTGCGCCAGGGGAAATGGGTCCAATGTGAAACATTTGGATCGTAATATCGTTAGATAGTAAGTTCGCCAGGGGCAGCGCGGTGTTTTTTTCTTTCTTTTTTCAATTTTTTCAATTGGAATAGATAATTTGACAATTCAGTTCGACTGCATACTGAAAACCCGAAGGCAAAGCCGAGAGACGAGCTCGGGGCCCGAACTCAGAGACGAACACGAAACGAAGGCGCCAACGATTGCGATTGCGATTACGATCAAGATTCGTGTGTGATCGTGATCATTGCGTGGGCGTTGCACAAACAGACACACATAAATCACACTTAGAGGGCAAAGTTGCTTGGCATGGTATGAGTGGAATGAGTGGAATGAATGAAAAGCCCGTAATTGAATAATAATCGTTTAATTAGAGCATAAAGCGGGCCAAAGACTAATTGGCAGCGAGTCTGCGCACCGCTCTACCTTTGAACAGAACAGAACAGAACAGAAACGCCACAGAAACCGACCAAAGTGCCACAAGCAGCAGAAGAAACACGCTCAAAAATTGGCAGCAGCTGTGTGCCAGATCATTCATCCCCGTCCACATCCCCGTCCATATCCACATTCACACATCCACGCAGCTGAAACCTTATAAAGCGAGTTAGTTGGTGGGGCCAGTCAATGGGTTATTTAATGGACGCTTTTCGGAACATTTCCATACGAAATGAGACGTCCAAAAGCAAAAGGCGAAATGCTAATGCCCAAATACAAGAATCCCAAAAGCCAAAAAAGAAGAAAAATTTAAAACCAAAAAAATTATAATAATGCGACTTGCGAGAACTACGCATCTGCTCTTTTTAATTTATGGCCAGCAATAATTTCTGTTCGCTTCTGACGTATAATTTTAAAACAATAAACATAACAAAAGCCGGGGCGTGACAACTGGAATGGAAACTGAAATCTAAACAGATACCAGAAAATTGTAGATACGAGCACGAGAGAATTAGACAAGCCCGTACAACTGGCTGGCCCTCAGTTACAACTTGGCCAACTCGGTCATCTAATGCTTCCGGTTTAATTAGGCTTAGCCCGCTTTCGGTTTGCTTTGCTGTGGTCCACGCACTCCTCAGTTGAAGGTCTGGCCACGTCTCGTAAGATCATTGTATATTATTATATTTCATATCTATACGCGTACATATTATATATATATATATATATATATATATATATATTTTATTCGCGTATATACAGTTGTATGTGTCGGCGTGTATTGATTGCCTGGCCAAAGTACAGCGCCCATTAAAAAGCCATTACAAAAAACAAAAAAAAACAAGTTAAGTACATGGCAACTTGTAGTTGGGTAAACGCCGATCAAAACTAAAAAAAAAGCTAATAAGAATGGTCTAGCCAAGAATGCTTGACAGGAAGATACCCTATCAAAAAGCTGTACTGTAATTATCGCAAGCTGCTCAAAGTTGATAAATAACTTTTCTTTTTACTCTGAGAGCAATGTGAACATTTCAGAATATTGAAAATTTAAGCTTATTGAATTTGATAAGACATCTTTATTTGAAAGGGAGTGGCCATATTACAGGGTATTGCATAGAAGCGAAAGCACTCGTCTCGCAACGAACGGGAAGTTCATGCCCAAAAAGTTGTAGCTAAGTTTGTTGCTGTCCCGTTTTGGATTTCCGCTGCATGTCGCCGACATGTGCCACACACAAGTGCCCGCTTCATTCCCAACTGTCTCTCCCCCCGCCCCGCCCCGCACACCCCTCCCCTCTACCCACATTGGCCACTTTTCAACGCCAACCGCGAGCTGATCACTTAAAGGGTTTTGGGATTGAGCTGTATTTGCCCATTGATAATGAACACCAATTATCGTATTGGACCTTTGTTTGCATTTGGCTTTTGCTGGTGCTGGTGCTTGTGCTTGGCATGCAAACGGCGCCCCAATGCCTAGCCAGACATACAGTTGGACACACTCACACTCACACACACACACACACACACACAACACATACACAGAGCGAGAGGCAAGGAGAGACCCAAATGGGAAGCTTGTGACCAAAAGCCAAGTCGAGACTATTTGACCGTGACTCAGTTTTGTGAGTAATTGTTAAATATTTGTTGATCCGATGCAGTTATTTGGTCTTGTCTTGGCCAAGTTTGCGTTTCCCTGTACACTTTTGACTAATGCAGTGAAATTAATGTTTTCCAAAAACACCCAGTGAGTAATCGACTTATCGATGTGAAACTCACAGCTCTCACAGCGAAATTCCAGCAATGGGATGAGTGAGCAGCTGCTATCTACTACAAGAACTACTAATTCGATCAATTCATCGAGTAAATTGTCATAGAACATCTAAACTCTGGACTCGAATGGATTTGTACTTGTAAGCGAGTATGTTGATTGTGCTTGAAAGCATCAGTCGTTTATCAGTGGACAACTCAGTTGAACCAACTAACTAGTCTAATGCTAAGCAAATACGTAGGAAGAAACGTTTGCCTCAGTGAAATATGTGTGCCATAAATTGGGAAGCAACACAAATTATATTCGCCATATTATATTGTGCCACCTGCCAGCGGGAGCTCATTAAATGAGTAGTGAGAGAACCAAAAATCGAGTCCAATAAAATGCTATGCGAAATATGTAAATGGATAACAATAAATTTGGTTAAGTGCGTGTTTTACATTTTCCAACCCTCTCCACAAGCAAATCAAATCAAATCAAATAGAAAGATAAAAGCGCGAAATGAAGATGAATACGACGCGGGATTCAAGATCTTTTGGCACACTTTGCGCATAAATTTTGGACTCGTTGGGTGTTCGTATATCTATACGTATATATTTTGAGATACGTTCAGGTTAAAATGTGTGGGCGTGTTTGACCAACAACAATGGCAAGGCCAGCCGGAGGGGGTTGCTTGATTGGGGGTAGGTGCGGGTACAATGGGTGTTCTCAGTTTTTTGTGGGGGTGTTCTATTTTGTCGGCATTCGCTTTGTTGCACAAAATCACACAAATCAGCTCGTCATTATTACTGTAATTGATTGATTGATTAACTCGCACCGCTGTAATTGAAAATTGACCGACGGGCACATGCCCAGCAATCGATACACAGGGTAAACTGTGAATGCGAATATGCCGGGGGGCGGCAAGAGGGCGTATCGCTCGCCATGCACTATGATCACTGAGCGTTGTCGTTGCTCAATGTCGCCGCTTTTCAGTTGCAAATGAATGCTGTCAATGCAACAACACCCACAGACAAGCACAGACACACACAGACACACACATACCTCCAGAACGACGAGATCTATAGCGATCTATTTGGGGAGTAAACAGCTGCAGGGGGGGATGGACACTACCAAATGCAAGTAATCAAATAAAAAAAACGACAAACAAAAGACAATAATTTGCAAATGCAAAGCAAACATTTAACAAATAAAAACTCAGTAAGATCGGGGGGTGGGGGGTGGGGGGCGGGGAGCCGCAACGGGGTAAAAACCGAAATAAAACAATGTGTGCCTTGTCGTAAAAGTACAACAAAAAAATATAATAAAAATGTGGTAAAAAGCAAATGAAAAGCACTTGACACTGCGAACAATGACAAATAGCAATCATAAAACAACAAGAACAAAAATAACAACAATAACAACAACAACAACAACTTAGAGCAACAGAATATATGGAATACGATTGTCGAATGGTTTTGGTATTGCATACATGTTTGTATATTTGTGCAGTAGTATGGAATATGGCAAACATGTACGTATGTGTGTGTGTGTGTGTGTGTGTGTGTGTGTGTGTAGGAGCTCTCATATAATCATATAATGCGAGTGGAAGCACAAGTAGAACGAACCATCAGTTGTAGGCACATGAGCTGCATAATCAAATATTCAAAGATCAAATGATATGCTGTGAATTGAATCGTTTCAGTTCAGCTTAACTTTAACCAATTCCAAATGAGTAAAACTCGAATTTGGTAAGCTCGAAGTTTGTATATATATATATATATATATATATATATAGAGAGAGAGAGAGAGAAATTACCAACAATACAAATAATACATTTAATAAAATATATATTGGATAGTCGACATACTCAGACTCCACTTTACATGTATCGAATCGTTAGCAACCCATTGACATTAGTATAACAAAAAACAGTCGATGGCATATTTGGCAACAGTACAAAACGTAGTTCTAAAAAATCCAAAAACCTTCAGAATAGCCCGGGTTTGGCGCCCCTCTTTCAAAATTGGTATGCATATGGCAGACTGGCCATATTGATGCCAACAAATGTGTGGATTATGATATTTTAATTAAGTTCGAGTTTATTTTTAATAAATTGCTTATTGTTTTAAATGAGTTTAGTCTTTTAATTAGCATGCAAAAATATATGAATTTATTGCTTAAATTAAGAAAAAAATTTCAGAATTTATGAGATACGGAAAAGCAAACGAAGTAAAAAACAAAAAAAATTCTAACCAGCGAAGAAAGAAAAGACAAAAATATATTTTTGTATGTTTAGCTGAGGAGAAACTAGTTTTAAACTAATGAATGGCCAACTGACACGACAGTGTGCGTGAATGGGAAGTTGCAGATACAAAAAGTATCAAAACATAAACGCACATACACACACACACATATATATATATATATATATATATATTTATATATGTATATGTTTTAGAATATGGCAAATGAAATGCCAATGAACCACGGAGGCCAAAACGCTCAGCGGTGGATTTTTTATTTGTTTTGAATAATTTATGAATGTTTGCCAAATGGCCAAGAGAACAAGCGGGCCCAAACAGTTTTGACCACAGCCGCAGCCACAGCAACAGCAACAGCAACAGTCACAGCCAGAGAAATGAGTCGACTGTGCGCCAATCAATGGGCCATTTGAAAGTCAACCAAAAAGCTAACAAATCTGCAAATGGGCATGGCCGCCATGAAGAACCACAGTCAAATGCACTCCCACTCTACAAGCCAAACAAACCACCAAACCAACCCCCCAAGCCCTTGGCTAGCACACCTTTATGACAATTCGGTCAATGGGCCAGGCGACAAAGACGTCAGAGACGTTTTGGCTCGACAGTGGCGTCGTAAATGTGACAAATAGCTGAAGTTTTAGCGCATTATTCTTAGTCAGGCACACAGCAAGTAAGATATTAGCTCCCACACACACACACACACACACACACACACACACACACAGATACATACAAGCGCCCACTAACAACAACAACAACAACGTTAAAGTAACAAAGTGTAACGAAGTTATAAATCCAAAAGTTTGACGCCCACGTCAAGGCCACAGCTAATTTGCATATCTCAACTCAAACTCTGCACTCAAATGTATTCGTTTACAGCAAAAGGGCTAGGGTTGCCAACAACCCAAAATGTGTATGTGATTTACGTGCGTATGTTTTAATACATATTGATTTACCAAATTGAAGCTAGTCGGAATGCTTTTGAGGCCGAATCAGAGAAAGAGAATCCTATAAAATCATCAAATTATATCTGTAGTCTTCCATGAATAATCCTCTTGCTACTACAGACATTTGATTTAGTTAAATCAGTCGCTTATCCTCTACTTTTAGTGCTAGATTTTGAAGCGAACTTTAGCTAATTGGCCATTTTCGAGAGTTCTTTATAACACCCAGTTGATGCTTACGCTTTTCAATTATGGATAATAGAAACGTTAGCAAAGGTTTAATGACGAACAAGATCAGCTTTAATTGGCTAACTTTATAGCCACACTTTATCTAATTGCGAAAGCAATTATTTTGATATGCGCTAACGAGAACTGGTTCCAGAGAACAATCCTTCAATAACAAGTGTTATGACCCAGTGTGAACCAAGCATACAGCATAAGTCATGTACCTTTTTTTGTAGCTTCATACATAAAATATTCATACGAAAATATTTCTCAGAATTGCTCACTTAGCAACTGGAACTGGTTCAGCATAGCACTTAGTGGTTCATTTGGCTTAAGTATTTTTTTCTCTGTTTTTTGTGATAGTGCCAGGGTTCAGGTGCGAAGTACAAGTGTGCTGAATACAGTACATGAAGCTGGTACATACATACCATGAATAGATACATACAATATATATATATATATATATATATATATATATATGTATATGTATATGTATGCAGGCATACATAGATGTATGTATATGTAGTATATAACGATATGCGTGTGTAACTAAATACAATGCAAATTTCATTCGTGGCCACGTTTGTTGTTGTTGTTGTTATCAAGTCGAAAATACAAGCCAGCAACAACGAGAAGCATACATTGAAATATATTATCCCACACACACACACACACACACACAGATACAGATACATATATACATATATATATATATATCGGTATATGTGCGCATGCAAATAATACACCCCCGTGACGCTGCTGCAGCGGCATAATTAATTAGTTGCCATCGGTGCGGTGCGGGAGTCACCCGGTATTCTCTTCTTCCCCTCCCCTCCCCTCACCACCCCACCCTCTCTCAGTTTGGGGAGCTGCGTCGCTTGTGCTAATGAGCCCATATTGTGCGAAATAAAAAATAAACTGAAACTAAAAACAAACACAACAGAGTTCAAAACACAAAAAAAATATTATAAAAACAAAAAAAAAGCTGTTAACAGCACTGGTCAAAACCAGAAAGACAAAGTGAGATGGGAAGCGGGACGGAAGGGGGGAATGGGAGGGGCTGACTGACTGGCGGGAGCAGCAGAGGAAGCAGCAAACGTTGAACACTATTAAAATGGATTCCCGCCGGACTTCCTGGGCATATTATATTACCAGCTGTTGGGCTGTTGATGGACATGACCCAAAAAACCAGCGACAGCAACAGCAGCTGAAATATAAGCAGAGCGAGAGCGGGCCAGAGAATGAGAGAGGGAGAGAGAGCGCGGGCCAGAGAATGAGAGAGGGAGAAAAGTGACCCATAAAAGACAATGTGCAGCGACAGCGGCGAAAGTAATGGCACAGGAGACAGGCGAAAGACAGGCGAAAGACAGCGAAAGCAAACGAAGCAAAACCGCTGCGAGCTGCTCTGCCTCCTCGTGCTCTGTGTGGAAGCCAAACCTTGGGCCGCGCCCTTACAAGCTATACACACGCACTGGGCACACACACACACACACACCTCCACACACACACACACAGACACCTACACAGTGGGAGAGTGGTGCATTAATATGATTAGCAGCCAGGACGCAGGAAGCGAGCGAGTGCGAGAGCGAAAGCTAATGCCATTTCCTGGACTCGGACTGCGACGTCGACTTGGACCGCGACGGCGACTGCGACGCGGACACGGGAAGGTCATTGGGCGCTGGCCGATCGCCTGCCAGCAGGCCATATGGCACCGCCAGCACCGCCAGCACCACCAGCAATGCTACAATGCTGCAGCCCACGTGCATGTGCAGGCAGCGACCGAAATACAAGATACAATATACAATATACCAGATACCAGATACCAGATACAAGATACTTAACTAACCAAGTGGCATGTGAATTTTGTGCAGTCGCGTTGGCGTCGCTGCGGAAGTGCAGCTAAAGTAGACGCCAACGCGCAACGGCCAAAACAAAAATTAAAAAAAAAATATTAAAAAAAAAAACACATTTAAAAAACGAAATGAGGAAAGCTTGAATCACTGATTTCAACATTGGTGGCAAGAGTAATTATGGAAATAAGGTGACTCTTTAACAAGCTAACGTTTTAGTTGCAACAATTTTTGGTAATTAAAGTGACATTAAATAATCGAATTGCTTACTTTGCCAACGCAAATAAATAGTCTGCCCCTCAAGTCGCTGAGGAGGCGAGGAAAATATGAATCGCTGTGGCA
Organism: Drosophila macrothrix; assembly: GCA_035042055.1. Lineage (NCBI taxonomy): Eukaryota > Metazoa > Arthropoda > Insecta > Diptera > Drosophilidae > Drosophila > Drosophila macrothrix. The sequence continues at coordinate 13,997,499 of JAWNLX010000587.1, read as the reverse complement.
TGTGGCAACACTGTAGTAAGACCCATAGATAAAAATTGATTGTTTGCCAGATGTTTGGTAGATCTATCTAATCAATCCAAATGCTGCACTAATCAAGCCCAAGTTGAAGTTGAATTATTGTGGCATAGTCTCTCTGACAGCCCAATCAATTTGGCAATCAATCGAGTTAAGTGAATTCCTTACGGCCGTTATTCAATTGCGTTAAGAGGTGCCTGCAACACAAGTCGGAACGGAGCACCTGTTATGCTGGTTGTAGCCAAAAGTATTTTTGGGCTTGTCTTGCAAACCTGAACCGGGTGCGCTCCCAAGAGGCAACATTTCTGAATAGATATGCTACTATATAGTTTATGCTATATAGCTGTAGCCACAGCTCTGTGCCTAAGCATTTACACACCATTCAATTTCCCTATGCAAATCACCCGAGCACAAAGCAACAACAAATCTTTTTTCTTATTTTATTTTATTTTTATTTTGTTTTATTTGTATTTGTATTTTTTTTTTTTTTTTGGCTGGCATTTGCTGCCGTTGCTCTTAGACCTTGAACAAGGTGAAGTTGATTGTTGAGTTGTTGTTGATATTGTTGTTGCTTTTATATTTTTTTGAAGTTCAAAGTTAATTTGCGCCAAAGCAACCAAGGAAACCAAACGAAACGAACAAAAAAAAAAAAAAAAATACAAAATACAAAAAAACGGGGGGCGCAAGAAAAACGAAACGAAATCGTCGACGCCGCATAAACAATGCAAAGATAAAGATACAAAATCCAATTGCTGAAAAATTCACACCTCCGAGCAACTAGCGATGAAGAAGAAGCACAACAATACCAACAACAACAGCTGAATAACAAGAGACTCATGACTTGCGCACAACGTGGCGTATGCTTAATGAAAATCAGTTTTGAGCATTCTTTTGCAACGGAGCGTATCGCATGGAGCGTGGAGGGGCAGCAGGACGGTTTGGAGCGATCAATCACTGAGGGCATCACATGAGAACAAGAACACAAAGAACCAACTTATTTAGAAGTCTTGAGTTTGAATCGGAGTTCGATTTCGAGTGCCAGCATTGCCGGTTTTTTCACCCCACAGCTACAGATACAGATACAGATACAGATTCAGATACAAAGATGCACACACACATAGGCAAATATGTTTGTACAAAAAGAAAACAAAACACTTCCGCACAGCAGCACAAACAGAAATATTCGAATAACAACAAATTTAAATTTTCATTTGTTATTTGGTAGAATGTGTGAAAAGTGTGCAACAGGAGCAGAACTGCTGTTTGCCCCTCTGCTCGAATGCGATTCTTCGAATAACACAAACAGAATTCAACGACTTTTGTCAAGCGGGTGCCACGTGTAACTTTAGTTCTGGTCCCCGTTTTGGTGGCGCCCCCTGGTTGCATGCTGCTTTAGTCGGCACCAAACAGTTTACCAGCAAACCCCGCCTAATCGTTGGTCGAAAGTGCGCTGCAATGCAGTGTGGCACGACTTGAGCCCCTGCCCCTGCCCCTGGCCCGCGCTTAGCTTGCGGCCAGACGGACAGGCGGACGCCAGACTGAAGTTGGTAAAACAGGCGACTGGCCTGCGTAACGAAAACGTTTACAGGGAAAGAGTACTATTAGCAATAAATGTTAACAAAATTGTGATAATTTATCAGCTCATATTTGGATAAGTAGCTTTTAAAGAGCATTTGTATAACTGGCCATACTTAAGAGTCCATAAACATAGATCCATCAGCACAACCAGTACTACACAACCTATTAAACATTTAAGAGGAACTCAAAAGTCGATTGCTCTCTCTCTCTCTCTCTCTCTCTCTCTCTCTCTCTCTCTCTCTCGTATGGCCAATTGATCAGCTCCACTTAATATTTAGCCTGTCTCGCCTATCCACTTATCCAGTCGGATCCGATTTGATTTTGCATTGCACACTGCACACTCCTCCACCCAATCTCTAACGTTGCTACAGACGATAATGGATAGTTGGAAGAGATTCTGCCAGCTGTGTGCTGCCTGACCACCCTTGACTTATTTCAAACATTTTACGTATTGCGCAATGAATGTATATGAATGTGACTGGGACTGTGACGCGACGCAGATACATTTTGTATGTTTTTGTTTTGGTTTTGCTTCTTTTTTTTTTTGCAGCTTTTTTGTGTGTACTCGCACTGTGCCAGAGTTGACAAATTGCCGCTGATTTTAACAGCAACAAGGCAATCATTTGACCTTGTCGCTGCATTCTCTCCGAATGCCCGTAACGATCATCATTTTCCAGCGCACAATTTATTGTTGCAGATTTTTTTTTTTTTTGGCCATTTTCTTTGTTTTTAATAAATAACGTATAATGAGACCTTACTATTTATTGTTGGCTTAATTTTGCCTCCGTACTAGCAACAAAAAAAAAACCATAAGGAAAAATACTAAAACAAAAATCACAGTTTTCCCATATTTAAAGCAACCTTCAGTTTGTGTTTTTTTTTCCGATTTAGGAAGCCCTGTGTGCTGTCTTTTTCCCCCTCTCTGTTCCCCTCTCCTGTTCTGTCTTTCCATTGTTTAATTGTTATATAATTAAGATGCGCGCTATTATTATACATACTTAACTATTTTGGAGCGAACGAGAGCTGTTGTTATTTTTATACTGTTTTTTGTTTTTTATTCTTTTTTTTATTTACTGTCTGATTTTATGGCGCAAAAAGCGTAACACCGACAAACACAAACCTAAATCTGAAATCCAAAAAATACAAATATATAAAACCAAAGCTGCCGACGGGAGTCGGGCCCTGCCCACCGCAGCGGAAAGTCATTTTTTACTCACACACAAAAAAAAAACAAAAAAAACAACAACAACAACAACAACAAAAACAAAACAAAAATTAACGACAGCAACACGCACAACAAAAATTTTGGATATCATTACGTTTGGGCATTTGTTATTCGGGTTTTCTAATTGCCGGGCACAGCTGTGAGCTGTAAATTGTGAGCTGTGGAGAGCTCCAAGCGCCGAGCTCCAAGCTCCAAGCTCCAAGCTCCGAGTTCCGAACTCTGCGAATATTCGTCTCTACCTGGTAGCTGACGCTTTTGACATAGGCTTCGGCTGCGGCGCGACGAGTGCTCGTCTCTTGCTGGAACTTGACTTTATTTTTACAGCCCCGGACGAGGCTCGTTAAATCACAACACTTGCGTGTGTGTGTGTGTTTGAGTGTGTGTTTGAGTATGTTTGTGTGTGTGTGAAAAAAAAGCGACTGAGTTGTGGGTAGTTGAAGATGTCTACGCTGATAGCGCAGCTGTCAAATGACTGGCTTAAACAGACATTTCTCTGACTGGGCTGCAATCCAAGCAAACCAAACCAAAGTTCGAGAACAATATGAAACAGCTCTTTGGTAACCCGAATCGCCAAGCAACACTTTACTTTCCTCAAGCTCGTCCAGCAGTGAAAGACTCTTGGTTTGCAACAGTCCTCTTCAGATTCTTCAGGTTTTAATACTCAGCACCCACAAGTTGTGTGACAGAGTATATTGGTTGAGTTCGTTTCGTTCGTATAAGCTTGCAGTTGGTGTTACAATATTGTAAACATATGTAAATGATAATCATCGAACTTAATGCTTATGCTTGACTTTTGCAGGTAAATTACACACGAATTACTTCGTGTATATCAAATATGTAGCTTGATTCCACAGTAAACATTTCTCACATTCTCGAATGCCCAAAAGGACAACATGGTATCTACTTGCGAAAATCGCAAATTATTATTATTCGATTTTAATATATGTCTATTTCTTATTCTTATTTATAAATATAAGTCGATCGGCTAGTTTATTTGATGGAATCGCAATATGCAACTAATATTGGCAACAGTGGAATCTGGCTAATAGAAACGATCACTCGAAAATTGAGTATTTGGCACTCGGATAGAAAAATCGTGCTTTGCAAATATAGCCATGTAAATATGTATTCGGGAAAGTTTGTATTTATTTATCTTTCGAGATAGCTGTTCTCTTTCGTTATGGCTGTGCCTTATTTTTGGGCGACCAGCAGTGCCACGCCCACACTATATTATAAAAGCGCAGGCAACATGCGGCTTTTAATGACCCACGTTTTTTTTGTTTTTTGTTTTTTTTTTGTCGGGTTTCGGGTTTTTTCGGTTTTCAGTTTTCGTTGCTGGTCAAATTCGAAGAAGGCGTGAGAAGCGACTAAGCCTCGACAACAAATTCAAGTTCAATTTCAATGGTTGCTGTTGTTGTTGTCGTCGTCGTTGTTGTTGTTGGTACGTGCAATGAAAGCAAAAGTTGCGTTTGGGCAATCAAAGCGCAGCGGCGCGTGACGCTAGCGCCAACGTCGACGTCGACTGCAATTCAAATGACCAAACAATGAGGGTTGAAGGGGTTTTTGGGGGGTGGTTGGCATTTCGACATGTCAAAAGAGCATAATTTATTGAACGGCAGAAAAAAAAATAAAACTACGCATAAATAAATAAATAAAACGACAGACAACAGCAGCAACAACTTTTGCGAGCTTCCTTTTATTATTTGCCCGCCTCATTATTATATTCTTCTTATTTCTCTTTTATATTCATACATATACATATATATATTTATATATATATATATATTTTGGCAAAATAAATTAGAATTATAGACAGCAACAGCGATGAAATGCGTAGATACAGATACAGATAGTACTGTGGATAGAGACACAGATAGAGATACATTCACAACGCCAACACATTTCCAGTTAGCGCCAAGAAAAGCGCAATAGAAAAAAAGGGATAGACACATAGAGAAAAAGAGAAAGAGAGCGAGAGAGAGAGAGAGGGAGAGGGAGAGAGGGCGACAAACGACACACATATGGCTGCAATTAAGCAATTTTTGGAGCAACAACAACAACAAAAACAACAAAAGATGATATATGCGCCTCGCTAGACTCACAAATTGGAATCAAGACACGACGTCAAGAACCAAAAAAAAAAAAAAAAATTCCGAAATGAAATGAAAAATCAACGAAAATTCGGCAATTATCAAAATGAAATACAAGTAAGAATATATTAATCTAGCCAATGAGATGCCCTATACGCATCCATCATTCAAACATGGACTATATCAGCCTTAACTGAGCATTATATATAGCATACTTAAAAAGAGATGTAAGTCGAATCCAGTCATTTTCGATTTACACATGCTTATGATTTTCCTCTTAACTCATCTTTACAGGGTATAAGAGTAAAAAAAAATAAAAATTATAATAATAGAAAACACACCAACGAAAATTCGACAATTAAAAAATAAAAGCCGACCCCAAATGAATGTTTTTTTTTTTTGTTAATACATATAGACCAATGTACATGTACATACATATGTATATATAGATGTCCCCTCGTAGATACTACATTTATAAGTATGTATTACACAGATACATATTTAGAATCTGTCTTCTTTTGGCTGCTGCTGTTGTTGCTATTATTATTATTATTATTGTCGTTGTTGTTGTTGCTGTGTTTATTTTCCAACAGCAAACACCAAAAACAACAAGAACAACAACAGCACAACAAATTTAATGTGCTTCAAGGTTAGACGCAACGTTTGAGGCAAAGCAACACGAACAACAACAAAGTTAGTATAAAATAAAAATTTACAACAAGAACATACAACTAAATTAAAATCGTGATGAATTTTAAACAATAAAAAATAAGGTAAACAACAAACACTTAAAAGAAAAAAAAGAGGAATGAGAGCGAAAGAGACAGAGCGTGTGACACGCAGCAACAATAAAAGGAAATACGAGTTAAGAAGAAAGAAACACAATAAAAAAAAGTCAAAATACGAAAAAAAAAAGAAAAAAAAACTACAACAATACCAACCAAAAATCAATACGAACCTTTTCATTTCATTTTTGGCAATACCCTGTACCGATTCAAAATTTATGAGCATAATATAATCGCGCCTAGCGTGTGCAACAAACAGAAATAGATAATTACTAGCGTATTATGTATTATTCGTCTATTTTTATAATCCCATCGATCTCAGAGTCCATTAAGACTGAAACAAGACAACTTTACAAGAAACTTAACTCTCGTCGATAACTAACATTAATTAAAAACTAGTTTCAATCAGATGAGATTTTGTTACAATTTTTTTGATGTACAGGGTATATGTATAGCCTTGTCGATACGCTGGAACGCATCTAAAATCTTACTTATTCATTTCGTAGATTGCGTTGGACAAATGCGAGAAATAATCTTAGCAGTTTTTCAAATTTCAAATCATATTCATTTCAGATGCAGATGCCCGATATTATTTATATATTTATACAATTTATAAAGAAAACAAAAATCGAACAACCGAATTATTGTCATATGGCTAGAGTATTGGGAGTTCGTATAGACTTCCTTGAATAAAGATAGGTGTAGGCAAGGGGGTAACTTTTATTGTTATTTTATGGGGCTTTTTGGCTTGCTGGAGCTGACTTGCTTTGCTTTGCTCCGCTTGGCTTTGACAAACGGCGAACCGGTTTTTGGCTTTTGGCCCAGCTCCGTTTCTGTTTCTGTTTCTGTTTCTGTTTCAGCTTCAAATTCGGTTTCTGTTGCTGTTGCCCGGTTTTTAGCATTTTTGGCAAATACTTTTAATGGCTTAAGTAAATCAACTGCACACACACACACAAAGAGAGGAAGAGGGAAAGAAAGAGAGAGAAAGAATTTTATTTGAGAATTCGATTTGCAGGTTTTAGTGCCATCCGCTTCTGGGCCAAAGAAAGCGCAAGTGGGTCCAACACAGAACCCAAAAGAATAGGACAATTGCTAATAAATAGGGTTGGGATTCACGTTCACGTTCGAGTTTTAGTTTTAGTTTTAGTTTCAGTTGTTGTATGTGTTTTATAAATAATTTGTATGTATGTGTGTGTGTGTGTGTGTGTGTGTGTGTGTGTGTGTGTATGAGAAATGTGTCTGGTTGGGTTAATTGCCTAATGAATGGAGCTACAATCGATTGTTTGTCTTGATTATGCGGGCTTTTCAATAAGGGAAGGGAGCAAAAGAGGGTTAAAGGCAAGCAATGTGACAGCAATCACATGAAAACACATGAAAAATACAACACAAAAATACCGGCTTTAATTCGTACGATTCGATTTCAGTCTTATGAGCTCAAAAAATTATAAATAGCGATAATTACTATCAGCCTCTTTTCAATTTGTATTTTGATCAATTTTACTTCAAAACTAACTGCAAAACAGTTTCAATCATTAATTTGTTTGGCAAATTATATTCCATATTTTTCATGCAATAATTTCCGACTAATAATGAGTTAAATATATATGTGTGTGTGTGTCATAAAATGTTTGTGTTTCTCGCTTGTCCGATCAAAATAATATTAAAGATGTTGTTTCTTGGATGGAGATTATTTTAAGGTATTCTATCACATGTGCGGAGTAAAACTATTCCTTATGTTAATAAAAATCAAAGGCAAAAACAATAAGTAGGCATAGCTGCCCGATCTTGCATAATAATACTATTTAATATTGTGAAAACTGTACAGTGTACATACAAATTAAACACTCAGCCCAATAATTATTCGTACATTCTTGTCGTCAAAAAGAACGAAAAAATATTATTTTAAAAAAAATTAAACTGAAAATGATCAAAATAAATAATTTCATATTAAATTTTGGCATAGGAAAAATATGAATTTTAACCAAACATAATTCGTACACCTAAAAACTTTTCAAAATACTAATGAAAAACAAAAATGATGAAAATGGTTCTTAATATCGATTGATCTATATAATGGCTTGCAAGCTTTGACACAAAGTGATGACCAAGTTACTGATGTTATTGGCAGTAATATTAGCCTATTCAGCTAACAAGGCAATTTTTATCGATAAGTTATTGTGACAAATTGACTGCAAAAATGCCAATTTTATGAAAGTACGCATATAACAGCTGCTAAAGTCTAAGATGCTGAGTACGAATACTTATTAGACGCACTGTGCATGCATCAACAGATGTTCGTATTTCATATAGATAAAGTAGCTGTTGGTTTTGCCAGTCGTCTCGCTGTTAGTTTTTGTTTTTTTCTTTACATTTAGCATCTGCATTGCTCATCTACACGTAGTGACATATTCATTTATTCATTTATTAGTTTATTTACTTGGCAGCTCGGTGACAATTTCATTGCGCTACAAATATTTCAAGCCAAAAAAAAACAGCAAAAAAAAAGACGAAGAAGAAGAAGAAGAAACACCAGAAGCGACGCGTCGAAAAGATATTCCAAAATGCGCCTTCATAAAGTTTGACAGTTTTGTGTCGTACGAAATGTTTGACAGTCCGCAGAACAAAAATATGGATGAATGCTGAAATGGACGTAAATATGTGTGAACCAGTATGTATATTTGAAAGCGAGTGGATAACTTGAATTGAGCTGGGATACGTGGCAAACGTCTGTAGCCGAAAAGTTCTTTAGATGCCTTCCAGAGCACTTAACTTCACGCGTAATTTATTGTGAATGGAATAGAAAGGACACATTAACACTCAGTATACACTCGCTCACACACACACACAGACACACACACACACACACACACATACATATGTGTACATACATATATTTGAAGACCATATTTTTTAGTATATTTGTATTTGCGTAATTCGATCTACACGCCGCCTAAAATTGAGAAGCTTGCTTCAAGTTCGCGATTAATCGTAATATATTCAATTCTTAATGTTCTATGCAAAAAATGTTGAAGATGTTTTGATTTAAATACGCTTTCATATGCTAAAAGTTGTTGTTCCAGAATGACCATATATACATATGTATATATATATACATATATGTATATATATATATATATTATTGTGTGTGATATAAAAAATAAAATGTACTCGAATAGAAATAAAACACATGTCGTTCACATTCAAAGTTGGAGAGACTTTAAAGATACTGGAAATCATACTGACAATGAGCATGGAAAAGGGAAGGGAATAGGCATGGGGAATGTTATTGCGACTGGCGCAAATTGGGAAAGGGCTGGCAGGTCGCCGATTTTGGTTCGGGTTCGAGCTCGAGCTGGGTGTCTGGGCTCTGCAATGTGTCGCCTCAGTTTTCGGAACATATATATATATATATTATATATATATATATAAATTTATATATATATGTACACACGCACACACAAGCAATGAGTGTGTTGGTAGTAACAGTAACTACTGCGTCTTGGGCTTGACTCCAACTGCCAACAATGGAAATCATTCATGGCACACACATACACAACACACACACACACACACATAGAGTGCATAATTTTATGAAAAGAGTTTTGTGGCTCGCCCCTTTACATGTATTTATGTGTGTGTGTGTTGTGTGTGTGTGTGTGTGTGTGTGAATATGAGTACGAGTAACGGGTAGTGGATATGATTACATATAAGCACTTTAGTACTCTATACATATGCGTGTGTGTGTGTGTTGTTACCCCTGACACCCTGCGTCCCTGTCACGCATGTTGACAACAATAACAATAACAACAACAACAACATCAACAACACCAACGGCAGCAGCAAGAAAAGGAAGAAGCAGACGAAGAAGGAAATAACAATAAACATAGCGGGGTTGAGTTTAGTTTTAGGGGTTTTTTGAGTAGTGTGAAGGGGGGTGTGGGGGGTACAGTGGATGGGGTCATTTTCTATGGCATTTTCCGCATTCGCTCGCATAAATCTTAAGCTATAAAATGCGCAGCGCTGAGCACTGAGCACTGAGCTCTTTTCTTTTTTCCTCTTTGAAAACTGCAAGTTAAGTGTGTATATGGATTTGTATGTAATAGGAATAGTAATAGTAGCAGTAATAGTAAAAGTAATAGGCAAAGTGAGAGACAGGCTGCAGCTTATCATCTACTTGCTGCAGAGGGTGGCTAGCAACCCCACAAAAGCAGGGGGTGGTTGCTTACTTTGACAATGCCACGAAATTTGCGCATTGTTGAAAATGCTCAATAAATTAACGAATTGCAGCAAGAAGGAAAATACACAAAATGAAGGAGGAGCAGCAGCAAGGGGGAGTCCGCAACTTGAAATAAGGGAAGGGAGGAAGAGTGCTGGGGGGGGGGGGGGTATACTAGGACTAGGCGTTGAAAAGCAGCCAAAGCAAAAGCAAGAAGTGCGCACAGAGGCAAAACACCTGTTAACCTGAGTATATCTGTATCTGTATGTGTATCTTTATCTGTATCTGTAGGTGTATGAGTATGAGTATGTGTGTGTGATGATGATGAGCTGGCAAGCAGCGAATCCGTCTAGCTGCATGTGTGTGAGTGCCCCTTAGCAATGGCACGAGCCGCAGACAGTTGCCCGCTAGTAATTGCCACAGGCGCCCCCTTTCCATGCTCCTCGTGCGCCCCTCTTGCTGCATCCAAGAAGATGGAGCACAAGCAATTGGCAAAAAGAAACAACAACACAACAAAACACAAGAGAAAAAGTACCGCGTGGCCCATATGCAAAAGGAAAGGAATTTGAAGAATGGATTTTTTCTATATTTGTGTATTGTATATGGAACAGAGCAACTAAATGGCAATAGGGGGTATAAGGGAGTTGTCTGACGCTGGGTTGAAGAAAAAGAGGCAGCAGAAGCATTCGACAAGATAAACCAGTTATCCCATTTATCGAACATAATTCCAAGACAATTGTGGACTTGCAGAAAGATAAAGATGTGAAAGAAATGTGTGTGAAAAACATAAAAGGAATGATGACTAAGGCAAGCCTCAAATAACATTGACCAGCCGATCGAGAACTAATCAATTCGAGTATATATGATACTAGAGTCAGTAGTGCTCTAATATTGAATTTAAAGATACAGCCAAATACGGAATATACTATTTCTGATAACGATTCGGTATCCACAGTGAGGCTTAGATTGTGCCGATTCTGGATGGAATTTAGCTCAAGACTGGAGTTGAGAAAATGGGCATCAAGATCAAGGAGATCTGCTAGGGTTCTGAATGGAATGGAATCATACAAAATTATGGTGGATAGACGATGATGACTAATATATAGACTGATAGATTGGAATTATACGTCAAAGCAAGATTTCGCTGAGTCCATGCACATACACAGATGTAACAAAGGCAAATTATTAAAGAACTAGTGGAATCGATTTTCCATTGGGGTTGCCTTAGCTGAATGCCCCGCACTGTAAACGCGGTGCTAATGAAATCAGTTATTGTCACTCAATAGGGTCCGTTTTGCAAGTGTGTGCAATGTGCATGTTGCACCGTACTCGAACCCGGCACAGATGGACGCTATATAGTCGGGGCTTTCCTCAACCACATAGCTTTAGATATCACATAAGCGTTCCATAATCAGCGGATGAGAGGGTGGGGAGCCTAGGGGTCGCTATTGAACCCAGAGGTTGGGGAGAGCAATGCGATAAATGCGAGAGCATGTGTGTAGAGTCACGTAGTCGTAGGAGCGGGGCCCTATGCGGTACGGCTGCTCACCTGTTGTGCGATGACGATCCGGAAGAGGCACTTGTAGAAGAAGAAGATGATGACTTGTAGGCAGAGACGGAGACACAGAAGGAGAGAGATAGAGAGAGAGAGAGAGCGCAATTGAATGCGTGTGTTGGTTAAACTGTTGACTGTCTGTTGAGACTGAGTTGGGCTGTTAACCAACACTGCTCGAGGGTCCCAGGGGACTCGTTTGATTTGCGGTAAGTAGCACTTGTGGACACTAAAGCGTGACGCTGTTATAAGGCATTTTGGTAGCACTTGAGGGAGTATGTAACACTTCAAAAAAAATAGTACGATCTTTGCGATCCAGGCAGATTTATAGGTATATCTGTATATGTATAAAGATACAGTTGCTATATCGCTATATCTGTTGGAAGCTGCGCCGCGCGCGTTCCACAATAAATGTATATTTATATATATATATATATGTTAGAATATATTGAAACACAAACGGAACATACGATATATGTACGACGAGGGTTACTATAACAAATATGATTACGATTACGGTTACGGTTACGGATACGGATACGAGTAGGTGTTGGTATTGTTGTCTGGGTGTTAACGGGCGTAGAAAAACTCAATTCAGCATTTTTCGGGGGCGCTTTTTGTAAGTGTTTTATTTATTTATTTTGTATTTTTTATTTATTTTTTTCTTATTTTCAGTTTCAGAGTTGCTCACGCGACGAAACCAACACGTTGAATAAAAGTTCGGGCGAATTTCAAATTCGCTTAAAGCCAATAAGTCAGTCGACGTCGACCGAACAGCGGTGGCGACGCCAGCAGCGGCAGCGCGTTCTAACGCGAGAGCCAAAAGAACAAAACGAAACAGAACGACAGACGAGAGACAACAGACGACAGACGACAGACGACGACGACGACGACGAAACGAGCTAAAGCCAAATGTAAAGGCGCGGCCCGCCCGTTTGTTGTTGTTATTATTATTGTTATAGTTGGTGCTGCTGCTGTTTGCTGCTGGCGTTCTAAGCTCGGGGCAACAACAATAACCGCCACTATAAAAAATCTAATAAGAACCTCGTCGGCTGTCGACCGCTCGCGCTCGCTCGCTCTCACTCACTTAGTTGCTCGCACGTTCGCATGTTCGTTCGTTCGTCGTTCGTCGTTCCTCGCTCGGGTTTCTTGTGCTTGGCTTTGGTGGTGGGCGACGCGCTGAGAAGGCAGCGGGCGGCGTTGCGTTCAAGTCTGGTACAGGCAAAGCACTAAAATTCGACGAGGCGACAGTCCGACCGACTGGCCGACTGCTGAAGCGGAACGCTGAAAAACGGAACAGCCACCGCACGGCAAACAAATAAACAAACGCAGCCGCAAACATCGATCCAGTGACGGCGGCAGCGGCCAGCAATAGTCACGAGGGCTGCTCTGGCCCCACAGCGACCCACAGCGAAAGCAGCGTCGACGCCACTGGACAAACGTCAAATATAAGCAGAGGAATGCCACGGAATTGAAATGTATCAAAAAAAAAACAGAAAAAAAATCCAACTAGAAATAAAACAATAAAAAGCTTAAAATGTTGCCGTTTGTTTGGTTTGCTTTGGATCAAAAGCTAGCGGACTTTGCATGTGTACAAATATACATTTGTCATACAAACATATCTAAGCACACACATACATACATAACAAAATACATAAGTTCAAGTTCATATGTGAAGAGATAAGGTATTCATTATTAATGCATACTAACATTAATTCCCCAAAACACATCCTTCAATATCTTCAATAGCAAGTCAATTATTTCTTCATTTATTTCAGATTCCAACGAATGAATTATATATTTTCGAGTATTCACATTCAATTAATCTAAATTTCAGATTCTCAAAACATTTTTAATGCACAGCAACAAAAAATAAATTTCACTTAATAGCATTTAAGTCTATATAATAAAAGACAAATGACATTCAATAATTAATTTTTAATAATATGGGAAAGCCAAAGTTGCCGAAAATGTACTGGGAAGCGAGTCTTTCTCAAACTGCTCTCAACAAAAGAGCAAAAAAAAAAAATGGAAATGAGTTGCGTGTCAGTGTAAATTTTGGGGTGAAACGATTTGGCAGTGAAACAAGCATTTCAAATGCAGCGACAGTGGCGTCATGACCTTAAAGCTGACTTTAATTTGTAATCATCAAACGGGGCAGGCAACCAATTATTGCAGAACCAAATAAGTGTTGCTAAACTAAATGTTTCACATTCACATACATACAAACATATGTACATACTTAATTACATACGGAGACATGCTTGCAATTGCAAAAACGATAAGGCGATTGAAACATACTGAATTATTGCATAAACAGCAACAGCAACAACAACAACAACAAAAGGTAGCACCAGCAGCACCAGCACCAGCAGCAGTAGCAAAAGCAAGGGAAGGAACGCAACAAGCGATTTGAATTTGTCGCCAACCTCTGATAAGAGGTAAACACGCTTATCAGCGTGACAGCAAAACAAGGCAGACGAAGGGACGGCGGTGTCGTTAACGGGCCCATGGGCGACGTGCCAATGCTGAAAAGAGTGAGCAAATACGCACTCGCACACATACACACATACACACACACACACACACACACAGACACACAGACACACACGCACACATGCGTATTTAAAATGTTGTGGGCAGTCGACAATCAATCAAATGTTCTGATTTATTTCTCAAAGCGCAGCAAAGAACTAAATTTGTGAGTTAATAAAAAAAAAACACACACGCACATAAGCATGCACATGTATGCGTATGTGTGTATGTGTGTGTATGTATGCTAAGTGGACGTGGACTTTCAGGGGAGGCAGCCGGCGAAGAGCCGGCAACGGCAACAAACACAAAACAGAAGAACAGCATAACAACAACAAAACTGGTGAAAAAAACAAATTAAACAATAACAAAGCACGCTGCTCGTGACTGGAGAGCAAAAGCAAAAGCAAGAGCAGCAACAACAGCTAATGACAACCGGCTGTGTTTCGATTTCGCTGAAATTTCAGTTCCACTGTTCCTACGCTTATTTGTCCCACTCACGCGACGACGGGCAGTCGTCATGCGGCCCATTTGAGAGTATCCTAAATTTAATCACAACGTTTGTAACACCAAGCAGCAGCAGGCTGCTAGCCAACTGCATTTTAAATTTCCAACAGTGCAAAATAACTCCACAGAGATCTACTTACCACTGTGGATCTACATATTTATTATTAACTCCATAGTTAGTTCATTTTTAACTTTGCAGTAGTTTTTTTTATTTGCAGCGCATGCTGTATTCGGTGTGTGTAAAGTGCAAAAGCTACATTAACATCGCTGTTGCAGTAGCTGCGTCGGCCTCCTCTGTGAATCGATATTAGCAAATTGTGATTAGCAGTTTGTTTATTAGAAGTATCTTTTAGTGACACTTTTATTTATTGTACACATATGAAAATAAATAAAACTTTCTTCTGTATATATTCATGTTCATTAGCTCAAAAACTTCAATCACATTCTTACTGCATGCATTGCTGTTAATATTCAGATAACATTAGCAAAAACAAAGAAGAAAATCAAAAAATATATCAAATCAAAACGCTATTGATAATTACGTTTTCGTTTTCATTGATGCTGCTGCTGCTGCTGCTGCTGCGCTTTTACTCTGCCTCAGCTGCACACGTTAAGTGGGAGAGAAATATAGAGAAATTGGCGCTGCAGCGAACAGACACCGGCGGCAGAGCAACACATTTTGCTTCGCTCACATTTCGTTTCCAGTGTTCCAAGGCCGTCGTTTGACGCGACGACGGGTTCGGCTATCGGTTCGGGTTCGCCAAGTGAATGTTCAGAATCTATTTTTAGGCAACACATCACGTCATGCCGTTTTGCGATACGCTGGCGATGTCGTGATCGCACCGCTGATTGGCCAGACGCAACGGACGGGCAATAACAACAATCGGCTAGCGACGACAACGGCAACTACAACTACTCAGGCAGCGAAAAGCACAAAGCACACACAACAAAAACATAACACAAAAAGTTCTATGTCGCCGGCGTCGTTGTCGCTTTCGGCTTCTAATAGCGAATTTATAAAGGAATAAAATGAACATTATAAAAGGCAGCGACAGCGGCGGTGGCAGCGAGAACAGCAGTAACAACAACTGAATAGCAAAAGCAAAAATATGGAAATTGTGCAGCGACGTCAACGTCAACGTCAACGCCAACTTCGACGCCGACGCACAAAGCGTGCCAAAACGTAAACAGCCCACAAATTGCAAAGGAGGACGCGACGACCAACAGCGGCTGCTGTTCGCCTGCTAATGCGTTCCCAGTACAAATCATACACGCACACAAACAGGTGGCACTTCTGTAGCTAGTCAGTCAGCCAGCCAGTCAGTCTTTTGTTTGTTTGTTTGTTTGCTTGTTTGTTGTTGGCGTCGCAATCCCTGCCCAAAACGCAACTGAAAATGTTTCTGTTAATGAAATGCAAAAACGTGTTATGTAAAGAATAACAACAGCAACAAACGACAAGTAATTTTAATAGCAATTGCTTTACACTTATGCATATCTATGAATATGCATTCATCTGTATGAATGTGTGTGCATATGTATGCGTGTGTATGTGTGTGTGTATAATATGCACATGCAAATAAAAATGTATCGTTGTGAACTAACAAAAACCATAAAAAAAAATATGAACAAGATGCAAGGGATTTTTATCTATTAAACGAATCATAAATACGCTAAAAAATACTTTTTGGGAACGTTTAATAATATTTACATTTATTTATGAAATTTACTACACACAAACAAAGTGAAATATTAAGCATTTCACTTAAGTTGATATCTTCCTGAATCTAAATAAATTCATCAACCCTTTCTATATTAAAATTAAAGATAAACTAGAGTTATGTGAAAAAGCTTTTCTTCATCTTCACCAAAGAATTACTTTATTCGGTTCTCCTGACTCGGTTCTTATTGCAATGTTTAACTTATTACTAATATATTATTATTATTATTTTTTATTATTTTGTTTTATTATTTTGACACATCAACCTAGCTTTGAACTAACTTAGCCTAGCACCTACTACTACTACACTGTGTTATTTTATTTTATTTGTTTTTGTTCTATTGAAAGAAATGACAAAACGTATTTTGATGTCGTTAAATTAACATCACATATGATTGGTAAATTGACTAAAGTCATCGAAATAGTTTGTTTTTCGCAAATGCTTATTGAATCGGGCAGTGGACATTCCTCACTGGGAGGGTATTAAAGCGATTGTGGGTCGCCTTTGATGCGCCTAACAGTAGGCAGCACTGACAGCTGCCCCTCGCAGCTTGCACCCCTTGCAGGCCCATCGAATTGTCGCTAAATAGGCGACTATAAATTTTAATGGCTTTTGTTTGTTACTCATAAGCCCGGCACCCTGCATGTCCCCCCACCACCTCCCCCAACCACTCGACTCGTCTCTTGCTCGATCAGTTTGGTTCGGAACGATCCGTCTCGCGTCGTTTCGTTTCAGTTGCACGGCATTGCAATAAATTGTCAGCTATATTCATCTGTCTGTACATGTACTTATATAATATTTCTATATATATATATATATATATATGTGTGTGTGTATATATGTATTGTGCATGCGTAGTAAAATGACTTTGTGGTCAATAATTAGTTATAAATTGAAATAGTATCACATAAAATGCAAGCTGAAATTCAAATAATAATAATAATAAATTGGCAATTATTTTAGATAAGTGCCACATTTGCATATATTGATCTGTTCGATCCCATCTGCGGATCAAGCTGTGTTCAGATGAAAATGGCTCATCTACACACAGTTTGCCATATTGTTAGATGACTGCAACCGGATTCCGGAAATGCCAAATAAACCTATTTAATGCATTGTCAATTCCTGTTGGGGATCTTTCCACAAAAGCGACTGAAACATTATATTAAGGAACCATGAAATTCCCATTGATTTATCTCTGAGTAAGATCTGGCTTAGATCATTAGCTAAGCCTCAATAAATATTTGTGTCTTAGGATGCCAGGGATATGAATTTATATATATACTTTTTATATATCATTTTATTAATTTTAGCCTGCCTAAACAAGCTCATGAAATAAGCATATCTAAGATAAATCGATATATATATATAGATAAATGTATATCTATTGGAATGCTAGAATTGTCTAGCCAACTGGCAATGGCTGTGACCCAGCCCAGTCCAGCTCCAAGTCGAATATAACAACAGTGGAGCCCAGCTGGAGAGAACACACACGATGTCGACGTGTTGACAAACAATTTTGTGATGTCAGCTTGGTGGGGGTGTTGGGACGGAGGACGGAGGACGGTGGACGGTGGACGGAGGGATTAGGTATGCGCAGTGTGGACAGTGTCAAGCTGCCGAAATTTTTGACAGATCACCGTGTCAACGGTTGTCGTTGTTGTTGTTGTTGCTGTTGCTGTTGCTGTTGCTGCTGTTGTTGTTTGTTATTGTGTGTGTGTTTGTTGTTGCCATTTGTCATTTGTTGTTGTCGTTTGTCGTTGTCGCTGAACTGAGCTTGTTGTTTACATTGGAAGCGAATTTGTCGCTTGTTGTTGCTCGTGGAACAAAGACAAACAGTGACCACAGTGATCTGCGCTATCAGAGCTACCAAATTGCGCCGTCCTTTAGCCAAAACAAAACTGTCCAGTTACAGGTTGTTGTTGTTTAAGTTGAAGTTTAAGTTTGGGGCATGCCAAAAGCGATCATAAATAATCCGAGATTCTTTTCATACTTGTTGGTGAATTTCAACTAACGCTAAAGTGATATTTTCACGGCTGTCTGCTTCGGGCCGTTGACCACCTGCTTTAGGGTCTGCCTTCTTTTTTTTTTTTGGATACCCTATACCCATTCCAGATGGCAAATTAACTGATTGATTCATCTGGGTTACAATAAGATCTGGAGGCTGGCAGACGCTAAATATTGATTGCCGATCGAATCTCGGATTTATGTGACTTAACTTCAGATGGGTTTTCGATAAACCTTCGTAAACTTCGAGTTAATTATTGAAAAACCTGGGTAAACCCTTGAGAGCTGGCACCAGCAAAGTTTTTATCTTAAGTTTTCCATTGTCACATTTATTTAGCCTAGTCAATGGCTAATAATTCGAAGCGCTGACTATTGCAGTTAGTCAGATTCAATTTAATATGTAAATTCTTGAGATCAAATTCATGTCGTTTATCGATAACAAGAAAATTACGGGTACAGGGTATCTTTTGGTTGAGCACTTGCCACTGCTCTTACTTAATTTCGTTAAGTGGGTTTTCGTTTTCCGCATGCCAATCGCTAACAGGTAGCTGAATGAGGGGGGGGGGGTCAAAAGAGGGGGGTGGTTTGTGGGTAGCACGGAGTCAGGGGCAGCATAAGCGGTAGAAATTGAAAAGCAATGTTCCACAGATTAACACATTGTCGAGCGATAAGGCGACAATTGGACAAAGCGACAAAACGACAAAGCGACAAACGAGCCATGGCTTTGGGCCATTGTTTGTCAATAGAGTCGCTGCGGGTTGACTCGGGTTAAATGACACAACCGATGGCCAACCTGTCCAAGCCAAGTATTATATTATTGATTATTATATTAGATCTCGATGAATGTGAATGCCGATGCGAGAATAGTCAAATCGAAATCTAAGGTGGGAAACGCATTAATCACAGCGATTAGCTTGTCAGCAAACGAATCTAGTCGCATCCAATTCAAAGTTGGAATTTGTTATGCTAATGTGATCTTATATTAAATATATGCGAGACTAGTTAACAGCACTGATCGGCTCACAAATCAAACGCCAAATGAAGACATCGAGCCATCAAACCATCAAACCATCGTGCGACTCGTCAAGGGTTCATGGTGGGATGATGATGTACCATGTTAAAATTGGCACAATGTGCCACATTGTATGCCACAAAGTATATATGGATTCGTTCCTCATTTCCCCTTCCCCTTCCCATTCCCATTCCCCTTCCCCTTCACCTCATCTCCATCTCCATGGAAAGATGCACGCGACGTTTTTATGGCACATGCAAAGCCATAAAATGCGAATTGAGTGAAAGAGGGTGAAAGCTATGCGATGACTACGCCAAACTATGTATAGAATATCTATTACGAATAGCCAGGAAATTACATAGACCACTCAACAACATTGTTGGGTTATAGTGCTTAAAGCGCCACCTGCCGCCGCTTGCTTGCAGCTGTCAACTGCAGTTTGGCCGTTCAGTTTATTCAAATCGCCTGACTTTCTACTCAGATAGTGCATAGGAAATGCTGACCTATACACAACTATTTTTATTGCTTAGCTTGCCTATTCCGCGAACTTTCAGATACATGTGTACACACATATATATGCAAGAACGGCATGATGCACATTTCCATTATATGGTGACTAAGTTGGACGCATTTCAACTCTTAGCGGTTTTCCTTATACCCTATTTCAACTGCACACAAAAGTCACTCTCGCTAACTAAGATCTCAGTCTAAGATATATATTCGATCCACAAGCCAGATATATTTCACAAAGTCTTTTATTTCACTAATCTTTATAATTATTAGCTCCATTTAATATAGATTGCTGTGATTGTAAACTGCTTAACTGGTCAATCAACTCTCAGATTTAACTAAATTCTCCTCACTCGATACTTGTACTCGGTTTTTTTTATATATCTACGCTCTCAGGATGTGGAATCGGAACCGCATCTTCATCGATTAGAATGCAGAATCGTGATCGGTATATGAGAACATATACTCCAAAGTTGAAGTCTCTAATAGTCTCTGAGATCAGTTAAGATCAGTCATATACTCATACTAGGTAACGGACCATAAAAAAGATTGGAGAAATATAGGAATCTTTACGCACTAGGATCTGAATCGGGACCTAAATTCGTTCCGGTTTCACATCCTGTTTCTGAGACAAATGAATGAATGACAAATAATGGATGTCTATGCTGAAGAGCTAGACTTGTTCTTGGGTTCTACTAGATATACACACTTTCACTGTCACACGATAACATCGTGTATCGGATACACAATTACCTCAGCCACTCGTTCGTCTACCTTCTCGCCAAATGTCACTCAAATGCACTCGTTAGTTCTTCTTGTTAGTCGCTTGTATTTTTCGAAGTGGGGTCGCTCGCTGATCTTCATTCCCCACTCACTTTGCCGGACTTGTCTGCCATTAAAAACTCATTTGGGGGCATGCAAGCTTCCCACTTAATAATGGCCAACTTGCTGTTTGTTGTTCTGTTTTCTGTTTTTCTACAAGCCTGCGTCCCACACACACGCACAACCACTGCGATAAGAGCCACTTGCGCCGTTTCATGTGGTTGGTGGTTGGTGGTGGAGCGTGCGGGGCTGAGGGTGGCCAGGTGCTTATAGTATCAGCGCCGCAAATTAAATCACTGAACATTCCCATTCATAATGCCATCCGATGAGTTTCCATATCGCAATTCAGTGTTGCGCTGCGTTGCCCCTTGTTGTGGTTCTTATGATTAGAATTACGCGGAAATTTCTAGGAAAAGCGGACACGGAAAGCTCAATCCAACTGACCAAGTGCAATAACTGCGACAACAGCAATAACAACTCATCTCAATAGCAATGCAAACATTATTGTCTGTGGGCAGTAGCAGCAGCAACACTCCACTAAAACGCATCCGCCTTGCCCCCAGCTCAAGCTGCATGCCCCACTCGAAAAGAAACAACGGCAGGGCTGCTCTTGGATTACAGTACTTTTTTATACCGTTTGGTTTTCATGGAGAAAAAAAAATGGCGCTGCTTCAACTGGATCGATAACACGAGAAACAAACGCCAGCTCCTCATCGAGGGAGCCGCCAGAGGAGCCGCCAGAGGAGCCGCCAAGGGCGCATGTCAGACAGTCAGACAGTCTGAGAGTCAGTCAGCCAGTTAGTCACTCAGTCACTCAGTCAGTTAGTCGCCAGTTTCGTCGCCCTTTATAAACTTCAATTACAGCTTTAGCGCCACGAAAGCCAACAGACAAGCAACAACTTCAACTAGAACAAACAACAACATAACGATTTGGGCAAACAGCGCGAACAACTGCAACTGGTGACCCAGTTCCCTTCGTTTTCCTAGATATATATATATATATATATATATATATATATATATTTTATCTTTTTTTTTTTTGGCAAAGCTTTTCCAATTTCTTTTTTTTTGTTAGCAAACTAGATCCGAAGCACTTAAGTGATGGCTTGGGTATGAACTTAGCCAAAGATTCACCCCATCTCAAGCCAGAGGCAAACAACAATAATACAGTTCATTGCCCAAGCAGCAAGCGAGTGAAGCCGACTGCTCCTCAAAGATATCAGCATAAAGAAATCAACAGGCTTCAACATAATATTCCCAAACGACGAGATAGATCGGCCTTCTACGAGACTTGGTCAGTAGACTATATCGACTCGGCTAGTAGCACTGATCTGGGTAGATCGGTGAATGGGATGGGTGTCATCTCCTGCTGCAGTAGTATATTGACGTACTATCTGCTATAGGTTGGCTAGGAAAACCTCATCAAGTTGTATCTTTAGTTTGTATATTGTGTAATTTGTTCTTGGCTTACGACTGTTTTGTGTAATATTTGATATACTTAATGAATCTTAGCGCTGTTGATTAACGCCTTGAGTCGTTCAATCTGCCGCTAACTAATGTGTGACCAGCTTTTGCTTGCCACAACTGTCTGTCTTACTCTAGCGAGCTTAGACGAGGGCGGGGGGTGGTGTTACTAGTACAACCCCCAAAAGCGCCGAGGTCGGTTTGCAAAGAGCAGACGACTGCGGTTCTACGATTCTACGGTTCTGCACGCAACACGAAAACTTTCTTCAGCATTTTTCGTCGCCCGCTTTTACGATACGAAATTACGATTGTATAATAAAGCGGAAGGCGGGCAAGCAGGCGGACAGGCAGGCCGGAGGGGGGTGGGTGTGGGGGTGGTCGGGTGGATGAAGCAGGAGCTGTCGCTATATCCCCAGCCAAGTGGG
Source organism: Drosophila macrothrix (assembly GCA_035042055.1). Lineage (NCBI taxonomy): Eukaryota > Metazoa > Arthropoda > Insecta > Diptera > Drosophilidae > Drosophila > Drosophila macrothrix. The sequence continues at coordinate 13,975,041 of JAWNLX010000587.1, read as the reverse complement.
CCGCCATTTTGTGTGCAGACTGCTGGCGCCAGTTTTATGTACTCGAAAAGCAACACGCGTTTCAACTCCGAGGACGACGACGACGACGAGGACGACGAGGACTGTCGACTGCGGATGTGCCGGCGACGCCAGCGCTGGACTAGGACATAAACTCATTTATTGTGTGGGGCGTAGGTAGTTGGACTGGACAGAGGCGTACGACTGCACCGAATTGGTTATGGTGTGCGCTGGCTATGGTGTGGACGAGTGGAGGAATGGAGGAGTGGGGAGGCGGGGTGCCGTTGGTCGCCAGCCGGGCGTGTGCTACGCAATTAATTCAAACACTCGAAGGACGGCACAGGACATTTCCATTTCCATTTCCATTACTATTCGCTGCGCACCGCCTGTCGCCTTTTCATTAAAGGTAGCAGCAACAGCTACAACAACAGCAACAACAACAGCAACAACAACAGCAACAGCAAACAGCAACAAAAAAAAAAACAAAAATAAACGAAAATAAACCAAATTTTTTTTTTTGCTTTTTCATTTTATTGTTTGCCGATTTGCGAGACGTCCAACACCCACCATCGCAAACAATTTGCCCCATCACCTCAGCCATCCCCTCCCCAGCAACAGTGGTGCCGCGGAGGGTGGGAGACTTGTGGCGCATATTTGCGTATGTGATTTGGACCTCCTCGGCATGTGGCTAATGGCGTCAAGAAATGCGTGGGATGCCACTTAAAAGCCAAGCAGTCCTAGTCGCTCGCCCCCCATCCCCTAACCCCTAGCCCCTTCACCCAATTTCCCCTCTCGCGGACCGGCCGCGTACGAAACGGGGTCTCAAGTCCAAGCAGATCGGCCCGTTTGATATTCGCCGAGACACAGACAACGCATAAGACACACATCTCAACAAATGTATGTTCATATATATATATATATATATATATATATATAGTATTTTTTTTATATATATTCGTGTGAGCATGTTTGCCATATAGAGAAAAGCTCTCAACATTTTATACGTACGCGTTCAAATGTAGCTGGGAATTGTACTTGCTGCTTGAAGCAGCTGATAAGGTTGAAATACTTTACGGTCTGCCTACAGTGGTGTAGCAAAGGGGGGAAGGGGAGGCGGGGAGGGTTTGTGCCACAGTTGAGGACCTGCCCACAAATCTGGGTGCTCTCGGTAACTAGCAGTCGACTAGTAGTCGACTCGTAGTCGCATTACTTCGATTACTTTCAGTCGAGTTGCAAGCCCCCTTTTTGCGGGGCGACCATGTTCGCATGCGTTGTTTTTGTAACAAGTCTGGAATGTTCTCAATTAAAATGAATCATATCCTCAACCTATAACTGAACTTTAAATTAAATAAAGATTACATTTGTGCACAGGCAGCAACAGCAGGGTCGACAACGACAACAGCGATGGTGACTTAAGATGACTGGATTGTAATTAAACTAAGAGAAAGTCTGACACATATTAGCCGAGTGTCAATTATAAGCCAACCACAAAAAGAAGCTAATATTTCGATTTAGGATTTGTGCATTTTGAGGTAAATTTAATCTACATACATACCTGCATACCTGATATTTGAGTATCGGCATAACTAAAAGATACATGGGATAACACTAAAGTGCTGAAGATTTTGCTGAGAATAGATACTTCTAATAGGTATTTCTCTGACTGCAAAATATACTCAAATGAGCGAGGTAACTGAAAGTAACTTTGGTCAACGGAAAAGTTGTGTAAAATTACGTTAAAGATACTTGTGTCCCTAGCTGAAAGATAATAGTGCCTAGATAGACGAAAATTGTTTAACTGGAAGATACTTGAGATAACCGGAAGAATGAAAGATGCTAGGGCTGAATGAGAGATACTAAACTATCTTGAAGTAACTTGGCTGACGGGCAGATACTTATCAGCTTATTAGGCATGGATAATTTTCTTAAATTACCGGCTAAAAGCATGCAAATCTGTCCAGAATGCTTTTCAGCAGCTTCTGCCACAACTAGCTGTGACTAAACTGTACCCAGTCAGCTCTTTGAGCAACCCATTTCCACATTCCACTATTGACTAAGACACTATGTAAATGACGGCTGACTGAGAAAAACCTTACAACTCTGACAGGTCGCTTGAAGCGGAAGTGATAAGTCAGAGGTTGGCCACAGCAAACACAGTCAAGGCGAAACCCATATAAATTACACAAGATTAACTACGGGATTGGAAGCATGGATTGCATGCTGAGTGGTAATAGGTCCGTGAGTCAGTTCTGTGCCAATCTAGTCGAAAGTTTGAAAGAAATGCACATAACAATGACCTATATAAGAACGATCTGGCTAATCATTTATCTGGTATGCCACAAATTACACCCGATCCCGACAGACTTAGTTCAGATGTATGCATCTGTGGACGATGTTATTATATCTCTGGGCAATTGGACTTGGAATCAGTGGTCTCTGAAGGGATTGACTGTGACTCAGTTATCCATCAGAGGATCATTGTTGAAAATAAGACTGGGAAAATAAACTAATAAAGTGTAAACAAGAAGCCAACAATTTATGCATGAGTCAGTAATCTCAAAACTACACTACATCTGCGCAAATATATATATATATATATATATATATATATATATATGATATATGCATAGGATCTAATAAAACAGTATAGTTGGAATAGAGTTATGATAGACTGACTCACCGACCAGTTGGCTCCACCCATCGCAAAACGTATTGGCCAATGGGATTGACAGCGATCTCTCACGCGTCGCGATCAGCCGACGATGACCGACTATTGACGAGCGTCTGTCGTCTGTCGTTTGTCGTCTGTCGTTTGTCGTGTGTCGCTCGGCTAACGATGTGAAGTCATTTGTTGAAAATAGCAATAATTACTTAATTCAATTAACTAATAAATTCAAGATACTTGCTCGCGATCACCGCAACAACAATAACTACTTGCAGCAATAAATTATAAGCGTCCCATTTAGATAGCATAACCAAAACAAATGCTCAGTTGTAATTGCTAATTATAACTGAGCATTGGGCCCACAAGTAAGTCGTGACAATGGATCCCACTATCGCCGCCCCCTCCCCTCACATGGCCCTTGTAGTCGGCGGATCTGTGGATTCCAGCATTGGTTGTGACACGGATTGGAGCACACGACACTTATCGCTGACCAATGGCAGCGACGTTGATATTTGCGATTCCCTCGCCAACTGCCCCCCCCCCCCCCCCTGCAGAAGGGTGATCGCTTTGATTGTTGGGGGCAACCTGTGGCTACATACAAAGTCCATGTCGATTAGATTGCTGGGTATTAAATCATAATTGTATTTTCTAATAGTTGACTTACCGTTAACTTCGGCATTTTCCATGCTGTGTCATTCTACCGAAATGACATTCTCGTCAGACACGCCGTATACTTAATTTTAAGTACACTCAACATGTAGAATAATAATAATAATAATTAGCAGGAGAAGAAGAAGAAGCAGACGAAGCCTAACAAAAACTTAACTTTTTTCATTTTAACCGAATTGTTTAAAACCAAAAAAATACTTGTACAGAACTTTGAACTGTATTTCCGAACAAACAGCTTACAGCTAAGCCTACATTTTAGGATTAGGACTTATGGGGTTCCTTTTGAAGAACAAGTTCCCTTCAATCTACGCAAAATCCAGTAACCAAAATTCACAGCGATGGTCGAGTTCGAGATCAAGGATTGAATGACATTGTGCATCGCAGATCCCATTGAGTATAACTATTCTTTATCAGCATCATTTGTTGAGTCATCTGTGTGTCTGCTTTTATGCAGCTAGTAATAGTTTTAGCTCTGTCTTGATAAGACTTGGAATATATTCGTTATATTTGCTCAGGCAGTTTATGTGTCGAAGCTGGACAGATCGAATTACTATACTATAATATCACTATATATAATACTATATATACTATATATATCAGCCACAAGAAAGATAGGTTCTTGCCATATGTGGGATGTGGTGAAAACTTTCCATAACTTTGTCAAAACTGAACCGATTCTTGACCTCTACATGAATACAGATCTTTATATCAAAGTCATGAGCTATTTTAGCTTGCATAAGACTGAGTGAGGAATTCTTTAGGATGCAGATAGTTTCCGGCCTGCGAGTGTATTTAATCGTCGTCGAGTGCCTAAGACAGCTTTCTTGGGCAAATTTGTATGGTTTGGCACTCGTAGCCAAAAGTAGTTCGGTATATATTAGTAGACTAAAGCAAAATCTAGAAACTTTCTCAGCAACAGCTAATGGGTTTCATGTATGTACATGTGAGTGTATGTGCACGGTGCAAACACGTTTTGGTGAGCGAAATTTACGTATTGTATAAATTTGTTGCGATATTTCGAGCTTCTAAAACACCCACGCAACAAGATCTGCCTTTAAGGCGATGCAAATGAGTTTTGAGCTTTGTTTTAACGATTTCAAATCGTAAATATGAGGAGAAACAACAATCAATATTTTGGAGGTGTTTAAAAAAATCAATTTAACAAAAATACATAAAAAAAAAATATCTAAGCTGATTATTTGTTGTTCGTTTTTTTGTTGTTTGTTTTGTTTTTGGTAATTTTTCGGGCTTTTATCTTTGCTGTGCACATAGAAATTGTTGAAAAGAGAAAAAAATCAGCAGAAAAGACAAATGATAATTTATATGCAAATTCAAATATTTTGTGATTAAACTGTTTTGATTTTTTCATTAGCACCACGCCCCCCTCTCCACACCGAATGAGTCTTTGGCCGTTGTCAACGGCATCAACGGCATCAACGGCAACAGTGCCCAGCGGCTGGCATGGTCTTGGCCAAAAGCCGTTCAACAGTTGGCAGCTCTGTTTTTAATTAAGCTCATTTGCATGTGAATGGTCCCTGCTTGGAGGCAGCCCCGATCCCCCGAGCCCCCTTCCCCCTCTTTCCACACAGCGCAGTACAGCCTCAGTCTCAGGCAATACGGACGCTGGTTTTATGTTACTCTAAGCTAAAAGGGGAGCAGTGACAAAGGGCGGTGAGGGGTCTGAGAGGTGGGATGGTGGGGGACTAAGGCGCGCCGTAGGGGTTGCGGTGAGTCGAAGCAGGGGGAGGGAGGGGGGGGGCCGGTGTTGTGTTGTGTGCGTTAAAAAACGAACAGCTTTGAATTGCTAATAAGCCAAGTTATTTGCGCATGAGTCAACGGAGCGTCGTCAATAATATCCATGACACCCGCTTAGTTTGACAAATATTTATAGAAGCATTCGCATATCTGTGCTAGCCAGTGTGTGTGTGTGTGTGTGTGTGTGTGTACACTTGTTTGATCTTTCAGTTAGTGCGATAGCCAATTGCCAATTCAACTACAATTAAAAAACAAAAAACAAACAAACAAATTCGCTCGGCTACAAGTGTATGCATCAACTATGTATCTATCGTGTGGTTATCGATGTCTCAACACTCCCTTGGGGCTGCCAACCAGCAACTACCACCTGCCCCTGCCACTGCCCCTGGCACTGCCACTGCCCCACCATCGTACAGCAGCTCTATTCATTAACTCATCAGTCTAGGCTGGCAGCTATTAATAGCTGCGACAATCAGTCTGCGCTGCCAGCAGCCTCGTCGCTAGCTTGGTTCGAGCCACTCTGTTGACTCTTTAACTGCTGACTGATGCTGACGCATGCAGCGCGGTGACTGCGCAGTCACAGCAAGATACAACAACATTACTCACAATATGCTAAGAATCTCTGCTCTGCTCAGCTCAGTCGAAGGTTATCACAGCGAGTGCCTAACCTATCTGGCTTTATTAGATGTGGGCGGCTCTGTGATAAGGTTTAAGTTAACTAACAGGTGTCTCTTGATCACCTACTGCTACCGACTTCCACCGACTACAACACAATCTTATCGATCATAAGTTGCGTGAGGCTCATTAAAGTCTTACCTCTGCCCCATGCTGCGTTGTTGCATGGTTATTGACGTCCATATGCCGATCTTTGAAGCAGCAATCTGTCTCTCATGTTTGATGACCTTGAATGTGCTTTAATCGATTATTATCGATTTCCTAGCCTCCTGGTGAAAATATCACAACGGACGCATTTTGTCTTAAGTCTCTAGCTTTTGACTTGCATGGGACAAAACCAATATACTATAATACCTTCAGCATTAGAGTATACAAATTTAATGCGAATTTCGTTAAAAATACCAAAATAAAACCTACAAAAAAACGAAGCGAAATGCCATAGAAAACTTTTTGCAAATTATGCACTATTCTTTAGCCGCCACACACTCTTCATCTATTTATCTAGCTATCGTTCTCTCTCTCTCTCTATTTGCCTTCCCTCTCTCTCTCTCTCTCTCTCTCTGTCTGTATCTCTTGCTGTCCATTTTTGGCACATTTGCGGCTCCAGCGAGTCGCGCATTGTGCAGGAATTAGTCAGGAAATTAATTAATCAAAACTTTAGCGAGAGCAACAACAAAACAACAACAACAATAACAATGAGTGCCAGCATCGCTGGCAACAATAATAAAAAACATGTTGAAGCACACAAATATATTTTGGGGGCATGATCGACTTGCAAGTACCCTATCTATCTAGGAAGCTATAATTTTGTGGAATGCAATAATGTCAAGTATATAATGTTGAATACTCTAGTCCAAAGTGTACAATTAAATACTGGTATTAAATGAAAAGAAAACCATGTAAAACATTACTAAAGCTCACAGTATAATCGCATCTTAAGCAAAAGAAAATCATTTTACTATCAAAAATATAATAAATTCTTGCTGCAAGCACAAAACTTGTCGAAACTTTTCGGGACTAAAGGGTATGAAGAGAGCAGCATCGAGCGCAAAAATAAATGACGATGCTCTACAATTTGTTGCCTGTCATTTGTTTGTTTTGTATGTGTGCCGCACTCCGCACCTCCCCTCCCATCCCACCCCTCCCATCGAAGTGTAGACCATGCCCTGACCCAGGCAGCTTTTTATTATTGTTTAATTTGTTGCGCTTGTTCTTGTTGTTGTCGGAATAGTTCTGGCCTTAGACAAACATACAAACATATTTTGCAGCGTATTTGTGTGTCCGCATAGCGGAGAGAACCCTCCCTCTCCCTCCCCGTAGGCGCCTCAGGCGCACGCCCAGCGTATTAATGCCAGCCCCCTTTTGGCCCCGGGGCTTGACTCGTCAACCTTGAGAGGCGCTTAAAATGTTTTGATTATTATATTAATATTGTTTTTATTTATTTATTTTTGGCAAAATGCGAAAAGGCAGACAGATGGAAACAGCGAGAGAGCGAGCGAGCGAGCGAGAGAGAGAGAGGGAGAGAGAGGGAGAGAGAATACATTAAACCTCTAATTATAGCGAAACTAGCATGAAATGCGCATAAAATTTAGGAAGACCAGAAAAACACTTTGTCGAAAACCAAATGTCCCGCCAAAAAAAGAAGAAGATTTACAAGCTTGGCTTATTGAGAGCTGAACTTGCGGTCGAATTGGGTACAGTTGCATTAGCGGTTTGAGTGGCAGGTCCATCATTTAAGGACGCAGCGTTGCCACTCGATGCGAATTGGCAGCTGTCAGATGCGCCATATGGAATTTCTTGGCAATGCTGCCAACTTGATAATCGAGCCCATTTAAATGCATTAAACGACTCCTTTGTTGCACTCTCTTCTTGTTGTGCGTCTACACATGTGTGCGTGTGTGTGTGTGTGTGTGTGTGTGGGTGTGTTCAATGGAGCGGCAAAGTCGAAGAAATTGCCAAGGCAAACACAAAGGCACCTACAACCCACAAAGGGGGGGGTGGTAGAAGAAAAGCATTTCACTTTTGACTCGCTCGCCGAACTGGAGGAACTGCTGCTTAAGCAGGAGGCCAAGTAGTAGTGGCGGAGGGGCAGCCGAGGGGGGCACTGTTTGTGATTTTGCATTGGACATATGGCAACAGCAGGCAGCAAATTTCTTGTACAAACACAAATTGCAATTTGTAAGAAAACGAAATCGAAAACGAAAATGAAAACGAAAATGAAAACGAATTCCTCCCAAAAACCAGAGAGAAAAAATCATATTTGTTTGACGCATCTTGCATACCCTATACGATAGAAGTACTATACGATATGTACAATATCTCCGACTACTCAGATCTTATACCAAGAATATAAATATAAAAACTCTTTCGCTTTTTGATCCAACTGTCAGAAGCATAGACATCTGTGACTATATTCGTCGTTTTGTTCTAAAATGACAAACCTTGAATCAATTGTATTTATTAATTTGAGTTCAGAACTTGAGTTTAAAGAATGCAATTGGTTTATCTACCAGTAAGTTAAGAACGAAAAGGGTGTACAAATGTTGGCATGTTTACAGGTACAAAGTATATATATATATATATATATATATATATATATATATGCATATATATATTCATGTGTGTGTTTTTGTGGCCAATTTATCGTTGCATTTGCCAACTGGCGGTGAAATTTGTAGCTCGCTTTGATCTTGACGCATTTTTGACACTTTGCGGGGCATTTTGTCGATTTTGCTCGGTTTTGGTTTTTTCGGTTTTTGGTTTTTGGTTTTTGGTTTTTTGATTTATAATTTTTAGTTTTTATTTTATGGGTGAGTTTCGTGTTGTGCTGTGAATAAGCGGCATATGCCGGGCATTTTTCATTTGTTTGTTTTCTTTTTACTTGAAGAAAAGCGTTTTTCCTTACGTTTCGACGCATTAGTCAGCATGCAACAGCCGCAGCCGCAACCGCAGCCGCAGCCACACGCTGCAAGTGTCGGGCGTTGATGGCTCAAAATCGCATTTTATTTTTAGGCAACAGGCATTTGAAAAGCGAACAGCAATTCTGTTGAACATATGTTCGACACTCGCGTCTTTTCACACCCTGACATCAATCGCTTAGTCGCTCAAATAGAGAGAGACAAGTTGTATCACATTTCATTCAACTTCCATGCGAAACTTGTTCGTTAAGCCCCTGAAACTTTAAGCGTCTTTGTATTTTTAAGTGGTTGCGGATTCCATTTGACTTAAAGTGTAGATCATTCAAATTAGTTGCTTGTTAGTTTAGTTTAGTTTAGTTAGTTAATCACATATATATATTATTGACAGTTTTTACTCCACATCAAATCGTTTATTACACACATCGACATATCTCTGAAAGTCGCCAATGTTTTATATGCACATGCCTCGTCTCGTTTGCTAAGCTTTAAGCTTCTCTCAATTTACGCTGAAGTTTGAACTTTAAAGCTTCCAGCTTTGACGGTTCGTAACTTGGCTAAGCGATACAAATAAATTTATTTAATATTCAGATGGTGTTTTAAGAAGTTACACTTTTCAATGTTTCTATTTCTTTGGGGCTAAATATGTCATTTTTGAATGAAATCAAGTCTATATATAAATTTTTGAGCGTTAGTATTATTATTATTATTGTACATGTGTTGTGCCCTTGAATCAAAGTTTTCAGTTTGCGCTAAGAGCATATTTGAATTATGGCACGCAACCAGATCGGTTCAATTTATAATGCTACAGATTAGCGACACACGGCCGCATCCGACATGCGACTCCCCCCAACACATCTCTTCTGTCCAACCCAGCCGTACACCCTGGCAGCTGGCCAAAGAGGTCCAGGCCCACGCAATTGGCTTGGCGCACGCACACATCTGTGTCACAGGAGAGCCAAAGAGGCATGTGCATATATACAGACATATATATATATATATATATATATATATATATAGTGCGTCACCAGCGCGGAAGTCTTCAATGTCCCTTGGGAGGAGGGGGTGGGGGTGGTTGCTATCGCGGCATCGCATTGTTTTGATTTATGCGCTATTTTGCCAAAGTCAACAAATGAAAATGACACTCAGCATTTGAAGTCTTAATTTGTTATTTACTTATTTTGATTTTTTCTCTTGTGTTTTTTTTTTGTTCTTGGTTAGTGTTTTCAAGGCTGCCAAAAATTAAAAATCATGACAAACGCATAGTAAAATTAGCCAAAAAGAAATATAAATAAGTGAGAATGTCTCAGCCGGCCGTAACCGACTGCGGAATACTTTGACAGCTGGTTGCAAATAGCCTTCTTGCAGCGCTGTGGGTTTGGTGGCAGTTTCTTTTAATGTCTCAACAATTCAATAATTAATAATGACTCTATTCAATTTGGTAACTCTAGCTCAAAAACTACAGTGCATAGCGGTGTGGGCTGAACGTCCTTCCCAGACAATATTAGAAGGACATTCGCAGAGATACCATTCAGTAGTTAAAATGTGTGAAATATATAATTTTAGCCGTATATATAAATGCAAATCGGCCTAGATTTTTTGTTTTTGCAATAAATCTTTAGTCACAATCTGTGGAAGATATAGGCATTATAGATATTTTAGGTGAGCTGATTTGTAATTATTGATTAAATCGATTTGCTAGTACCCCAAATGCATCAAGTATTTAAAAAAAATAAACAAATCTCAACAACAAACAAAAAGTAAAATTTGTTTCTCGTTTCATTTGGCACCGAGAGTCTAGAATTTGAAATTCAACGACTTTTCTCGGCTTCCTGCGGAGAATTTTATTTTAATATCCCCTAGGCAATGTATATTTTCATACACTGGCACGCTCATTTTGCAATATTATGAACAAACGGCGCGTGGCGATAGGGGTTCGTTTTTCCGTTGGTGGGGAGGGGGGGGGGTGGTGTTATGTAGTAGTATAGTAGGAGAGAGAATTTGTGGGTACGGTGTGGTGGTAGGTAGTGTAAAAACATCAACACAACTGTTGTGTTGTCTTAGGAGGGGGATAAATATAGAAGAGGAATTATAAAATTCTCAAATGTAATTTAATTTAATTTACTTCACTTCAACTGCCAATGTTTGGTTCTCGATCGAAACTCAACGAACGTATTTGAACCCGTATCTGTATTTTTGTTTAGACACCACACACTTAACGCTCTACGCCAACGGGTCCCCAATTATTCCTATATGAACACTCTAGCACATTTAGACAGGTCGCACTGCTTTGCAAAACCCGGTTCAATCCCGGTAAATGCAATCCCCTTTAAATTTTATTATTTTTATTTTTCTATAATTATATTTTCTATAGATTTTTTAATAAATAGTTCCGCAAAGCAAATAATGGATTTTAAATAAATTTTTTTATTTATTGAACAAATAAATTATTGCTGCGCCACCTATGTATCATTTCGGCAAACAGCAAACATGCATTGCATTGACAGCGCCATCTACTGCACTAGCACTGTAAAGTAAAATAATTGCCGCTATCGCCACCTATGTTTTTATATCGGCAAACAGCAAATACGCATTGTATGGACAGCGCCATCTACTGAACTATCACTGTAAAGTGTAGCCTGTGATGCCAGAGTTTTGAAATGATAATGACCCAAAGAGGGCGCAGTTCAACTGTTATACAAATGCAAACCGTTAAATTCAAAGTCAATATTTAAATTTTTTGCTCATTCGTAAAAATCGAAATCTTTAAAACAAATTATAAAATGCACAGACGATTCGAATGTTCTTGACCAGTTGGTAGCCGCCAAAAAAAAAAAAGAATCGTCAGGACAAGAGATTTCTTTGGTCCAAGACAAAGCTCCACTCGATTTTTTTTTTACTTAATTTTTCGTGCAGAATTTGCTGTCGATTCTTGGAAATGTTTCAATGTAAATCGTTAGAACTTTTTTATGTGGTCCCCAAAATGTATGTCCTTCAATTCGCAAGGAGCAACTCTATGAAACAGCCCCAATCACCCAATTCAGAGACAATAATATTTGTTATTAAGTTGTATTTATATCGTATTTTTGCGATTTTATTTTATCTAACTTCCATATATATTTATGTTTATTTGTGTTTTGTATATTTGCATTTTGTTCATGTGGTTGTTGTTTATTACTTGCTATTACACAATTTGTGTGTTTTTGTTTTGTTTTTCTTTAATGTTTCCCCAATTTGATTCGAGTCATAGTTTCGAATAAGCTTACAAAGAAGTCATGAGAGAAATAAATGTGTGTGTGTATCCGTGTGTGCATCATATATAAAGTCTACAATTGATTTCTCTTTGTTTTTGAATCAGATACAGATGTTGTCTTTCATTTTGCATTGCATTACTTGCGTGTGTGTGTGTGTGTGAGTTTGCCCTTGCAGAGGGTATTCATAGACTGAACATGACTAGCGTCTTAGCATCTGAACTTTTGTGCATTCGATATCTGTTTGAAAATAATTGAATCGTTGCTCGCAAACGTATTTTTTTGTACAAATAAATTAATGTTTGGACACAATTTTCAAATGATCAAACGCAATTTGTACATTTTATTTTAAGGGAATCGTCAGAAATTATTCAAAATGAGTGAACAAATTATTTAAATTGCTTATTGTGAATCTGGATACGACGGCTTAGTGCTAGCAACTTAACTAGTAGGAATCACTGGGCTAGATAGATCAGATCATATGAGATAATCGCAATGGGTGTCTGCAAGGGTATTTAAAGTTCGGCATGGCCGAAGCTGCTCTACTTTTTGCTTAAAGATTGTGTTTGAAATTGAATTGCGGCTGCGAAAGGAGTGCATATATATATATATATATATATATATATATATATATATATGTGTGTGTGTGTATATTTATATACATGATCTATACAGAACTGTGGATGACAATGCATAAGATCAATAATCGATAACTACTAATTATGTGAATTATGAGTACATTTTGGGTACAACAGTAAAATTAAAAAAAAAAAGATTTAAAAATACACAAAAAAAATGGTTATCTTAAAACGATAAAAAGCCTTTTTGTTTTACTTCCTTTTTGTTTTGTTCTGGTGCTTTTGCAATAGAATTAAAAACTAAATTAAATCACATATAGCATATTTTGTGTTTTTTCTTATTTTTTCCCTTAGCAGCTTACAATTAGGGTTTGATCTTTTGTTTAATAATTTAATATATACATTATACCAAAAAAAAAAAAAAAAAAAAATTTAATTATTGTGTATATTGAATGCGTGTTGTGTTTGTGTGTGTTTTTTTGTATTATTATATTTGTTTTAGTTGTTTTTTGTTTTTTTTTTGGGTGCCTTAAGTATATGAAAAAAATTGTTGTCGAGTTAAATATTTAATTAATTTATTAGAATTATGCTTAGAAATGTATCATTGCCGAGTTGTGGACAGCCCGCTCGCCCCCCCCCCCCCCATCCCTCCCCCTCGTTGCCTGCGACCATGCTCAATAAATATATATATATATATATGTATATATATATAGTTTTCCATGTGTGAGTGTGTGTGTGTGTGCGTGTGTGCGTGTGTATCTCCGCATCCCAGACTCGTTTAGAACAACACATCGATGGACATGTTTCATCTGGTGGTGGTGGTGGTGGTGCTGCTGCTGCTGCCATCTGCAGCGCCTGCGTTCGCCTGCTCCTGCTTGACCTTGAGCAGGAGCTGCTGGTGCGTCAGGGCCTGCGCCTGCGCCGCCTCCTCCTCGTCGTCGTCGTCGCAAATATCTATTTCGCCATCCCCGTCGGCATCGGCATCGTCGTCTGCGGTGTCTGCTTCGACGTCTGCATGGATCAGATCGGCATCCGGATCGGCATCGACGTCACCATCGACATCCGCATCGCAATCCTTGTCCATGTCCTCGTCCTCGTCATTCTCCTCGTCCGGCTCGGAATCGATAACGGCGACGGCAGCAACAGCGGCCGCTGCGGCAGCATTGCGTGCGTTCGCAGCGGCTGCAACAGCTGCGGCGGCAGCGGCAGCGGCTACAGCTGCCTCGGCATAGCCAGCGGTGGTGCCATGGTGGTGCAAGTGCATCGCATGCTGCACCGCCGCCGCCTGTTGCTGCTGCTGCTGGCGTCGCTCGACTGCTGCCTGCTGCTCAGCCAACTGTTGCTGCTGCTGCTGCTGCTGCTGTTGTTGCTGTTGCTGCTGTTGCTGCTGCTGCTGCTGCTGCTGTAGCTGCTGCAGGTGGTGCAGATGCTGCTGCTGGTTGTACGGGTGGTGCTGGTGGTGGTGTGCCTGCTGCTGCTGCCCGCCCGTCGCCGCTCCCCCCTGCTGATGATGATGGTGATGGTGATGATGATGCTGCATGCCCGCATGCATTGCCGCAGCAGCGGCAGCGGCAGCCGCGGCATCCCCATGATGATGATGCGCTGCAGCAGCGGCAGCGGCTGCTGCGTTCGCCGCTGCAATGTGCGCATGGGCATGGGCTTGGGCGTGGGCATGGGCGTGGGCATGGGCGGCAGCGTGTACAGCGTGCTTGCTCTGCTTGCCGCTGCCAGCTGACGGCGGCGGAGGGGCATCGAAGAGGAGACGCGAGATCGAGAAGCTCGAGATGGGCGAGTTGTGTGTGCTGCCCGCCGAGTAGGAGGTGTTTGTGTCATCCGAGGTGGGCGTCTCTCTGTCGCTCTCGTCGCTCTTCAGCAGCTCGGCGGCCTCCAGCGACTTCTTGTGCATGCCAAGCAGCCATGGCGCCACAGACTCATCCTCCTTGGCCGACTTGATGATTGTCTCCGGCAACGGCAGCGAGTGCCGCACCATTGCCCCATATAATCCGTACTCGGCCATCTTGGTGCTGTGGCCCCAGCACTTTTCCGTCTTGCGCCACTTGGCCCGGCGGTTCTGGTACCACACCTGAAACGAATCACACAATGCAAATGCCCCGATTAATACTCTGGCAACATTATTGTGTAACTAAAGCTGTTCTCAATTAGAGTCTCTTATCCCACCTAGCCTTGGATTGCCTTGCATATTTGACTGCTGTTCGCATTATGCCATCTTTTTATGTCTATTCGCGCCGATCTCTTCAAGCAAACATCTTATTGCGATCTTATTGTATGGCATCATTTAATGCATTCGGTTCTTTGAGTTCAGCATTGTTCCAAGAGCATAGTTAACTATGCCTTGGCAAAGCAGAGTAAACACAGAAATATAGGTTGAGAGCCAGTATCGAGGATATGGTAACGAAGCCGTTGGACACACACTGTCGTCATGCTGTCTCAAGAAGTGGCAAGCGTGGCAAGCGGGGCAAGCGTGGCAAGCGGGGCAAGCGTGGCAAGCAGCCAGCGCATTACCCGCTAAACAAACAGCAACAATTTCATTAGTGCAAATGCGATAATTGCGCATAAATAGCATGAAAGGAAAAAAATGGGCTAAAGCGAAATTGGCAGATAAGGATAAGGGTCCAAGGATATGTGTGTGGGCGTATGGAGCACAGCAAAGCGGACAAAACTAATTAAATTAAATGCCGCAAACAACAACAACAACAGAAGCGCAGCAGGAGAAGGAGTAGTTTGCTTTTGGGAACTGCTCTCGTCGCCGTCTGAGCTGATTTAGCCGATTTAGCCGGTTTAGCTGGAACGGCACTTGTCACGCGACCCGCGCAGACAGTCGCTGTTTGAGCAATGCGAAGCCCCGCCTCTACGCCCTCCCTCCCACCTTCCCCTGGCTTTCTAAATCCACACAAGTTATCGGGTTGTGAGTGGCGAGTGCCACGCGCTGATTTTCGAGTACTTATTAGTGGCACAGAATGTTGCAAGCAGCTTTTCTTTCTTGTCGTACATTAAACGGTCAATTTTCAATTTCACAGACAACTTGCAAAGTGGGTGCGCTTGCCCCGAGGGGTGGGGTTGGGTGGGGTGGGGCGGGGTCTTGTCCCAGGAGACAACTTAATCTGCTGTTGTGAAAAGTTCAGGCTTTCCCAGGGATGTTGTTGCTTCGCACTGAGATTCGGTGGCTCTTGGCTTGCGGAGCATGCAGCATGTGCCGCAATTCTCTGCGGACCATAAAAATACAAGTCGGCGGCGGTCGCATTAAATTCTTGCTTGCCACGCGGCCAGCAGAGGGTGTGCGGTGTGGGGTGTTGTTGGTTGTTGCTTGTTGGTGTGATGTCAACATTTGCATTTACAGTTGTTTTGCTGTGTTGTTGTTTGCCATGTTGCACTTGAGATCGCAAAAATAGAGGCAAACACAGAGCGAGACAGAAGCCGAGGGTGCGGGGGTGGCGCGGGGTGCGGGGTGCGGGGCCCAGCAGCAGAAAACATGGCAAATTAAATCTACTTGAGTTGACAACACTTAACATCAGACAAACACCCCCCACCCCAGGTACAAGCGGCAAGGCGACGAGGCGACGAGGCAACAAGGCAGCAAGGCAACAAGGCAACAAGGCGACAAGGCGACGTGTGGGCGGGGTTGAACTCAATCAGTGTTGCTAATGCGTTGATAAATGACTTTTTAAAGTGCGCCTAGTTCTCAGTGGTGTTCAGTGTTGTTAGGCATGTTTTGCCTGGTAGTTTGTTGTTGTTGTTGTTGTCGTTGTTGTTGTTGCATGTTGGCTCATGGGCGATGGTGGGGGGTCAACGCTTGAATGCGGCATGGTTTCACAAATGCTAGCAAGTGCGGCACGCGCAACATTTTTATTCATCATTTGCCAACCAGTTTCATTCCTGATACCCTATCAACAAAAAAAAAAAAAGACTGAACAAAAATGATATTTTTGAAAACTTTTATTCTTCAATCTTGCGTCAATCCCATAAAGTCGATGAATACTTGAAAATAGCGAAATAATTTGAATCGAATCAGAACTGCTTTTGGGTGTCGCGTCTTGGGTCTGTCCATCGATATGACAATCTATCTATTATTCATTACAGCAAGTGCAGGGTATCTGCTGGTCGTATACCGCTTTTGTTGCGAGCACTTCTAGTTATTATTTCACTTGTTTTCTTGCTGTTGTTTTGTGTGTGTGTGTTTTTCAATGATGTGCAAAGCGCACTAAATATGCAAATAGCAATTTGTGTAATGCTTTTGTTTCATAGCCATAACCTCTTTTGTTTAAATGTTAATTACATAATTATGCATTATCATTTTTAATAGTATTATATGTATGTGTGTGTGTGTGTGTGTGTGTGTGTGTGAGTGTGAGTGTGTATTAACAGCTCATTAAAAACGCAGCAACTGCCTCGCGAAAAGCAGAAATAAGGGAATTGCTGCTGCTGCTGCTGCTGCTGCTGTTGGGGAGGGGTGTGCAGTGTAAAGTGTATAATTAATGTGCAAGCGCCGCTGAGCAGTAACAATTATGCAAAAAAAAAAAAACAAAAAAAATAGAGTGAAAAAACGAAGAATAATGCAAAGCATTTGTTACACTTTTGCCAGTTGGCTGGGAAGGGAATGGAGCGTAAATATTTGCAGAGCGGTTGACGAAAGCAAACCGCAATCATATCGAGCCTTACAGTTTCAGTGCATTGTTATCGATTATCGGGCAAGAGACCGACCAGATATGCAGTATATATCATATATATAGATTATGATATTTGAAAAACCTGAATGTTGCTGCCTCTTTTGCTGTCGATCCTCCTGTCCTTTGACATCAATAAATATTTAATAGAATATTCAAACGACTAATTTGCCTACGCTTTCAGTCTTGGATTAGAAATGCCATTTATTTTTTTTTCGCTTTTTTTTTTTTTTTTGGCTCTTGGCAATTGACGGCTTTTGAAAAAGTATTAAAGTATTAAAGGATTGGTGCTTGAGCCGAAATAATGCGATTTCCTTTGAGAATTTCCTATTGTAACTCGATGGGGCAATTGCAACAGGCGGTGGAGTGCATAACGAAATGCGTTTTTAATGCATTTTTTGCATTCTTTTGTATTTCAAAGTATTTTGTTGTTGTTGTTTTTTTTCCTTGAATGTTGTGCTTTTTGTGTAGTGTACTCAAAAATGTGGGCAAGAGCATGTTTAAATTAGCAGACAAGCAACAATGAGGCACCGCCGGAGCAGAACTAAGTCAAAGCCTGAGAGCCAATTCCTGTGTGAGCCAAACAATGCCTGCTGTCCTGCTGTCCAGCTGTCTGGCTGTCTGGCTGTCTGACTGTGTGACTGGCTGGGTGTCCTGCATCTGTCATCCTTGTTACGCAAGCAAACACACAAAATGTTGCGCAGGCGACAAACAAGGTGCAGCTCAGCTCATTAGCAAGCGGTAGACAAAGCGATGTCGACGCTTTTGTCGCCTATCAAATCCGTTGACTTTTGACAGCAGCTAAAAATTGGTCGATTCGGAGCAACTTTTGGCTGATTGTTCTGAAACACTCTGCCGGCCATTGCAAGGCGAGCGCTAGACAGGGAGCGAAAGAGAGTGAGACAGAGAGAGAGAGAGAGAGAGATAAGCCGTCAGTATGCATACGTGTGAGTACGAGAGAGAGAGAGAGAGAGAGAGAGAGAGAGCCAAAGAGAGAGCGGAAAACATGTTTCGGCCCGGCCATATTTCTTTGTTCTTTGTAGCTACGTGCAAAAGCGAGCTGACAGCATCGCAGAAAAGCAACGAAAACAACAAGGGCAACAGGGGCGAGAATGCGCACACACACACACACACACACACACACACACACACACACACACACACACACACACTGGCAGAGGCACAACACACACAAAATGGAATGCAATTAAAAACGGCAGGCAAAAAAACAAAAAACAAAAACAAAAACAATCAACGAGAGCGAGCGCAGAGAGCGAAGCAAACTTTTAATGGTGGCTTCGATTTGCTGTTGTTGTTGTTGTTGTTGTTGCTGTTGCTGTTGCCACTGCTGGTGCTGCACCAGTTGTCTGCATGTATTTGCATGGCTGCCATTGTCGTTGTTATTGCTGCTGCTGTTGCTGCTGCTGCTGCCCCTTGTGCGTCTGCCCCTTCAAATTGCACTCATCGTCAGTCGCATTTCGCATTCGCATTCGCATCCTTGCTCTTGCCGTTGTTGTCGTGCTGTTGCTAATGATTGCCTCAGCCTTACCCACCTCCCCTACCCGCCCCGCCCCAACCCCTGCCCGTGCCCCTAGCAGCAGCAGCAGTCACTCAACAACAACTCCCATTGCCATTGCCGAACGGCTTTTTCAAGCTGTGCGCAGACTGCGCCATATTTGCATTTAATTGAAATGCGTGTGTGTATGTCTGTGTGTGTGTGTGAGTGTGTGTGTGTGAGTGTGTGTGTGTATGTGTGTGTGTGTGTGACATTCTCTCATGCTTGTGTTACTTGAGCGTATTACGTTTTTTTAAGCCAATTGTGCTTGTTAATTTGATTTGCGCACAAACACACTTACATATTCACACACACACACACACACACGCACACACTCACACACGCACACACGCACACACTTACACTCGCACTCACAGTTACGCACACACTCATTCTCATGCATTCACTTGCACTCATATATTCCGCACGCTCTGGCTAAAAAAGTGAACGTCAGCCTTTTGGCCACTGACTTGTTGTGCTTTCATTTGATGCTGTCTGAGTTTGTTCCCTTTCCCTTTCTCTCCTCCCCCTCCCACTCCCCCTCCCCCTCCAACTCCCACTCCCACTCGCCCTTCCCCCCTCATCACTTCATTGCAGTAACACTCTGAAATTCCTTTTATCATTGCCCTGCTCTATTGCCAACCCACAGCGCCCTCCCCAGCAGCCCCTTACGTGGGCGTCACAAGTCGCAGCAAAAGCTAAATTCATTACCCCCACACCCTACCACCTAACCCCCTCCCTTATCCCACACAACCCTCCGCGCTGCTTGGCAAATGTTGTGGGCGCCATCTTGCCACTTCTCAAGTAGCCACAATGAATATGAAGAGTGGCAAGAACATGCGTTGCAAGGAATTGGCAATGATATTATCCAATTCGAGTGCATTCATCGCCGTTGACAAGATTGATGATATTGAAAAACTTTTATTGTTGTCTTGTAAACTGATTGTAGCTTTAATTTTGCGATTTCTAATACTAAATTGCTGATCACTTCTGTGAAATACTCAATAAATACTGAAATCTACAAGAATTATTTTCTTTTTGTCTTTTATCATTGTCAATATTTTCAAACAACTTTAATTGTCTTCCAAGTCGATGTTTGTCAAACGAAAAATGAGTTTAACTAAGTAGCGATCTTATATATATACATATATATATATATATATATATATATATATATATCAAAAAAGTGTGCCCCCATTTGTTTGAGAAGAACATTTATATGTGCAACATTTCGCCAGTTGTTGTTATGGGCGCATGGGGGGATAAACCCTTGAGGGTTTCTTGTGAATAAGCCAGTTGAGTTTTTGTTTTGAAAAGGGGCGGCAAACCCTTTGAAAAGCTGGCATTGACCCAGCTGCAGCTGATTGCATGTGCTGCAAGTGTTGCAAGTCAATGCCTGGCCTGGGCCAAGGATTGAGATTTGGATTGGGATTGGGATTGGGATTGGTATTGACATTGAGATGATACAATCCCTGACGTGCCGATCGTTGTTGCCGCTGTTGCAATTTGCAAATATTTTGGAGTGTCGGCGAGTGCCGCTTGCCACGTTTTCTAACTTCATTTGGAGTTGAGTTGCTGCTGCTGCTGCTGCTGCTGCTGTTGTTGGCCGTGTTGTCGCCCAGAGTGTGTGGCACTCGTAATTATGTAATCAGTGTGCCACCTCATTGTGTGTGTGTGTGTGTGTGTGTGTGCTCGTCGTGTGTGGCAACACTTGCCGAGTGCCGCAACCCAACCAGCAGCAAGCAATCAGAAACATCGAAATCGAAGCTGCCACCGCTTTTGATTTCCCTTTGGCGTCGCCCCATAAAAAACAGTCGCCAACTTAACGAGCGCCCATAAAAAATGGACACGTGCGCATTGGCTGCAGTGCGACGTGTTGAAAGTGTTGACGTGTTGAAAGTGCCGCAAATCTCTCACCTGAATGCGATCCTCGGCTAGACCCGTCTTCATCGACAACAGTTCGCGGGCGCTGACATCCGGATAGTGGGCCTCCTTGAATGCCTTCTCCAGCTCCTCCAGCTGGCTGCTGGTGAAAATGGTGCGTCCATGTCTGCGCTTGTTCTTCTTCTTGCCACCGGGACCAGTGCCACCGGGACCGACCAAAACATCACCGCCATGGCCGGTTAGCAGGCCATTCGGATTGGCTGCGGCGCCAGCGCCGGCGCCAAGAAATGCCGCCTCATGCGCATGATGCACATGTCCGTGGACATGGGCGTGCGCATGGTGCGCCGCGTGGGCGTGGTGTGCATGATGAACAGCTGCGGCGGCAGCGGCATGATGATGTGCCGCCGCAGCCGCTGCCGCCGCATGCTGATGGGCGGCGAGTGCGGCATGATGATGAGCCGTCGGCTGACCAACGCTCTGCTGCTGCTGCTGCTGCTGTGCTGCGTGCTGCACGTGAGCCAGGGCTGCGGCAGATGCAGAGGACGAGCTGGCCGTGGGGGAGCACCGACTAGCTGTTGTCCCTCCACCTGCACCTGCACCTGCACCTGCACCTGCACCCGCACCGCTACCAGAGCCAGCGCTATTGTTATTGTTGCTGTGATTGTTGTTGCTGCCGCCATTGCTGGCGGCATTCGTTGCAGCAGCCGCCTGCCCGTTGCTGCCAGCTGTTGGCGAGCTGAGCAGTGCGCCGGCGTCTGCAGCAGCGCCTGCTCCCTTGCTGGGCGACTGCTCATCACCGCTGGCATTGGCCAAACTGCTCGCATAGTCCTGACCACGTGCGGCCGCTTGCTCTGAAAGCGAGAGAGAGACAGAGAGAGAGAGAGAGAGAGAGAGAGAGAGAGAGAGAGAAGGGTTTTTTCTGATTAGATTGATAAAAGTATATTCAACTTAAGTGTGCTGCAGAAACTGAGCGATCAGAGATAAGAAAAGTTCCTTAGTTATTCCGATTTTCCTTAGTCGCGTTGAGAGTTAACGGAAGAGCCTAGAGTCAATCACCATCAATCATAATGTATAACATTTTTGTATTTTTTTTCTTCTTATTGGTTGTGAAGTGCGGTGCTTAGTTACACGCGTGTTGCATGCCTCTTGAGGCATTTGTTTAACACGCTTGTTTAACACATGTTCTAAGCGCTCGCACATGAAAGAAATCGACACATTTCGAAGGCATTCGACCCGATCCCAATCACACTCACAATCCAAATCCAAATCCAAATCCAAATCGCATTTCCCTTAAATGGCTGACAATAGAGCACGTCAGACAGACGAGCTCATCCTGGCTCGCTTCAAAGGAAACTCAGTGTATGCTTGGCGAAAACCAGGCGCCCCTCACTCCACCATCAGGGTACCCCTGCTACCCCTGCTACCCCTGTGCACCTAGATTTTTCGCACACGATTACCGACAGCTGAGCATTTTTCCATGCTCGCCTGCCTTTCATTCAACAGCGCGCAGATTTTGACAAGTTGCCAGGACTTATTCAAATGTCAGCGAAGGGTTAAGCGCACGTTATTCTTCTTCGTCCTTTTGCCGGTGCCGTTCTAGTTCCAGTTCCACTTTGGGCATGTCTTGCCTTCTCAGAAAATTGCCACAAAATATTTTCTTTAGCCACTTTTGTTTGGCTTTTCTTCAGAGACCCGAGCTCGCCAAGGAATTCGCGGCGAACTGCAACCGGCTCTAGGAAATCAGCAAGATGATTTTGCTTTTCGTGAGTCTGTGTGTGTTTGTATATATATATATATATATATATATATATATATATATATAGTGTGTGTTATGTTTCGTGTGCGCTTTGTTTTGACAATTAGGGTGTTAGGGTGTTAAGTGGTTTAGCCCTTTTTTTTGGTTCTTTCGGTCTCTTTCGGTTTAGGTCTCAAATTAAACGGGAATCGGCTTAGGCGTGTCGCACGGGGCGTTCTATTGTGATTATATAGTACAAATATATACATATATATATATAGGTGTGTGTGTGTGTGTGTGTGCACAAGCTGATGATGATAACAATGATGGTCTCACTTTTCACCATAAGTGAAATTAGTTTCCGGGCCACTCAGTCAATCAGCTGCGGACTGTGACTTGTCCACATTGTGGCTTTGTGGAGGGGTTAATGTTGTTACCAAAGCTATGTTGAATTCTCGAAGCTCTCACTATGAGGTTGAAAGAAAAGAATAAACTTCAATAGAGCTTAGATAAATTTAGACTAATGATAAACTGAGCTACTCATCACACTCAGTTCAGGTTCAGAGTCTGGGGAGAGTGGAGTGGTAACTTGACAACAAGGCAAAGAAGAATAGAATCGGTATGTTCACATCTAATAGCTCCAGTTATCATAACCAACTTCAATTTAATCAAAGTGTTGCTTTTAAAATAAGAACAGATTAATTGGCAAAAGCACAGCTTCAGACTGAAGTCGGAAGAGAGGAGGAGCAAATAAAGTATTTGTTAAAAAATCAACTTTCTATCATTTAATATGTACGCTCAACGAGCACAGCACAGCATCTCAAGATCTTCCCCAATGTGTAGAAAGTTGCATTACAAATCGATTGATCGAAACCAGCAACTGCGTACAAATCGATAAGCAAACAGCAAAGCAACAAAATGAAAAACTAGAATTCAAATCAAAAATAGATAAACTAAACTGTGCACTTGTTGCCACAAAAAGATATACATATATAAAAAAAAAACCATAATAACCCTCAACTGGGCCTCGGGGCCAGTCACGATGCGAGAACTTTGCTCAGTTTACGCTGCTGCTGATTCTGTTTGTTGTTGTTGCTGTGGCTGTTGCTGTTGTTGCTGCCGTTGTTGCTGTTGCTCTTGTCATGTGGCTGTGATTGTTTTTATTGCCTGGCTACTTTGGCGGGCATAATTAGACACACATCAATTAACAATTAGCTAACGACAGCTGTCCAATGTCCAGCTTGCCTCGCACACTTATAAATAGAAATAATAGCAATACCTCCGCCCACTTGTTGAGCCGGGGAGGGGAAGGTGAGGGGCAGGCAGCACGCACGGTTAGCCACTTTGGTCGAGCTATCGATGTCGATGTTGATTTTAACGTCGGCTGCTGGTGTCTCCCTCTCCCTCCCTCTCACTCTCTCTCTCTCTAACTCTCGTTGTTGGTCTTGCTTTTTGTCCGGTCTGCTCTGGTCTGGACGTTGTTTCTCTGTCTCTCTCTCTCTCTCTCTCTCTCTCGCGCGCTCTTTCTCTCTCTCTCTCTCTCTCTGTCTGTGTCTGTCTCTCTCTCGCTCGCAACTCCGACAGTCGTTTTGGCTACTAATTTCATTTGCTGCGCTCGGACGGAGTTGAACCGGGTCGGGCTGGTTGCCGCCTGGTCAATGAGTCGGGGCCATGAGTTGCTTGATTTTCTGTCATGCGATATTTTGTGGTTTGTCTATGGAACGCCACTTCCACTGCCACTGCCACTGCCACTTCCACTGTCGCCGACGATGCCCCACCGCCTCGCTGCCCCCTCTGGCCTTTACTTTGCCCTTGTGCATTGATTTCATTTCGTTTTATGTCCAGCTTCAATACACTCATTTCCCGTTTCTTCCAGGTTCATTTTCCGCCTAAATGAATTTGATATTGGAGTCGGCATCTTTTCTGCTTTTACGACTGTAATCTATACCCTGCTGCAATCGCACTCCCTCCTCGTTGGTCCTTGGCCCATGGCCCTTGGTGCTGCTGACCACTTCAGTGGCTCTTTTGTGCGTTTATTAATTGTTCAATTAAGCAATTTTCCTGCCGTAACTGGCTTTGTCTGATTCGGTTATCGATATCTTTGTGCTGCTTAATGAGTTTACATTAAATGGCTAAAAGTGATGGGCGGACAAAGGCGGAGAGGGCCTTGTGGATTGGCAGTCTCTAATGGGATAATTTGCCAATTTGTTGGGCGACAGTTGGAGATGCTAGACAAATGCAATCGGTAGCTGCTTCGATAAGTGTATCGATAGTTTTAAATGCCGCCACAACTTTTCAGTAATTTCAACAATTTCATTAAATTGTGTTAAAAATCAATGCAATCGAGAAATCTCTGGTGTCGATTCAATCGATAACATTTCCGTACAGCACTTGTTGTACAAATTTATCGTCTTAATTCGCTATTACATTTAAGAGTAGCATTACTGATGCCTTGCATGACTTGCATTTGTTAGTCTGAAGTGCTGCAATAAATGCCAGCCAGCCGTGGCAACAAATAGCTCCCGTTACTTGCTAACCAACCTCCCCAACCTGCCCATCCTTCAATCCCCAATCCCTGGGCATCCGTCTCTAGCTCCAGCTTTTCCCGTTTTCCCTTCCAAGAATGCGACAAAGCTGCGCCTAGTTGCGAGATATTTGAAGAGACGAAATTTAAAATTACCAATAAAGTCAAATTGAAATTTCCAGACATATTAATATAAGACACGGCCCGGAAGGGAAACAGGGCTACCAGAAGGCGGGGGGTGTGGAAAACTTCTCGCTTGTAGCAATGCGTAGGCAAGACGATTTAGCGAATGAGTCGCGCGGGTGCCACCAACGCAAAATAGAGCAATATAGAGGGATAGATAGAGAGAGAGAGCGAGAGAGAGAGTGTGTGAGAGAGAGAGAGAGAGAGAGCAAACGTAAAGAATGAATGGGTAAAAAGTAAAATAAAAGGCGCCATAAAAAAAAGCGGTCGCCTTGTGCCAGAGTTTCTCTTCGCAATTCTCTGTGGCATCCTCTCAGCGATAATTTTGCTTTTAATTTTATTTCACTGAATACCGTTGCGGAGTAGCTGGGCTCGGCAGGTGGTGGTGGTGGTGATGGAGGTGCAGATGGAGGTTGCGCGAGCAGCGAGGCAAAGTGGTAGCGATGGAAATTTCTGTTGACAGGAAATACACTCGAAATTGGCAATTTTGCATTTACGTTAATAATACTCGAGCGTATTGACTACTTACAGTTACACACCAAACGCAACGGACAGCAGTAGAGGAGGGTGGTGCGAGATGGTATGGAGATGGCTATGGAGGTGACTGTGGATGTGGCTGTAATTGTGGATGTGGCTGTGGTATAGGGGCGTTGCCAACCATCTGTCTAGGCAAAATGGGGCCACATTTGGAGCTGTTTCAGTTTCCGCATCATCTTCTGCTGCTGCTGCTGCGTATTTATTTGCGCCAACGCAACTTGGCTATCAAGAAGGGGCGGGGGGTGGTGGAGGGTTAGGGACTCTTTTGGGGGTGGCAACCGGGTGCTAAGTGTAGCTGAGCCAATATGACGCGCAATTATTTGTAATGGAGACGTAAATAAGTTGAAGAAGCTAAGTGGCAAAAGCGAAAAGTGGGCAAACGCAAATGTTTTTCAGGGGGTGGTGCCTCTACCTATTTCCAGTAGGTGTGGCGGTGTGGGGGCAGCAAGGGGTGTTGGGCACGCCAGCATTGCGTCTGGCGGGTGGTTAAGTTGTTAGTTGTTACACAATCCAAAATCTTCTTTTCAGACTGCCTTTTTTTTGGGGGTTGCTTTCCCTGGGCCTGTGTTTTTTGGTTGGTGGTTGCTGCCTTCCTAACTGCCTGCCTGCCTGCTTGCCTTATTGGGGATGGCTGCTGCTGTTGCTGCTGCGGGAGACAATTTTTCGGGCTTAGACTGCTGCCGCTGCCCGCACGCATCCCCCCCCTCCCCACCCCCCGCTGTTAGCTCGTTAACTCGATTTGCGCTCAGTGTTTTTTTTTTTTTTTTGCCTGTTGTAATAAATACGAAAAAGCGGCAGACAGACGAGGGAGTGAGGCACAAGGAGGCGGGCAGCATTCCCCTTGTTGTATTCAAGATGGCGGCCAAATGTCGTAAGACACAGCGTGTGTAAGATGGAGAAGCCGAGAGTTGGGCGAAATTAAATTTGCTTTTAGCCAACTCCTTGGGTGCCCTCATCCAGGCTGCTAGCAAGTTGCTGCTGTTGCTGTTGCCATGCTTAAGGGCTACTTTTTGTGAATTGCGAACTATTTGTGGCAGCTCAGCATATTCCGGATCGACGAGTTGCTACCAGAATAGATGATAAGTAAGCTGCTGCTGATCGCTGTTGGATGTTGGATGAACAACTTGTTGTCCTTTCGATTCGAGCGATATCACAGCTTCAATTATCCCGGGTTGTTGGGCCCGACATTTATTTAAGACAATTTAATGAATTCTGCAAATGCGATAAGAGCTGTTTATTGCTGGTCTGGAATGTAGTTCAAGACATATAGATATATATATATAGAGATAAAGCAGAACAGGCTCAGGTGCTACTTAATTTGAATTATTTCCAATTACCCATTTCTGTTTGCTGCCTGCAGTCTGCTGTGTGGCAGGCTCATATTAGATTACCCTCTAGCCACCATGAACAGCAAGATGTACAAAATAGCTTCTTCATTGCAGTTTATATTTGCCATTGTAGCTGCCACTCAGATAACAGCAGCAGCAGTAACAACAACAATTTAAATGGCAGCAATCAAACAACTGTTTGCTGCTACTGGCGGGGGTGGTGGGAGGGGTCGTTGGGGCGTTTTGAGGGGGGATTGCGACGTTATGGGGCCGCGAGCTACACTTTTCCCGGGGTTTTGTGTTACGCTTATTTTCCAATTTCACTTCTTGCCATTGTCGTTGTTATTGTTGTTGCTTGTTGTTGTTGCTTGTTGCCTGTACAAAGATTTTTCGCTTGCCATTGATTTTCTGCTGTGCTTAAATTTGCTTACAGTTAACATACAACCCTCTCCCCGCGCCACGCACCCAGCACCCCACTCCTCGTGTCCCATCCCACTTGACCAAACTTGGCTTATTGTTGTTGCTGTTGTAGATCTTATTGTTGTTGTTGTTGTTGTTGTTGTTGTTTTGTGTGTGCGTTTTCGTCTTGCTCGCGTTTCTTTAACCATTTTGCGATTTGCTTTGAGCGCTGACTACGACTGCGACTCCGACTGCGACGCTGACGCCGACTGCGTTGCCAGCTGCGCTGAAGCAGTGAAGCTTGAATGAAATAATTGGGTAGTTAGTGAGCTTTTTTCTTTTTTTCTTTCTTTTCTCTTTCTTTCTTGTTGTCCCTTTTCCCTTTTGTCGCTTGAAATTTTTCTTCATCTTTGCATTCTTTGGCTATTCAATTATTTATATGCCCGCGCTCTTGAGCCTTTGAGAACAGAGAGCGATTTAGGTGGAGATGGAGGTGGATGTGGAGCTGGAGGTGGAGAGGGAGAAGGACGCTTGCAGCCGCTGGCAGCATTACATTATGCAGGGCGAGTCTGGCCTGGCAGGTGCTTCTGCAGCCTCAAAAACAATTTTCTCATTTTCCAATTTCGTCTTTTATAATTAGACGTTATTTTGCGTTCAATTGTGCTCTTCTTGTTCTTGCTGTTGTTGTTGTTGGACTGAGTGGTAATCGGCATTGGCAGTTGTAATAAGTGGGCGTTGAGGCTGAGAGAGACTCTGACTTCTCGAAGCCGGCTTGACTCGCTTCAAGAGCTTGCCGTCACATGTACACATGAGCAATCGATAAATATTTCGGTCTTATCGATTTCTTGACTTGCTGGAAATGGATTCAATGCATGCAGCTAAATGAAAAGCAATTGCATTTTGTGGCAGGACGACTGATTTGTATCTTTTTTGTTTGTTGTTGGTTTCATATTTGCATAATCGATAGCACTATCCGTACTTCAGTTTACCTCAAGTGTATATAAATATATATATATAATATTTAAACATTTATTGACCATTTTCAAGCTGAATACGTACGTGCTCTCCATCTGCAGTTTCGTCTATAGCTTAACAGTTAAAGTGGACACGTTGAGCCCGCAACGAATCACAAACCAGGCCAAATTGTGTATTTACCTTGTGTAAAATTCATTTGGCTATAAACTTGCTTGCACAGGCCCCCTTTCACGTGCCTGGCTCTGGTCCTGTTCGTGTGTCACACTCGTTGTGTGGCAGCAAACGTGCCATTCAAATGGGCAACTAACTTGCAACAAGCAACAACCCTTTTTTGTGGTCTTGTCCATTTCGGGGGCACAACGTTTTACAACACTACCAAATGGTGGTACGGAAATAGCGGTAAATATAAAAATGTACACACACAAACACACAAACACACACTCACTATTCACATGGGTGTTTAATGTGTCAGTTGTGTGTTTGTGTGTGTTCAAATATTTATTAACCCATCAACACATGCGGAAGTTTTTCGGCCATTTCGTTACACATAACATTTAGACCCAGAGACCAGTCCCAGTCCCCGTCCCAGTCCCAGTCCCTAACACAGACACAGACACAGTCCCAAGGCCCTGCCCCCGGTTGAGTGTATCTGTGTGTGTGTGCGTTTGTTTTTGGTGGTAACAAATTCGTGTAGCGTTGCAAATTGCTGTCAACAGGGAAATTAATAAAAAGTCAAACGCTTTTTAAAGGCCTCATACCCGTTCCAGGGTACTCGGGTATTCGGTAACTGGTAACTGGTAACTGGTAACTGGTACTGGTTAGTCGGTTAACTGTGCTCAAGATCGCAATATAAATTTCGCTTGCCAAATAAAATAAAGTTTTTAGATCTGTGCACGGTGAGGGAAGCGAAGGGAAGGGAAGGGAAGGGAAGGGAAGCGATGGCTGCTGTGCGTGGCCATAAAATAGATTAACACGTTTAATATTCAATTTGCGCACGCAACATGCTGTAAAAATGTCAATGTGTGCTCAGTGTGAGTCCCTGCTTCCCTTCCGAGGCACACCATCATCGTCAGCCTGGGGTAGCTACTCGGAACTGCTGCTGCCGGTGCTCCACGCATTTTCACGCATTACCCGCCATTTGATGCGATTAACGGCATTCGAAGTGTCAAGTTAGCCGGGGGTAATTGCGAAAATAAGAACTTGCGGTGGACCTTGAGTGGATGGAACAAACCCACAACTGATCTATGCGAATTTGAATGCATTCATTTTGATTGAAAGTTCTTACGTTATTCACATTCATAAGCATTCACTCAGCAGGAAACTCAGCTGCTTTCATATGATCGATTTCGTATTCAAAATTTCACTCCTTTAATGCGCCTTTTTCTTTTTCTTTAGTAAGATTCCGAAGCATTCAAGAGTGGCGCTCATTTTGGTGGCAATGATAAAAAGCGCATCTTGGCGTCAAGTTCAGGCCGTGTGTCCATTTGTCCATTTGTTTGGGCACTTTCCCAAAAAAAAAATAGAAAACAGGCACTTGGCCAAAGGCTTTTAAATGCAAATCATGCAGAAATCGTTTAATGGCTTTCAGCGTCTTTTGCGCACATCGCCGATTGCAGATCGAGTCTCTTCTGGCAAAGGCTGGGAACAAAGCCACTTAAAAGGTAACCCTGACTAGCCTTGTACCTATGGTTAGATGATGATTCGAGTAGACAGGGGGACAGAGAGAGGGAGACAGATCGAGTGAGTGAGCGAGCGAGTGAGCGAGAAAGAAAAGGGAAATCTTAGGCAGTTGTTTACACGCTGCTGCGGCCCCGCTCTCGAGTGCTTCCTAGAAAATGATGACGACGAATCTGCAGTTGGCTGCCGTCTGAAGTGGCTGCCTTTGGCTGATCATGCAGCAGGCAAGGTCTGCATGCGGGATGCGGGTTGCGGGGTGCGGGGCTGTAGACAATTGTTGGGAACAGCGCCAGCGATAAACGCAGTCAGTCTATAGCTCTTGTGGCTTCTTTCCACGCTTGCCACTTGTTGTCATCAAATTTGGCTTTGGCTCTTTCACTCTTGCCACGAATGCTCCTCCGCCGATACCCAATCCCAATCCCAGTGCCCAATTCCCAATCCCAGTGCCCAATTGTGACTGCTGTTTATGCAGCAGTTGAGGTCGGGGCCACTTGCGAGCTCTGTGCTCGGTTTCGGGGAAAATTCTCTTCTCATTTGTTTACGTTTCGGTTGTTTGCTTTGGTTCGGTTCGGTTCGGTTCGGTTCAGATCGGTTCGGTTTTTCGTGAAAACTGAACTTGTAGTTTTCTAATTAAAAAATTATTATGAAAATAATAGTGCTAAGTGCTGCTATCCCTCCGCTTCCTCCGCTCCCTTGCTCCCTAATTCTTACCCTCCAAATTTTCGAGCCGTTTTCATTTCGTTTTCTCATTTCTCGTGCTTCTCATTTTCGGTCGACTCATTGTCACATAATTAACACTTGATATAGCAATTTTCTACACCAATTTCCACATTAGTCTACCAAAATGTGCGAAAAACTATCGAATTACCTTTGTCCGAGAGCTGGCAGGAAATGCGCACTCACTCTCCCTCTCTCGCTCTCACACATATATATATATATATATGTATATATATATCTTGCTTTTCTTCGGCCTTTATTTGATCGGTTCGGAAGTGCGTCTGGGCGATAATGCGAGCTCTACTATCACAAATATCTAAAGCCTACCTCCTCCTTCTTCTGCCTGATGCCAATCGCAAATTTTGATTCAGAATTTGAGGATATTTTTTGTTGTGTTTTATTTCTTGTTGGCAAAATTGGAGCGATTGATTTTCATGCGGTTCTTTTCTCTATTTTTTTATGTGAACACGCGTGGCAGATGTAAGACCACAAAAAAAAAATGAAGGCAATTGAAGGAACTGATTTAATAACTGGGATAAAGCAAACATTTCAGTGGACAATCTATTGAGGATATTAAAGATTGTATTCAAACGGCCCAACATGTATAATAAGTAATGTGATGATATCACTATTAACACTGTCGATTATCATAGAATATATATATACACGTATAAGCTATACATAGTTAAAAACAACTTGAACTGGAATAGAATAAGATAGGGTTAGGGAGATAGGGATAAGCTGTGGAGGGATATGGAAGTACAAACATACATAAATGTGATTTGGGAAAACTAGATAGACAGATCGGGAAGCTTGAAAAACGGAACTGAACTGGCTTGGACTTGGGATTTGTGGCTATGTAAAACAAGCATTTAGCAAATCATGTTGAACACTTAAAGCACATGGTATACTTTAAACGCAACCCAATTAAAAAACCAATTAGTGCGCAATTATTTGCTATTAAGACAAATACACTGTACACTCTAACTGACAAAATGACCAATGACTAAGGCCAAACAATGAGCAGAAGTAGCAACAATAATAGTAACAACAACAACAGCGACGACGACAAAGGCAATGAAATGGGCAACAACAAGTCAGACCCAGGCTGTTGGCCATTTACAACTGCCACATTGCCCTTTTTGCCCCGCAAATGTGTGAAAAATAGTTGCGGCCATTACATAAACAACAACAATTACAACAACAACAACAACAGCAGCAGCAGCAGCAGCAGCGAGCGTGGGACAAGTGCTGCCAGCTGACAGCGATCCTCAGTTGAAGAGCCGAAACCCAAACACAAGTCTCTTGGCCTGACTTTGAGAAGCGACAACAAAAAATAAAAAGAAAAAAAGAAAGAAAGAAAAAACGGGAAGAAGAAATAACAACAACATTGACGCAGCACAGAGGACACACAGGTCGCACACAGGACTCGCACTTGCATGCCATGACTTTCAAGTAAATATTTATTAAAATAAGAAACCGAACGAAGAGGAGAAAGTATGCTATGTGGCACGGTTGGGAGCAGTGGCAGCAGCAGCAGCAGCAGCAGCAGCAGCAGTAGCAACTCCTTATTGTGCCCGCCAGCATTGAGTCGAACTGTTCCTGCCCGAGTTGTGTCCTGCCAGTTCAGCTGCTCAATGGCCACTCAAATTAAGGATAACAACGTGGCAGCCACCAGCCACCAGCAAAGTAGCAATTTTACAGTAAAAGGATATGCTACTGCAGCCCCAGCTCCTCCTTGCTCCCTCTGCTCCCTTTGCTCCTTGTGATGCTGCTGCTGCTGCTGTTGCGGTTAACCACTCGAGTCGATTTATTTTGTACACAACTAGCGGCGCTGCTGCTGCTGCTGCTGCTGCTATGGCCATTGTGCAGTTCATAGAAAAGGACAAGACGTTGCCTTTTTTACAGCTCAACTTGGCCCGCAGCAATAGCAACAACAACAACACAAACAAGAGAGTAAAAACTGTGTTGTGCAAACAGACAAAATGTGGCCCTAGAGCAAATAGCAGCTCAAGCAGGCTAGGGCTTAAAGGGGCAGCAAAGACGGCAGCAGCAGCAGCAGCAGCAGGCGCTGCAGGAGACTGCGGAAAGGTCAACAGTGAAGGCAGCAACAACCACAACTACAACTACAACTACAATGGCTATAAAGGAGGCAGAAGAACCAGCCACAACAACAGCTGTAAAGTGTGAAAATTTAACAAATTAAGTGTGTGTGTATTAGTGTGTGTGTGTGGTGTGTGTGTGTGGTGTGTGTGTGTGGTGTGTGTGTGTGGTGTGTGTCAGAATAGGCAGCAACACAAACATTTGCGGAGGCAAGCAAAAGAGATGGCAGCGGAAAGAACAAGCGAGTGAGTTTTGTGTAATAGGCAATAAGCGTGTGTGTGTGTGTGTGTGTGTGTGTGTGTGTGTGTGTGTGGGCGTGACCACCAAGGCAAATAAGCTAACAAATGCTGTGAGCCAAGAAGTAGACAATAAAGAATAAAGGTAAAATCCATAAAACATATTAAACAGAAGCAGAATGCAGCTACTCAAGTTAAAGCTAAAGAGAAACACAGAGACAGAGACAGAGAGAGAGAGAGAGAGAGAGATAGAGAGAGAGAGAGATTTGCCAAGTTATTGTGCTACTTTCTTAAATATACAAATTGTAATTCAAATATGCTTTGGCAATTCATTTTTGTAATAACATTTCATTTTAGACATTCGGGCAGTAGACAAATGACTTTCCGAACAAAAGTTGTGGAAAGCAAACCAAATTTAAGTCACACAAAGTTAAGAATGACAGTTTCTAATTCTAATTAAAATAATTTTAATTTTTGAATGTTCTTCTTTTAGAGTCCTACAGTACTTAAAAGAAACAAAGCTTCGTCTTATAAGAAGAGAATCGGTTCTACAAGAAAAAAACTAAAACTATTTCTCTTCCTTGCCAAGGAAACTATAGCAAATGTTGCAACTAGCTGCTGCATCAAGACTTGTGTCAAGTGGCTAACTGGATCAGAGTTGCGACTGCATAATTGTACGAGCTGTGAACAGTTATATGCTTAATTAGCGTTACACACACACATCGAATTCATCGATTGAAGTGTGTGTGAAATTTCACACTTCTCGTGATGAGCCACTTAACGTTCCTCTCTCTCTCTCTCTCTCTCTCTCTATCCCTCTCTCTCTGTGTGTGTGTGTGAGTGTGTGTTATTAATAAGCTGCTGCTGTTGACGTTGATGTTGATGTTGATGTTCGTACCCTAGCTAACCACAGCCTCCCTCCCCCCTCCGCGCGGCCCTAACCTAAACAACAACCACCTCCACGACTTGTGTTTAATTTGTCGTTTTATTGTTTTAATTTTGCCTGCCCAGCGAGGCGAACAAACAAAACACAGCCTGCGTTGCCAACGTGTCTGCCCCTGGCAACCCCTTTTCGAGTGAGGAGCTTCAGCTTCGGCTTCGGCTTCAGCTCTGGCTTATTAGTTGCGCCTTGTGGCCTTCTGGCCCTCTGGCTGCAAGTTGCCAGTTGCCAGTTGCCAGTTGCCAGTTGCCAGTTGGTTGCATTCGCTGTGTGTGTGCTGTGCTGTGCTTCTGCCTGCTGCAGTTGTGTTGCCATCATTTCAATTCATTCAAAGCGATTTGTAGCGATTCTATATTCAACACTAACAAAAGCCTTGCTTAACCGAAAAAAATAAAAATAATAAATAAATAAAATAAAATGTTGTCAACACCCCAGCAGCGAACTATTGAAAGATCCCTCATCATTACCGAATGCATTCTGTATGCACACAATTTAACTGGATTTACCTGGTTTTTTGTTTATAAATAAAATGTATTTTATAAATGCTATAAACTCAAGAATAAGTCATAAGAGTGCATAAATAAAAAGCTCTCTATTCTTATATACAACTGCATTACAAACTACATCGTCGCATCGTATTCTGTATACGATCCCTCGCACAAGGGAGACGAGCCTTTAAAGTATAGAAATGCTTTTGGAGACGCATGATTGGTGCATTACAAAGTAATGCAGTTTGTAATGTGATTACTTTACTTACGGAACATTAATATGTCTACAAAGTATAGAGGCCATATCGAATACCTAACGGATTATTCGCTTGCTCGCTCACTCGATCACTCTTTCTCTCTCTCTCTTTACGTCTTCCTCTTCTATCACGCGCATTATGTTTTTGTTAATATTTTGCTTAATTAGCCAGAGGCAAGTGCAACATGGACTTAACTGAGAGACTTGAACTCACCTGCAAACTGTGCGCCGAAATGCTGCTGGAAATGGCCGCGAAACTCGTGCGGCGTACTAAAGCCGGGCGGCAGAAAGCCCCGCAGATAGGCGGCCGCTGCCAGCGTCGTCATGTGATGATGATGGGCGGCGGCAGCGTTCGCTGGATCGGCGGCAGCCGCATAGCCGGCGGCGGCATAGAAATTTGCCGGATTGAAAACGGGCAGCTGGCAGTGGGCGGCGGCGGCAGCGGCAGCGGCGGCAGCAGCGGCCGACAAACGTGTGACATCCGGTGAAATTGAGCGCGAATCGCGAATCGATGATGACGACGACGGTTGCTGCTGTTGCTGCTGCTGTTGATGATGCTCCTGCAGTTGCAGTTGCAGCTGCAACTGTTGGGCGCTGCTCACCGCCGACTGTTGCGGCGTGTTCGCATTGCGCGGGGGCGGCGTCGCTGCCGGCGAGAGGGGCGCCTCTGTGCTGCTGGGCGTGGCAGCTGAGGCAGCCTGTGATGATTGCTGCTGCTGCTGTTGTTGTTGCTGTTGCTGCTGTTGTTGTTGTTGTTGTTGTTGTTGCTGTTGATAGGCACCGACTCCGACGCCGACGCCGAGGCCGAGGATCTCCTGTATGGCGAACGGTGTTCGCATTTTGGTCGCCTGCATTTTGCCGTCGGGAACGTTTGCTGAAGCTTTCGCAGAAAGTTCGATCAGTTTAACGATGTTTATTGCACTTGTTCAAAGCTAACGGTTCTCATAGCTCACACGATAAAAAAAAAATGAAGAAGAAGAAGGAGAGCAGCACACAGACACACACACACAGCGACACTGATTTGGTCACTCGCACATGGACAACAATAAGCAATAAGCAATAAACAGTAAGCTGTAAGCAGTAAGCAGTAAGAAACTGAGCGCAGTCCCAACTCGATTCGAACTCGAAATGTGTGTGATGAACTAACTGTCTTCCTTTAAAGCACAACACGAGGAGCGGCAGCAGAGCTTAAGCTCAGTGTACACATGTATATATATATATATTAATATATATATATATATATGTATTTTCGCGCGAGTGTATGTGTGTGTGTTCGTCTGTGTGTTTAATTCTTGATGTATTGTGTGTGTGGGTGCTGACCGCTTGCGTTCGGCGTAGACAACGTACGAAAACGAACTGAAACCAAAGCGCGCGCTGCACGCGAGCAAAAGCGTCACGTTAACGTCAACGTCAACGTCGCTGCCGGCGTTAGCTGCGTCGCTAACGCCAACGCACACGTTTCACGTTTGCTGGTCTATTTCGTGCACGCCTTGCGTTGTGCTTGCTTTCTGCCGTCACCGGGGTAGCTTTAGCTGCTTCGCACGCCAACTGTCGACTGATGCTGTCGCTGGCTGCGGCGACTGCGACAAGCCGTCTCTGCTGCTGCTGCTACTCTGTCGTTTGCTACGCCATCTTTGCGTGCCAGCGAGATGGCGCTATGCCAAAGCGTATGCGATCTCACTCTTGCATATGCACAACTACATTGCCCTTCCAATTGCAGGGGTAATGTGAGCAGTTCACTGTCTGCTATCCTGCACACACTCACGCCCAACGTATCTTGCTGTTGCTCTCTACACTGGAAGGCTCACCGACACTGTGTATAACGTACGTGTGAGCTGAGTGACTGTGTGAGTATTAATTATGCGGACGATTGCGGCCTTTGCTGAGCGCGCTGCGTGCTCAGTTTCAGTTTATTCTGCGCCGCCAATTTGGCGGGCCGCACAGCGACGGCCTCCATGTGTATGTGTGTTTGAGTGTGCGTGTGTGCGTGCATGTGTGTGTGTGTGTCTGTGTGTGTATGCCTGCGATTTACGTGATTCCATCAACATTTTTTTTGTATTTTTGTTTTTGTTTATAAAATTAAGCGACATGCAATTATTGCTGATCGATAATTCGATAACTGCCATCTATCGAATTGCAAGCTTTTGTTGTTGCTTTTTCCTATTTTTTTAAACTGCGAAACATGCCACATGCAATTTGTGTGTGTGGCACAAACCTGATCAAATGCCCAACAATTAACCGTCATCAGTATTGTGAGGCAAGCTTTGGGATATATAATACAATATAATGCTTGAACAACCCTCAAAGGGTATTAAAAAAGGTTATTAAACAGATTCAGAGAGTTGGGATATTTTTACAAATTTAGCTTATTTTTTAAAAATGAATTTGGGAATGATTAACTATTTTGTAAGCGAAATCATCATTATTGAGAGCAGTTAAATCAAATTTGAGAATGTGTAATTTTTAAATTATATCTTTACATACATGCATATTGTACATAGATATTTGATATGTTGCATGCCGCACTCTCTTCACATTTGCTCTCTGTGTATTTCAGTGAGGCATTTGGCTCATTGATTCATCGACTTGGCTGTTAAATTGCCGTTGCCCTGTTGCACGCAGTGTTGTTGCAAGTTGTGTCAAGTCAGTTGAACCCCTTCCCCGCCTCATTGAATTCGATCAGCAGCTGCCTGTCTTCATCTCCATCTCTGTGGCAGGCTGTGCTGCAGCAGTCGTGAATAATTAGTCGCATTGCATAACAATTGCATAATCAATAAGCCACATTTCAATTAACTGCTTGGCTTGCAATTAGGCTTCTGTTGCTCGCTCGCACACACACACACACACACACACACACACACATGGACGCCTGCAGTTGTCGCTTGGCGTTTTTGGAGCCCAAAGCAGCGTATAATTAGCCCACTTTGACACGTCTCTCCGTCGCTCCCTTTCCCTCTTCCCTCTTGCCTCTTGCCCCTTTCGTCTTCCGTCTGCCTTCCCGTCTCGCTCTAACTCTCGCTCTCATTGGCAGCGTCAGCCTCCATTTGTGGGAAAGTTAAACGCTTGGATTTCCAATCGCGTTAATTGCATTTATCACACTCAACAACGTTGCACAAATGCAATTTTATTTAATATTTTTACTTGTTTTTGTCCCTTTTTCTCTCCTTTTTTTCAAATGCGGTCACATTAATTACATGTTTTTTGCACATGTTTGCATTGCTGCCATTCAATTTTGTAATTGAGCATGCAATATTTATGTAGATGCATATACATATACATATATATATACATACATGTACATACATATACATATATACGGCTTTCATCTTTTAGCCATCAGTTCCATTAGGAAGATAGAACTTCAAGCGGCTTCTTTGCACTTCTTGCTGTGGCCAAGTGCATTTATGCATTGTGATTTTCAGCTTGCGAGTAAATTGAAGTGCTAAGTGCAACAGTCAGCTCAACATATTTGCCACAAAGGAGTTTAGTTTGTTTTCGTTTCAGCATTCTAATATTAGGATATATTTTGATTTTTCATTATGCAATGTGAGAGTTCTGTCATTATTTAATAGTATATTCTCTTCTTGCAAATGTGGTCTTTTGTTAGAAATTAATTAGACGTTGTCACTGTGATAATTGCAAATTTTTCTATTCGAATTTGAAACAAATTTCAAAAATGAAATGCGTAAAAGTTCGAGTGAATTCCGAACTCTTTTTTATCCGAACTGACTATATCCCTATAGAATTGTCAAGTATTTGGCAAATTTGCCTCATTTTCTCCGTCTTACTTCATATAGCTTTTATATTGATTTCCTAATTCAATTGTATTTTTCCTCGTATTCCCTAAGTTTTGAGTTTATTGTTCGAAGTTTCTTTGCAGTTAGTTGCCCAATTAGGGCATTAAACTGCAACTCACACACACATTACACACACACACACACAGACTACACACAGACTACACACACACTACACATACATAGCCGGTTCCTCGCGCCTTTCTCTCTCCAAATCTCTTTCTCCAGCCACCCTGGCAGCATTGTGATCACGAATTTCAATTTCCGTTCCACAGGTCCTCAAGGACCTGTGCGCCGACTCGTATTATTTCATATTTATAATGTAATCTGCACTTCAGCCTCAAAGAGACGTCGCATAAATCACAAAGGCCACTTGCTCGCCTCGCCTCTCCTCCCCCTCCCCCTCCCCAGTCGCCCAGTGTGTGACTATTATTATAATACACACAACCACACATACTTACATGCCATCCATACATTTGTGCATGCAGATTGAGAAAACAGCGCCCACTTCATAGGTACGCCAAAGGACTGTGGTCTAAAAGCCTTTTGACTCGTCCTTTTCGCTACTCGCTGCCTTTTTCGTTGTTGCTGTTGCTGCTGCTGCTGCTGCTGCTGCTGCTGCTGCTGCTGCTGCTGCTGCTCTTGTTCTGTTGCTGTTGCTGTTGCTGTTGTGTTGTTTGATGTTTGGCATCCACTCGAAATGCATTTAAAAAGTTTAATCGCATTCGGGACACTTGAGGCGGATTTCATTGCTGCCGACATTCGCAAGCGAATGCAAGCTCGAATTAAATTTATTTTCAATATGTTCATATTTGATTGATCCTTTGATCCGCCGATGGGCGTTGCACTCGCACTCTTTGCTCTTTGCTCTTTGCTCTTTGCTCTTTGCTCGCCAGTCGTTGTTAATTGACTCTGCTCGTTCTCTCCTCCTGCTTCATTCGTCACTCGTTGTTAATTAATCCGATAGGCTCCGTTACTCGCCACTCGCTACTCGCTACTTGCCACCTGCCACTTGTCGCCAATCTCGCTGCATTTGTTTGGCCTTTGCCATTAGTGACTGTCATTAGACTAAAAGCGTATTTGCAATTGCTGGCCAACTAATTAGGATGTCATCGCGCTGACATCTGTCAGTTTTGGGCCTTTTCACAATTGTTTTTGCTCACTTTGTGCCCTGTTCCCAGGGGACTGCAACTGGTTTTCAATTGCAGTTCGATGGTTCAGTTGCGTTTGCTGTGGTTTGCACCACTCGCATATTAGCCAGACACATGCCTGTCTTTTCAACCTGGCCGCATTTCGATTACTTTTACTACCCACAACGAGCTCGCTGCTTTTGTTGTTGCTTAGCCATAAGGTGTTCAACGGATTCACGCCTTTGTTTTCATGTTTTTTGCTGCCTTATTGTTTTTCTGGTTTTGGAACGGGCCTACAACATACCGGGCTAATGGGCACAATCTTCTCCCACTGCATTGTCATTCACCTAATGGCTAAAGATGAGGTTCGACTCCCCAATGGCAGTGGCATTAGTATATTATGCAAACCCAATAGGCAACTGAGGACTTTGTTGGCCTCTTAACGAGCCCACATTTCCATTTTGGGATTAGTTATTAACATAAGTTGGATACTTCTAGTCGATAAAATGTTGTTCTCAATTTACATTGAGTAATCATCATCAGCGATATCGGCATATAATATTTAAATGCGTATTTCATTCCTTTCGCAAATTGAAATCGCACTCAACTGTAAGCTCAAGTTGTATATCCGATCTTGATCAATAATATATAAGATATATCATATATAAATGTAAAATTGTGGCTATCGCAAGTCTATTTGTATCGAAATTCGCGATGAAGTCAAATAAAACTGATCTGGGATATATATAGAGAACTGTTACATACTTCTGCACACAATCATTATACCCCTTTTGTCCTCTTATGGTGGAATCAGAGTATTACATTACAAAGTTACAACTTATATGTATTAAAAAAGTTTAAGTTACAAAACTATTACTATTGACTATCTATTTCTATATATTCTATTTTTCTATCTATTCTATTTATCAGGCATAGGACTATTAATGTTATCTATTTGCAACTTACTCAGTTTTAAGGCTATCTTGTTGAACCTTGACATAAATCCTATGTAAATCGATCGATATACAAGTTGTTGCCTCAACCTATCTGATCCAATATAACCACAGAGATGTGGAAAATTGAGAATTGGCAGCGAATACAATTTACTTCAAACGTATTCGAAATTGTCCAATAATGAATGGAATTGTCAGCAGCTTGACTCCGATCTAAAAGGTGACCAAGATGTACTTTTTTCTTGCTTTCATTTCGATTTAGAATATAAACTCCATTTTTTGAAACAAAGAGTGAAGTGGAAAATTGAATGAAGTATTTTATTTGCAGTTTTAATACTTACTTCAACTCTGGCCATTATCGGCTGCAACTTCGGCTTCTGATTCAGACGCTTGAACCTTGTCCACATGTGAACCCGGAACGCTGCGTGCAAATTTGAAATGAACGCAAAACTGCAGACTGAGTTCAAGCAGCTGGCGAGGGGCGAGGGGCGAGGGGGTTAGTCAAATAAATGGTAACAAAGGAGTTTTGAGTGGCACAAGAAGCTGGACTGGAATGCCACACACTGTGCGGGGTTTGCTTGTTTCGTTCTGCTTCACACTCTGCCAGTGCTGGTCTTGCTCTGCTTTGCCACCCCACCGCCGCCCCCTTCCCCTAATAAACTTCCACTATATGCCCCACTCTATGCCCCAAGTGCCCTCCGCTGGCCAAAATGTCAGGCTGCATTTGGTTCGCAATGGGCGATGGCTGCGTTGCTTTGAGCCACTTGGAAATCGTTAATTTCATAATTACATGTTTCATGCACAAACTCCGAGTATATGGCCCAAAATGGGCGACACCAGAGCGGGCTCGTTGTGAATGTGTGCGTGTGCGTGTGCGTGTGTGTGTGTGTGTGAGTGTGTGTATGGCTCTGTGTGTGAGTGTAAGTGGCACATAAGTGGCAGCCAGCCAGAAAGCCAACACCATTTTGGCCATAATTTAGTTTTGCTCGTCCATTAGCAAGCACAGGCCACCACAGCAACAGCAACAGCAACAGCAATAACAATAACAACAACAAAAAGAATAAGAGGAAAAACAGCAACAGCAACAGCAACAGCAACAACAACGTTGAAGACGGCTGCCTTTGTTGCAATGCCACTCAGCGAGAAATCAGCACCAGCCACAGCAACGACAAAGACCCAAGTGGCCTCGACTGTGGTGGGGCAAGCAGGACCAGAGAGAGAGAGAGAGAGAGTGAGCGAGTGACGGGGAGGGACTGTAGTGTGTGTGAGTGTGTGTGTGTGTGTGTGTGTGCGACAAGAGGAGCTGAACAGCGACTGGGGCAGAATAAGGACGAGTGGATAATTATTAATAATTATCGCATTGACGTGTTTTCGTTTTCAGTTTTATTTATTTTGTGGCCTTTGTGTGTGTGTGTGTGTGTGAGTGATGAGTGTGCATGTGTGTGCATATATATATATATATATGTGTGTGTGTGTGTGAGTGTGTGTGATGGTGGTGGTGTGCTGTTGCTCCGCTTGACTTGCCCGCTGCGTTGTAGCCTAAGTGGTTTATATAATTGGTCAACTTCTGCTGTTGCTCCTGCTCCTTCGCCTTCTTCTCACTTCTCGCTTCTCGCATGGGCTGTTGTGAGTCCTTACAGCACCCCACCCCCCATCCTCTGCTCCTCTGCTGCTTGTAATTGTGTATTTCTGTGATTTCTTTGCTTAAGGGTTGCATTCTTCAATTCGGTGCTGCTCTTGCTAAATATGTGTTTCGTGACTCTTGAATATTGAGAAGATTCTTATCAAATTATAATTATACAATTATAAAAACTCCAAAATTATATATTCAATATACAAACATATAAAATCCTGATGCTCAAATTCATATGTTAAAAATGCAGCAAGGCTTAGCAGGATTCACGACAACAAATTGAATTCAAATCTGATCAAATCTTTTTTTTTTGAATGCCAATTTTCGTAAATGGCAAGTAAATATGCAATCGAAATCTGTTTGATATCTGTTTGCTGTCATATTGCCTTTATCGCCCTTGTCCTAATCATATAATTTCCCGACTTTCACCCATGGCCATTTAGCACAAACTCCTAACTCAAAGAGTCGTCCTGTCCTGTGTCCTTGTCTCTCACACTCTCCTCTCTCTTATAAATTCATAAATATGAAATAAAATAAAAGCATATTCTGCAGTCTTAGATGCTTCCCTCGCTCCCTCCCCCCATCACTTATCCGCTGAGCTCATTAAGCATTAGTCGTATTAAGCGCATTTTTTCAATTACATCCATGTCCCGCATTGAAATCTGCGGCGCATTGAAAAACATTTAAATGGAATTCAAAACGCGCTTAATTCAAAATTAATCTCAAAAACCAAATGAATTGCTACATGAAAAGCGCTTTTAGTGTATGTGTTTGGGAATGGGTGATGGGGGATGGGGATGGGGATGGGGATGGGGGAGGGGTATGGGATTGTTGCCTGTTGGTTGCTGTATATAATTATGGGGTTGTCTTCTTTGTTGCCGGGCAGCCATTGCGCCTAAATGAGCAGCCACAGCACTTCAAAAGCGTCAAGCAATGGCTTGGCGGCTGGGGCGGGGCTTCTCCCCCCTATGCTAGGGGAGAAAGCTTCTATCTGTCTATGCACTTTCTGTTTACGTGGCTTTTTATTGACCAAGCCACGTTTGCGGGCTTGCTCCTCAAAGGGGCTGGGGGTAGGTGTACAGATGCAAAAGTCAAAGAAAATTTATTTTTAATTCCGTCTTTTTTTGTTTGTTTTGAATTCATGTCTCGGATTAAATTTCTTAATTGTGCGGCTTGGAACGATGTGGGCACAGCGGCCGCCAGATGGCGCTGTCTCAATTAT
Source organism: Drosophila macrothrix (assembly GCA_035042055.1). Taxonomy (NCBI): domain Eukaryota; kingdom Metazoa; phylum Arthropoda; class Insecta; order Diptera; family Drosophilidae; genus Drosophila; species Drosophila macrothrix. The sequence continues at coordinate 13,931,585 of JAWNLX010000587.1, read as the reverse complement.
GCCATTTCAGAATTTTTCAATTAAAATACACCCATACACACAAGCACACAGACACAGACACAGGCCGCACTCGCACACATGAACAACAAATGCAATGGTCAAATCAAAGCTGTCAATGTTTTTCTTTCTTTATATATATAAATAATAATGTTTTTTAAATTTTTTCCCTTCATCTCTTTCAAGGATTAGAGGACAGCAGCTGAGCGGTCTCACGATATTGTCACAACTTTGCACATGTGCCACAAAATAATACATCAAATAAGTCAGGGCGTGGAACACACACAAAAAAAAAGAAGGAAATTACAATAAATGAAATGAAATAAAGTTCGCGACAATTTTTATTATCCTGCAAGCCATTTGTAAAAGGACTCTGTGCACAATTTTTATGGCAGCTGTTTATGGCAAACGCTTAGCGCGTTTCGCTAGATGGCGCCACTGTAGCGTGTACAGTAGCCACTACGCGACGGAAGCCGAAAGCTGAAAGCTTTTCGTTCGAGCTTTCAAGGAGCTGCCATAAGGCAATTGCCCGAAAAGCTTTTCGCGTGTGCAAGAGTTTTGGCTGATATTATTATTATTATTATTATTACGCATTGACGAAGACCTTACAAACTACATACATATATTTGATACTTGGCCAAGTCCGTCTGCAACCTAGTAGTACCTCTAAAGCTACAGACAGTATATATATATATATATCAGAGCCGGACGGATCGAATTAGATTAATACCTTATATGGCTGTTATAGAAACTATTGGTCAAAAGCAGTGTGTCAAACTGAAACCGAAACCGGAATCGGAGCCGCGTGTTTACCAACTTAAGTTTAGAATCGGAATCAGAGCCTAAACTCAATATTTAAACACAGTTAAAACATCGTAGCCAAAAATCAATTTAATCGATTCTGTGATATATATATGTATATATATATATGTATGTGTTCCAAATTTGAAGAGCACTAGCTCTTAACGTCTCCGAAATCCGATTCGGACATGACTAGATCGACTCGGCTCTTGATGAATAAATACCCCAAAGTACGAAGGAGTCGTAGATGCTTCCTTCTGCCTGTAAAGTACTGTTGTAAAACTTCTTGTAACCCGTTTTTAATTCAAGATTGAACAGACGATTGCAGTCCACCTACTGACACCTTCATCTCATTATAAGTTTCAAATACCGACCGAACTATATGATATATATGTCCGATATAATATTTTTTGCTTTAATTGTGTCAGAGTATTTCGTAGCCAATTATGCCCGACTGGGAAAATAGGTTCTTTTTTTTATGTATGGCTTGGCCTTCAAATTATTACTGCACTTCAATTTATTGACACGATTTACTCTTTGATCGTGGTTAACTTCTAGGGAGAAAACAAAAGAAATCATCATTCTATAACTCATCTCTAATTCCAAGAAATTGCTACAAATCCAACTTTGGACAGAAAGCATATAAGTAAGTAAATTTGGGTATATTTTGGTAATAAATAAAATAGTTGCTACCAATGAAGATTGATTGTTTGCAAGTATATAACTTATTTTCAAATATATTTTAAGAGGCTACAGCTGAAACGCTCCAAGTTATCTAACATTTTCAGCTTCTCTTTGTATACATCGATTTCAGCTACTCCAAACAAAATTTATTCAAGGAAAGCGTTTGGATGGCATCAAGAGTGACGAGCAATAAAATGGCCAAAAATTCATTGTGGGTGGTTGACTGATGGCTGATGATGCCATCATTGGATGTATGCGTGACAGATGGCACCACTACAACTGTTGCACACACACACACACAGAGACACACACACAAGTGAGTGTATCCTTTGGCGCCGCATTGCAAATGAATGGCACAGAAACTGATTGAATCAACTTTATTTCAAAATGATGCCACTTAAGCGATGTGTGTGTGTGTGTGTGTGTGCACACTAGGCAACAGTTTTGCATGTGGCAGCACTGAGTGTGCGTGTGTGTGTGTGTGTGCTGCACAGAGACACGTAACTGAATTTTGTAGCATACTTTTTGACATGTGCCAACCAAATAAACTTGATAACAAGCAATTTCGCACGTCTCTCTGGGGCGTGAAGCGTGCCATCAAGCAACAACCGTTAGTTTGCCCGAGTTGCAAGCTTGTCAGCGATGAGATACTGGATGGGGATCATGACGGGCCATGAGCTTGATAATGATGAGCTGCTGCATGCTGCCTACGTAAATGGCATGCCACACAATTTTGTCAGTCAAAATCGCACAAATCAATAGGATGCCACAACTCCAGCTTCATCTCGAGCCCCTCCCCGCTCCTATAACGAGAGCTGTTTTGACTTATCATTAGTTTAATTGGTGGCATGATGCCAGTCGTGCTGCTGTAGCAAACTCGCCGCTTTCGCATCCCGCATCTACTCAAATTGTATGCCATTTAATTGGATGTTGCTCAATGCCAGCGGCACAGCAGGTTGCACCTTACTGGTGGTGAGGGGGCGGCGGATGGTTCACTTTAGTTGGGTTGTTTATTTTGACATTTGACACAATTTGTTAGCAGAAACAAAAAACACACACACACATATATATATATATATATATAGATGTATGTATATATATACACACACCCCTTGGAATAGCAGCAGCAGCAACCCTCGAGGCGCTTCGGGTGAAGCTTTGACTTTTAATTTGTCACTTATTTGTTCATGTCTCATCAAATTTCAGCGCCATCCCTCCCCCTTCTGTAAATGCTGCTGTTGTTGTATTTGTTGTATTTGTTGTATTTGTTGTTGTGCTCATTAACGCCTTTTAAGCCGCGCAGACAAGAAATTATTCCAATTTGTTGACGTCGCTTGACCAACTTAATGAAAGTGTCAACTTCAACGAGCCTCAAATTGTTTTTATTTTTACTTACTAATAATAATAACATTATTAACAACAACAACAACATCGTGATGATTTCCTGCCCAGGCAAACATCAACTCTATTGATTGCTTCATCAGCAGCGCTCCTCCAGCGACTGCCTCGCCCCACCCCACGATACAAAGCATTTTGTGGTGCGGCTTTGCTGATTTGATTGATTGGAAAAATGATTCAATCTTGCGGCACATTTTGCCATTATTTCGTTTATCTCGATTATTTGGTATTATTACATTTACTTCGGCATTATTTCGACTTGGTCACCAAATAATGGATATTAAGTGGGGACATTTGACGCACACTTTGCCACGTAAAATGGACGGCCATAGATATCACAGGTAGCGAGCGGTGGCATGCGGCAAGTGTGGCAAGAGGCATTCTGACAGCAGAGCTGTGACTGTGCAATGAGTAAGTTTTGATTGACGAGTTAGGCACTTTATGGCTATTGATGATTGGTATTGAGACATGTAACAACAACCGTGCGCAAACCGACAGATGAGCATCTATTATTTAATAAAAAACATTTAATTTAAGCCAATGTTATCAATATTATCGATATAAAAGCAGTTATATAAACTATGAACTGTCAACCGCATTTGTACTTTGATCGCGCTATTAATTCTTACTCTCGAAATACGCATCTGATCGTTAAACGCATCCTTAAATTGAATACGTTATCAATCCTTGCCATCAATATGAATGAATGCCACAGAGGCAATCGAGTTCGAACAGGAGTGAATGTCATACTCAAGTTATTTTTAGCATTTGGAAGATAACAGAAAATAAGATTGAATAATTCATCTGTCGATTGTCAGGAGAAGTTTGCTGAAATTGAACTGCTGCTTTTCAAGGTTGTTTGTGTGCGAAAAAAGGATTGCAGGACTGGATTCACGGAAGGGCACATTCGGCAAAAAGATGAGCGAGAACCTATTTAGACAATTGCTGTCAAAACATTTGGTAATTGATACGAGCACGAAGTCGGAGTGGGATAAAGTGTTGTTTAGTTGAGGGCGGGGGAAAAGGAAACGCGTCAAGTTGATTAAATTGCGTGCAGAGCAACAAGGCCGAGCGGCCCGGCAGGATAATGACAATGGGGGAGTCAAAGGGATGACTGCGGATTGCCCGTGTCATGAATGCTGATCGGGATATCAATTACAAAAGGAAGTGCGACTGGAGCCAGCCTCCAACTCCGGCGAATCTAGCAAAACCCAACCGACAGCTCCGATTCCAATTTTCAAAACCAATTCAATTGCCGCTTCCTGACGCAAATGTCATTCGTCCAGAGCAAGGACAAAGCCCTTGCTGCTGCTGCTGCTGTTGTTGTTGTTGTTGTTGTTGTTGTTATTGTTGTTGGTTTTAATTACGTCAAGTGACTCGCTGCCTGCCAGCCACAATAATCAAAATGGATATCAAATGCGCCATCTTGAAATTGCAGCAGCCGCGATGCCAACAAAGGGGTCCTCGTACCCCTTGCCATCGTTGCCCCTTCCTAACCCCTGCCCCATTCAATTCACAGCTCTAATTTCAAGTGACATTTTGCGTGTTTTGACAGCTCATTTGATGTGCAACGCGCAATTAGAGAGCGCAACCAGCCAGTCAACCCAGCAGACCTGTTACCCAACAGTTCCTCGGAGTCCATCGAAACTGAGGCTGAGACCAATTCAGACCAATTCCTTAGCCAAAATGGCGGGCTCGTTAAATTTCGATTAAGTGTGTGTGTTTCTTTTCTTTTTTTTAAGGTTTTTGGAGCCACCTCGATCCATTAATTCGCTTGCAATAAGCAGACCGCCATCAGCACCTCAATCAGAACAAAGAGAAGGGAACCAAGCCCGGACCTCGATTCAAATTTAAATCCGAACTCGTTTTCCACTCCAATCGGTTCGGATAATATCCCCCGCAACCTCCCACATCGCCCCACCCTTTGTGAGCGCATTATGCAATCATTATATTTTTATGCCTATTAACGTTAAATACACCAATGAATATTTGCATAAATTTGCGCAGGTGATTTGAGCACCGAAGCGTGCCACAAAAACGGAATCCAAAAAGATTCGTCTGATTTATTCCATTGCTCAGTCGCCCATAAGCAATGATGAGTTTGTAATGATTCACAAGTATGATTCAATACATAATTCAAATCAGAGCAAGATTTATGCAAAGTAGTTTCCAGCAAGTCGAAATGTTCAAGTTGCTTGGCTAAAGCGCAGCTGTACTTGTCTCTCAGATTATTGCTTATTATTCAAGATTATCAAGACTCATCACGAGGACAGAAATATGGTATTTATTTACTTTATAATCGAGGCGCACATATGCCAACTTTATTATATATGAGCTTCGAAATATAATGACAGATCTGGAATATGATTTCACATAGGAGATAAACAAACAAGAAGCGGTCAAAGAAATCGAACAAAAAACCTGGAGTCTTAGTTCTTAAAATGAAATAAACAATCTTAATTTTAGACAGCTTCTTATATTACAAGTTGAAGCTGTTAAATTGATTCGGGAATGGTGGCAACTCTATGCCTTATTCTTACACTTGTGCTCTAGCTCTCTGATAACGCTTTAAACACCATTTGGGATTCAGTTTTTATCAATAATAATATGGTTGCAAGCTGATGTACTCATTAAACCGATTATCTCTTAAGATATAGATAGAGAAAGACACTTAAAGTTTAGTTTTCATACAATTTAGTTGGCTTACTCCCTTAATATGGGCACTCGTTTCCATTGAGTTGAGTTGAGTTGAGTTGAGTTGCGTTGAGTAAATGATGTAATCGGGACCTTGTGTCTTTGGGCTCAACTGGCTGCACAGCAGCTGCATCTTTCTGGATTCTCTGTGGCATATTCGGGTTGGGTGCTGTCCTATTCCACACTCACTTCACATCACATCCTGCCCAATTTGCAGCTCAATTTGCGCCTTCGCTCGTAATTTGCTCATTTATTCTTGTACACTCCATTTGGCACTCCATTTTCACATTTATCCGACACTTGGCGCAAATTGAATTCCGAGCCGAAGACAAACCGATGGACGACATGGAATTCAATTGCAGTCCATATGAGCATGTACTTGGAATTGAATTGCTTTCAAATGAATCCGATGGCATACGATAAAGTAGAGATAAAAAACAAATAAAAGGAGGAAAGAGGGGAAAAAGAGAGATGGAAGATGGAGAGAAAAACGGATATCATTATGATTATCATTATGATAGTCAATGTATTTAATCTTAATTTTGTCGGCTTGAGCGCTAATTGCGCTAATTGCTTCGCGCTCTTTGGTGGCGGGCGAAAAGTCAGCCATGAAATTTTAATGACTGGTAAATTGATATGCCTTTTGAGTGAGGACAACGCGAGCAAAGTGTGAAGAAGGCAGAAGGCAGAAGGCAGAAGGGCGGGAGTGTGACATGCAAATGAAGGCGAACTTAATGCCTTGTCAACCCACTAAAGGCAAACAACACAGATTTCTTATTAAGTATCAAAGGAGAACTAAGCAACTGAACAACTGAGAAGCGCGTGGGCGCTGAGATAAAAAAGAAAAAAGCAAAAAAAAAAAGAGAAAAAAAAGAAAAAAGAGAACGGAGGAAAGAACACAAAAGAAATAGGGGTAGGGAAATGGTGAGGGGGTACGGCGCACGTCAAAAGATTATGACAATTTTCCCACCACAAATGAGCGCTAAATCTGACAGGCGACAGGGCGACGAGGCGAAAGGAGCAGCCGCAGGACCCAGAGCCCATTGTTAGCTATGGAGTGTGTGTTGACAAGGATTAAGGACATCAGCGCGACAGAACGGCGGCACAAGGAAATTCCATGGAAAACTGCCGAGCAACAACAGCTCGAGAAAATGAACAAAATTTGTAAAAAGCCAACAGAAGCAAAAAAAAAAAAAAAAAAAAACAGAAGGAATAAATAGAGGAAACAGACAACAGACAACAACAGAGTGGAGAGCAGAAAGTGGAGAATAAATGTAATCAATGTAACGAGAAAATAGCGAAAATTATGATTGATGTCGATTGTTTGATTGGGTCGCCAGACGCGCGCGACTCAATGGGCTAGGGAAACGGGAGGGCGGAAGGGAGGTAGCGAAAAGGTCAAAATGGCGTCGCTTAAGTACAGGAAGTGGCAATCAGGCTGGGTAACAGCATAGGGAGTTATTGATTGATCCAAGTGAATAGCGCGAATCTAGCTCAATGAACAGCAGCCATTGCTAGTTCCAAGTGACTATAACAATCGGATGTGGCTAAAATATATTAATAATTTCATTAAATTATGTTGCCTCATGTTACCGTTGAGAGCGTAAGTTAACTTAAAATATTTGCATGTCTAAATTTAAAGGTTCTAAATTCCAAGTAAAATGCATTCTTCTATGTGCCAGAAATGTTAAAAAACACTCATTATAAGTATTTTGTCAACTTGAATGCCTTTTTTCACTCTACCAGAAATATTTATTTTTACTTAACGGTTTAGTAATAGTTTGAATAGTGTGAGTAAATGTAAATTGATGAAACTGGTCACATTTTAAGAAACTTGTAAACTGTAACTCTGCATCGCACTTAATTTGCATTAGCTGAGATATGAGAAGTTGCTTGCTACTTCAGTTGCAGTGATGCCACCTGGGGCGTTGCCACTCTAGCGGACCTAGGAGCAGAAGGGCAAGCAACCCTTTAGACCCCATTAGAAATCATTTAGGCAACAATTCTTATAATTTCAACAAGGTCCTCAATATCCAGGAAGCTCAGATTTCGCATTTTGCATTTTGCATTTCGCCGGTCTCGTTAAGGGTTAAAACTCACAGCGACGGGGGGCGTGCCAAGCGCCATTCATGCTGGCTGCAGCAGCCACAGGGGATGTGGAGGAAAGGGGGAAGTGCGAGTGTCGAGTGGAGGGCAACGCATGCAGCCATCACGGCCTGCAGCACCTTTTGATCGAATTAAGACACAGCATGGCGTCCAAATATGGCCAACTTGCTCCGGACGCCCCACAACCCTCTTTCCGTTTGGTGCTGCTGCACTTGCCGCACCACCTAGCCAGGCCCCCGCCCTTTGACAGCCCCTCGACCCGTGCTCGAGTGCAGTTTATTGTTTGATTTGACTGTAAAGAAGTCAAAAGTAAAAAAAAGGGCGTCAGCGAGTTTTGTGCACTTCTTGGCCGGGTCCAAAAGGCGCCATTGTTGCTGCTCTTGTGGGCGGTCGTCAAGGGCCCCTTTGAAATGCAAATGCAAGCTCTCAATTCCAAACGCAAGTCCAAAATTCAAATTCAAATTCAAATTAACAGAAAAAGAAAAAGAAAATCGTCCGCCATCATGGCAACTGTTTGTTCAACGCCACTCAAGCGCCGCTTAATTTATTCTTGCCTGCACTTCTTTCTTTTATCTTATACCCTATAGCTAAATGCATACAAGAAGACAGCATCAAGCTTTATACCATTGCCTAGTATTAACTTTAAAATTGATCCAGTTATATGTGGTACCATTTCATGCCTACAACTCACCAAGCTCAGAGTCTATAAAAGCTATTTAAGAAAATTCGGGTTGCATTTTTGCCAAATCAAAAATGAAATATTGAAGTAAACGCTTCTATTTTAGCAGACCATAACAAACAAATGTTTTTTTTTTTAGTTCAGGTCTGTCTAAAGGCGTCTCAGAATCGATTCCCGTTTAAAACTTATATATTTGAGTTATTCTGCGCTTCCTGTTGGCATTATAATCTTATATGAAGGCATTTCCCCGACATGTCTTTTTTTTGGAACCGGACGAATCCGATCACAATTTCATAAAGATGCCATAGGATTGACGGATCGGCTTTTTATATTCAGTTGTCGAGTTGACTCCGGCATGAAAGGGTATGCAATATGCGGCGTGCTTACGTTGGCCTTCGTTTCTTGTTTTCTTTCTGCAATGGACGCCGCCCAATTCCCAGTGATGTCGCATTCACATTCGCATCCGCATCAGCATTCACATAATTTGTAGACTTCAAAAGAGATTGGTTCATGGCTGATGGCTCATGCATATGAAATGCTTAAGCGACGCGTCTTTTGCCACTCGCCTTTGTAATTGTGCAACTTTCCTCAGTCTGCATCGCCTCAAATAAATATATATATAAAAAAAAAAACAGAAAGCAGCCAACCGACAAAATTCAAAGATATGAGTGACGAGTGAAAAGTATTTCGCTTCACCGCCAAGCTAAAATGAAAAGTTGACTCAATGCAAACGAGCAGACCATTAAGATGCCCATTCCCGCCCCCAGAAGCCCAAAGTGCACATGAGCCTCCAGCAGCCAGAACGATCAGTCAACTTGCAACGAGCTAGCGGAGCCTTATATCAACTGAGAAACTTAAGACTATCCATGTTTATTTAATCAATTAAGCAATATCTATAATAAAGGGTGTGGAGTCAGATTGCCCAATTCAGAATTCATTTATTATACCCTAATACGGATGGAATCTTAGTATATTGTCCGTCTGTTCGTCTGTATAAACGCAACTTTTTACGATATTCTTAGAGATGGAGACTCGAAATCGATAATTGTAAATCGATAAAGCCACATATCTCCCATAATTTTAAGGCTACAGTCACCAAATTTGTTTAATAGGTTATTGTTGGCGATGTCCTTCAAAGGTCGGGCGATTGATGCCACGCCCTAAGAGATCGATAACAAATTGGATGGCAACGCCCACTCCGCTTACCCAAGCCGATGCATTAGTTAATGTTAATCGATAAAAACATGTGGCTCACACAATTTGATAGCTAGAGTTACCAACTTCGAAAGGTATATTGCCAGTGACACACTACAAAAACCCAGAAATACAATTTTAGACCACTCCCTATCCCGCCCCCAAAAACGATGAAAGCCTATATCTCCCGCAATTTAAGAGGTACAGTTACCAAACTTGGAACGTAGACTACTAGGATCGTTGCCCAAAATTTCTTTCGGCCTATTTCTACCGCAATTTTAAAGGCAAACTTGGCAAACTTCAAATATCGGTATTTCTGGGCAACAAACACCACATTCTGTGGCCCTGTTATCAGATGACCTTATGGCATCAGAGAATTTCGCTGTCGGTTACGCTCCACTGCAACATTCTTTCGCGTTTTTAATTATTACATCCATATGCCATGACTTAGTTAGACAATTGGAGAATTTGATCAAACATTACCAACTCACTGAATTCAACTGAAGTAAAACTAGCCAAGAGTTGTTTACAGGCTACAGTGAAACACTGATAAGGCTCATTATGGTTCAGATGTTTAGATCATCAAATTTGAAATGAAAGGGCTTTTTTTGCAATGGTCCCTGGTTTTTACAAGTAAGAAATAAATGAATTGGTAAACTGTGCAATGGGATGCAGAAGGAACTGGGCACGTGCGGGTCCTGAGAGGCAGCCTCAAGTTGGGGATGTGTCAAAAGAATGAAGTCTCAAAGTAAAATGCAAAATAATTGTTTATGGTGTTTTAGCAATTTGTTTTGAATATGGTGGATAAGGCGAATGTCTGTGAAATGCAAACATATAACAATTATAGCAAGCCAAGTTGAAAGGCATCCGAATGCAGCAAGACTCTGGAGCGGGAGGAAGCACCGTGCAAACGTCGGTTGCACATTATGCAAAGCAGCCAAGGATATCCGCATGGGTATGGGGCACGGGGCAGCATGAGAGTCTGGTGGGGCGTCTCATTATAGAGCCACCCGAGTGATATTCATATACACATACGGCGGTCGTTATCCTTAATTTATAAAAGTGTGCGCCGCAGCTGCAGTGCGTTTGAGTTCTTCTGCTCCTAGAGTCCTCATCGTCGTTGTTGTCATCTTGTGAATATGCATGAAACTGGAAGGAATTAAATTTCCGCTATACACTCATACGTCGTCCTCCCATCCACCCACTTCGCACACTTCTGCCCCCTCTGCGGCAGTCATAATGAAATGTAACCGAATAACGAACCAACCAAGCGCAACCGCCAGCCCACCATGCTCCCCGTACCCCAGCTTAGTGAGAATCGTCTCTATGGTTCCATTTTCTTTTCTCTCGGCTGTCATCCTTTGTGGCAGGCAACGTCAGCGACTGCTTTATAATTTGCATTTGCATTAATATGCTCCAAGGATCCGTATGAATAACACAAATCACTGCTCCGACTTTCTTTACCTTTGTGGACATCCTCAAGTCCGTTTTCTACAACTCGTAGGCAAACTTTCACTCCCCTCTTCCCGAATAGTGTCGTGCATTTACCATACCTACGCACACTTCAAAGATTTAAGGGGAATTGAGACATGTGATAAAATATTTAAACCTATTTATCCACTAACATCGTTCTGGCAAAACTTTTGACTTTAAAGTTACCAAAATAATGGATTTTGGAAATACTCTTTCCACATCTACACAAATATGTTCATACAAGCGGATGGGATTCTTGGTAGACGGACATAGCTATTCCGACTGGGCGGTTGATGCCAATCAAGTAAATATATAATTCATGGGGTTAGACAGTGGCGTACTCAGCTTTTCACAAGAGGGATTTTCAGTTCAATTTGTCGTGAATCACGAAATCAGTCAATAAATCAGTTAGCAAAAGCATGTAAAAGGCAGATGGAAGTGTTTTCGATCTCAGTTCTCGCTAAGCATCGAAAGCCGTGCCGATTTATACAAGTTCTTGTTTGCCATATGTAGATGGAGTATAATGGATTTTTTCCATCGCTTTCACAGTAAGTCGATTACCGATTTAATTCATTCTGTAAGCACTGCCCAAATCTCGATATTACAGACACACATAGAATCGTATTTAAATGTATGAAGCGTGCTTTAGATTGAGGACTTGGACGTAGGGTATTTCTTAGTCGAACTCTCTCGACAAGAGCATTCTCACTTGATGATTATAATTTGCCCTCTAGATTAATACTGCATTTAAATTTGGATTCGGAATTTCTTCTCAATCAATTCTTTCAACATAGCCTTAGGAAACATTTAGTTCGATGATAATTATCTGTACCCAATAAAATTGGCAATACAGCGTGAGCTGAACTGGATTCTATTTGCTTAATGGCTTAATGAAGATTATGTTTTAAGTGCTAAAGTTTAATTTGAAAGTCATTCTTTTAATCACAAAATAATATTAAGATAAATTTAGTTTATATTTTAATAATAGCATTTTTTGTTACTTGAGAAATGTGGCAAGTTTTCAGTTTGTTGCAATTGGTTGATAAGACATTAGCTGAGAGTGGCACATTAGGAATGGTGTGGGCTAGTTGAAGTGTGCTATTGGTTGTCTGCGATTAGACTGGGCCTTGTGTGTGAGCTGGGCAAAGTCCTTGAGCCAGACGACGTGCCAAGAAGATGCCCTTGGCCAGGAACTATCAGCAGCAGCTTGCGAGGACCTGTGAATGGGCCATGAATTAGTTCTTTTGCTGCCAATATAATGCTGGCAGTGGCCGAAACTTCGGCGCAGGAGAGCTGCAACCACCGGCAAGGACAAACGTTGACAAAAACAGCCTTCGCCTCCCCTTTCGCAAGGGTGTGCAAATCGAGTAATCACCGTTTTAATAAATGCTCAGCCCTGAGCAAGAGGAAAATTTTATAATGGCTTCCTCCTCTTGCCGAGCCATGGTGAATGGACAGGAAGGACATAAAGGACGAGGCGCGAACGAGACAGCAAGCATTTGCTGTTCGACGCGAGTGCGAGCGAGAGAGCGCGAGGGCTGAGCGCAAATGCAATTCATAAAATGAAAATGAATGAATGAATGCTGAGAAAAAAGACGCGAGAGAGCGAGCGAGCGAGCGAGAGACAACATCAAATAGAGCAAGAGCGAGAGAGAGAGAGAGAGAGCAAGAGGGAGCAAGAGAGAGCAAGAGAGTTCTTAGATTAGGCTGACAGGCAGCGTGAGCGAGAGCAAACAAATTAACTGGGAGGGGCATGCGACACACACACACATACACACACACATTCGCATACATTCGCATACACTCGCATAGCCGTGAAAGGAAAAAGTCCTATCAAGGATGATTGCAAAAATCAGCAGAGACTATGAACAAAGCGGTCTGAAAAAATGAATATATAGGTAGCTGAGTGAAGTGGGGTTGGGGACGTAGTTGGCGTACGGCAGCTGGGGTTGCTGCCTGTTTAGCCGCAAGGCCACTCACTGCTGCTGCAGAAGAAGCAGAAGCAGCAGAAGCAGCAGCAGAAACAACCACCAGACGCCATACGTGGGTGCAAAAGTGACAGCCACAGCGCCATCTCAACAGCTCCCGCTGTCCCCCGCTCAAAATACAACTAGCCCCTCCTAACCACCCCTCCGCTGCAGGTCCTGGTCTCGCTGGCAGTGCTGACCCTGATTGGGTTTTGGTTGGTTGGCTGGCTGGCTGCCTCGACTGCTGTTGCTGTTGACTGCTTTGACTGGACTGGGCGCCATCGAAACGGATATTAGATTGGAAATATTGACGGCATATAATGATGCTTCTGCCTGGGATTTCGCTAGGGATTGGGGCTAGGATTCAGGTACTCTTCCTCTCCATAACTCTGGTAAACAGTAATCGCGGCTTGAACTCAATTCAATTTCAATTGCAGTCAAATCGAATCAAATCACATCCCATCGAATCAACAATTATCCATGCATGTATGTGTGTGATCGTATGGGTTGATGGGTTTATGCACTCTTAATGAGGCATATCACAATCAGTTTTAATGAGGCATCTCTGCGGTCTGCATGCAATTAGCATGAGCTAAGGACTCGGGAAACAGGGTGAAAGGGAGGAAGACTAGAGTTGTTTGGTGCTTGCTCTGTTAGCGCCGACTTCGAAAGATAATATTGGAATTTATCAAAATATGGAATTCGTTTAAATTATAAAGCCAACAATAAACAAATAAGAATTCCCTAGGTGAGCGAGCACAGCTCTAAAATATATTAAATTGATTAAAACACACGTTCCAGTTAAGTTGCCCAATTTCTTTTTAAAAACCCCACGGAAATCGCTGGCTTATGACAAGTTGTAATGAGAATAATATGATATTACATTTTTGACTATAGCTTGGGTGTTTTTTATTCGATCTCAATGACATTTGTCCAGTTGATAAAGTATATGCCAATGTGTATTATACATTGGAAAGGTCTGCCTTTGAAATTGTGGTTTTCGTTGCTACAGGAAATCTAGTGAAACGTGGACAGTTGTCAATAAAATGAATTAACCTTAATCTGGGTGATATGTGGCTTGATCGATTTGCGATTATCGATTATCGATTTCCTAGACTCCCAATGGACGTATCACTCCAGTCTCTATCTCTAAGAGTATCGCCCTAAGTTGAGTTTATACAGGCCAACAGATGGACAAAACCAATAATAATAATAGAATTTGATGTAAAACAACTACTATTGCCAATAATCAAACTTTGGATAACCAACCAATAACAACTATTTACTATAAAAGCGCAAATTATTTGAAAATGAAATTTAATTACGTTTTGTGTAGATAAAATGATTGAAGATTTATGCGTTGAGAGAACCATCCGGATATAAGTTGATAATTATGGCATAAGCCTTGGGCTAATTGTACAAACTGAGCAGGCAAAAGGCATACGAAAATTCCAAAAATAAACGCCAACTATTGACCGACACAGAAATGAAGTCTCAATAAAAATAAACCCAGTAATCCCTAGTGACAGTTAACGAGTAGAAAATTCTTCTAAGCAACGAAATTCAAACACAAATCGCATCGCCAAACTATTCCCCATTCCACTAATTTCTGTGGCATTGAGTTGCCGCTTCATTTGCTTTGCTGATTTCGAGCTTTTTTTATTTTTATTTTTATGGCATTTTCATTTTAATTTTGTAGAAAATTTGCGACATTTTTTTCCCTGCCCCATCTTGAGCGCAAGAGTCAGTTGATTATGGCGTTGTGGGAATTGAGTTTGGGAATTATGATGCGTGAAATACGTATGCATGTTTATATGTATCTATGTACGTGTGGATGTACATACATACGTACATAAATAAGTATGAGTATGTGTATGTGGAGGAGGCAAAGAGCAAGCTGTGACTCGCATCCATATGCAAATCTCGTTAGATGTTGGATTCGTCGTTAGCGTCTCTCGAATGCAACCAAACGGGAGAAAAAGGTACAAATTGAATTTTGCAACTTGGTGGCAAATACTTTTGCACAATGACATATTAATTTCAAATGTATAAAGTGCTCCAGCTAAGGTTTGATCCACACTCACCCACCATTCGCCCATTCGCACCCATTCGAAGTGCACTTGAGCCGCGACTATGGCAGCAACTACGGTTTCTGTTTATGAGTACGGTCTTTAGTTACGGCTAACGAGTTGCAGGCTAAGTCCGAAACAGTGAGGAGCTTGGGGTGGTTTACTCATTCATTATACGACGATTCGCAGTATTATGGCCTCGTTTGGAGTGCCACGGATTGCTAGGCAAGGGGACTCTTTTGATTTTCACCCGCGGCTACATTGAGCACTCATCAAATTCTCTTTTTTTTTTCTTCGAAAATTTGCATTAAGTGAAGTAGTCATCAGTTATCAGCATCAGCATCAGCATCAACATCATCATCATTCACATCCACATCTTCCGTACACCCTTTACACTGCATCGTTCCCATCCACAATCATATTCAGGCAACGCAGCAAATTTGAAATTTGAATTCAATGGGCGGTCGCTCGGGTTCGGTGCTCAACTAACAAGCAACCAACCAACCAGCGCGACGTATATCACAAGTTAAGCCAAGGGGCAAGGGGAAAGACAGGGGAGAGACAGGGGAAGGCTGAGATTGGGGATTGGGGATTGGGGGTACTGCTGACAACAGTTGCGGCATTGTTTGCGCGATAAAACTCAAAACTCAACCTCATTTAGACTCGAAATATGCCAACCGTTCGTCGTGCTCGGCTCTTGACATAATGGAGATAACAACAGCGGCAAGGGGAGAAGAGCCGAATGCAGCGAGGAGTCTCTAAGCAGGCTAGGCAAGGCAAGGCGAGGCATGGGGCTAGGCATGTTCGCAACGCTTCAGTTGCTGTTAGTTTGAACGCAAAATCAGCGACATTATAATCGTCCTCATTAACGCTACGCCGGCCTCGTCCTCATCGTCCTTCTTGTCACTGAGCTGCGTTAATATCCTGGCAAAACCTAACCTACCTCGTCAACTCATCAACGTCATTAGCGAAAAGCAATGTAAAGGAAAAAAATCACAAAAATATTCAATAGGTCTGGCAAACAAGACTTGAGTTATACCCTCAACCGAAAAGTGTAACTAAAGCGAGCACGAAAGTTTCTCTTTAGCGAAAATAAGTTGCATATCAAAATTCTCTCTTAAAATGTATATGAAGAGAGAGGTGCAGAGAAAGAGAGATCGGCACAGAGAGAGAGAGAGAGAGAGAGAGAGAGAGAGACAGAGAAAGAAGGGGGAAAAATATTTAAATCAATGATAAAGGAAGTTAAAGGTTTCGAATAGCAGATTATTAAAAAATCATGCAGATCTTCTTTTAAAGTGAAGTATAAAATTAGAAAGGAAAAAATATTAAAAGAGTCGAAATCAATACGAAAACTATATTTTTATTTTAAAAATGTAAGCGAAAGACACATGTGGAAAGTAATCTTAGTATTTAAGTGAGGGCAACGAGCAAAGCTTGAGGGGCACGAGACACGAGAGGATAAACAATTGAAAATGTCTTAGTCTTTAATGCAATCTGGAAAAAATAACTTGATCGAGTTTGGGAAAATCGATAGAGTTGGAGATTAATCGAAATAAACTTGAGAACATATATTCAAAATGTTCTATAATTCAGCACATTTATCGGCATGGCATCAATATTCGAACATTTTTACAAAAAAAATTTAAAAATGTTTTATTATTGCTAGCACATTACTGTATATATTTGAATAGTCTTGAACGATATTGTGACTTAGAAGTAGTTGATTTTCAAGGTATACCGCGCTAGATTGCTACAAAACTACAAGCTTTTGAGGGTCTGTGTAGAGTACCAGCGATCAATCGAAGCAGAGCACGTTGAGTTTGCAATTGATAACACACTTCACTGGGTAGCTACCTGGAAAACCCAATACCCGACCGAATCAACCCCACGCCCACCAGATAAGCGACCATATAACCCAGCAATAACCGAAGCTGTATCCAAGCAATGCCCATTCAACCATGCAGACAATTGCACAGACTCTGTCATCCACTCAGGCAGTCAGTCAGTGAGTCAGTTAGTCAGTTAGTCTGTTAGTGAGTTAGTCAGTCTGTTCAGAAACGCAATTTTCTATTGGCAGGCGAATCGGTGGGCTACTGTAGGGTAGGATATGGGGGCGCAGGGTGCGAGGACGGATGGCAGTTGCAGAGCGCTTCAAAATGAAGCGAAATATTTTCTTATATTATAATTTCCTTTTTTTTCCCTCAGTTTTTTTTTTTCTTCTTTGTATAGCTCTTAAGTGCATTTTGCAAGGGGTTGTGTAAATTATGCAGTTTAATTCATTATTCGCTCGTGGCACCTACCCCTTCAGGGCACAGCCCAAAAGCCAAAAGCCACCCACTCTGGCTGCAACCATGCGCTCACTGTTTTGATTCGCTTTGGGTGCCCCCTTTTGTTGCTGCTTCTGTTGTTCTTGTTGTTGCTACTGGTGCTCAAATTTCGCTAATGGCTGCCTGCCAGGACGGCCGCAGCCTCCTTTTGACAACCTTCTCCCAGCTCTTGTTGTTGTCGTTGTGGGTTGCTTGTGCCTGGGTGAGGGGCTGGGCCCAGGAAGTCATTATGGTGCGCAACTGCAATGATGAATTACAGTCACTTTTGCCCCACGCCTCTTGCTGTTGTTGTTCGCCTTGCTTTTCTTGTCAATAATTTAATTATGTAGAAATTTTCTAATTTTCGAATATTAAACTCATTCAATCGTCTGTAGAAACCGTTCAGTTATTCAGTAATTTTTAAGTCTTCTATTGGTCTTGATACTGAACACTTAAACATATTGCATATTTTAATAAACTGATTGATTAATTATAAACTAATTCTAAATAAACTAATTAAAAGTTCATCAAATTTTCTGAACTCCAAACATTTTTTCATTACACAAAAGTACTCTAGGAATATGATTGGATTTCGAGGCATTGGCTGCTCAATAATTTTTTATTCTGGCCGTGTCCATTTTATACTGAATTCACAATAAAAAAAGAACCATGGAAAGAACTTAAACCCATTTTCCACTTTTAGCATTTACTACATTCTCGAATATCTACAGAATGTACATTTTCCCATAAGGATCGAGTTCGGAACATTCAACATTCGTAAAGTTTCAGAATGTTTAAGAAATCAAATTTTGTATCGATGTTATGAGAAGCATGGCAATATTGGTATTTCAAGAAAGGTAAGCGCTTCTTTTAAAGTTCAATTCGAATGTAATTTTTATTTTGTAATTTACTATAGTTTAATACTGAAAGCGATAAAGAAATTATGTCTTACACCATTGTAAAATTGGTCTCTTATTCGGAAAGTCGAATAAATAATTAGCTGTTTTATTTAAATCAAGCAGTAGTTTTGCCACTCACACGAACACTCATTATGGAATCGCGAAATGTGTGATATGTGAGCATCAGAAATGTTGCGACATGTTCCACAAGTTAATGCTCCAAATGAAAAAAGTTCAATTTATAATTATCGCAGATATCTGTCTATAACGACTCAGCCGTTGATGAGATCAAAAGTTTGCATGCTTTATGGGATCGGAGATGCTTCTTTCTTGCTGCTACATACACATGCACAGTTTTCTGGGAACCATCTTACCACGGTGCAAAAAGAAACAGAATTCCAATTCCAAGAGCAATATCAACAGGCAAATAGTCAACATCGCAAATAGAAATTCGTTTAGTTGCAACTTGCAACACATTGGGGCAACTTTCAAGGATGCTGTCAGCAGCAGCAGCAGCAGCAGCAGCAGCAGCGGCAGCAGCGGCAGCAAAAGCCGTCTGTCCACAAAAGAGTATATTGTTATTATGATTTCACAATAAATATGGCGCAAGCAGCGAACTTGCACCTGAGCAGTCAGCAGGAAGCGGAGAGGTGTGCAAGGGGCGGGTGAGTTGGTTGCGACTAGGTGGCAAGTGCGTAAATCGTAAATCGTTGCCAGACATCAGACGTCAGTTAAAAGTTGATTCGATTTAATAACTTCTGTCAAACACACACGACTAACGGCAAATCGCAAGACGCGTCGTTATACCCTGTAGAGCCAAAGAGCTGCATTGGGCATTTTGCCTGGCGTATGAAAAGCAAGTTGAATGATTTAGAGAACGACTTCCACTAATTGATTTTTAGTTGAATTAAGTAACTATTAAATTTGACTTGAGCTTCTTGAGCTAATATAAAGATTTGGATTTCTGTTTCCATATTTTATTCTGCGAACAGCTGAAAATTTAGACTTACAAAATGCGGAGTATCTGTTGGACGCATACTCGCCGCGTTTCAACTATTTGCTGGCACTTGCGAGCTGCATTTAACTTGACTTCAGCACTTCGAGTGCTGCCAATATTTGCCATGTTTAGTTGCTGTGGCAACAACTTATTTATGATGAGGAGTGCAACAGAGGGGGCACCCAGAGGGGACCACAGTGGCACAAGAGGTCGCTGGGCTGTGTTGCCATTGTCGAGCAAATAGCTTTAGCTGTAAACTTGTCAAATGCAACAGAAATACATTCGAGCGATATTATGAGGCGGCAATCGAAAATTTCAAATCCATTGCTTAGCTGTTAAGTCGCATGTGTTTACTAACCAACAAAGGGGCACAGAGGCGGGTGAGCGGGTGAGCGGGTGCAGCTTGCCTAACAACCTGTTGCTTGGCAAATTTCTAGTGATTTACTTTTATTTACCTATGCTCTCTATTTACTTTGATAAGTTGATAAACAAAATGTGCAAAACAAAATCGAATATTGATTAAAAATATATATTCCGATGATAGACAGACAATTAAACTTTCACTATTATATCATATTTCTGCCAGAGGAACTTGCTGTCGAAAGGGGTGTTAATTAATGAAAAAGACATTGCAGCTGATCTTAAATGGCTCTATATATATATGTTTAAGTTTCGCCATACTTTTTTTCTATTATTCATCTATAGCCATGTGAATAACCATGTGCAACATGCGTAGAACTACAGCTGAAACTGGAGGGAACATACCTTTAAGGTGGAATGTGCGGAATAAGCACACTCTGCCAGGGATGGGATGATTTAAATGATGATAAACCAATAATAGCCCCGCAGCCCTTGTATTCGTATAAGCCCGCTTGATCAACACACACTTCATAAATAATTATAATTATCACTGTTACACAGATGATAATCACCCTCATTGCCATTGGCTTTGCTCAGCCGTCGTGTTGTGCCACTTCAGGGGCAACCTGTCAAAAATTTCGAATTGGTTGACATGTTTGCCATAGTTATTCTTCCCCTTTTTTCTGCTTCATGCTTCTTG
Source organism: Drosophila macrothrix (assembly GCA_035042055.1). NCBI lineage: Eukaryota > Metazoa > Arthropoda > Insecta > Diptera > Drosophilidae > Drosophila > Drosophila macrothrix. The sequence continues at coordinate 13,911,261 of JAWNLX010000587.1, read as the reverse complement.
CTTCTTGCTTCATGCTTCACGCTGTCAGTAGTCTGTTTGCCTGCGTGTTGATGCGCAATGTTTGCACTTCATCCTTTTGTCAGTCGCCTGTCGTCGATGGCGATAAAAGGCCATTGTATCATTGAGATACGCACAGGAAAATGAGTGTGTCTCTGTGTGTGAAATACGCACAGGACAATGTGTCTGTGAAACACGTAGAGGCGCTACTTTATTTGGCGACAGATGTTGCATTTGTTATTCCACTCGCATTTCTAACCATATTTCCCAGCATAACTAAGTTTTTTAGGCAAATTCGAGGAACAGCCAGAAAATAAGGAGAAAAAACACTCGATCCTTCTCCTCGTGGCCCTTCTTGTTTTATCCTCGGTGCGTATCTGTGGAAAACGAAATACTGCTCAGCCAGGTGCACGACACGAAGCTATCGACGACGGCTAGAGGGAAGGAGTATGCGGACCACTTTTTTGCGGCATAAGCTAAAATTTTCCATTTCGCATTTGCCATTTGCATGGCTAAGGAGAGTGATAAGACTGCGCAAGGTAACTCGCCCCCCACACCCCCCAAACCCATCATACGCTCCCTTTTAAATCGGCTTGAGACTTGTTGCAATTCAGCATCGTTTGTGCCTCTTTGTGTAGTCCGATATTAATTCATTTACAGATTTTGTGTATTTTGTATAAATTGCAGTTAAGCAATTTTCATTCGAATGCTCACAAATATTTAGCCAAGCGTCTTTTGGCTTAAACCAGGCTGTCTTGTCAACTCTGCTTGCTCCTCATTACTTTCGTAAATATGTTTTGAATGCATAAAAAGTGAAGATTTCATTCAACTGAGAAGAATAACAGATTTTAATTGAAAGATTATTGAAAATAGATTTGTCGATAAGCCTATCGAGATACTTAGCAATGCCGAGTTGGGTCTAATTGAATCTTGTTGTTTAAGAAAAAAAATAAATATTAAAAAAAAAACCATGTTTAGAATACCGAAAAATTGATTGACATTTGCCGATTTGCCTGGATCTTAATGCAGCTGATGCAGAGCTTATTAGAAATGTGTTATTGTTAATATAAAATAATAAACTAAATAACATTAATGAAAAATTGTTAATGCTATCGATAAACTATTAGATTTAATCCTTAATTGTTCTCGTCTATTTATTTAAGTGGTTCATTAGATAAACTCGATTCACTTACTATTAACTCACAATAATATTATTTTGCGTCAGTTACAACACCACTCCCCACTTATCCCCTCGTTTGACCCCCTCTGGTGCTTGTTCAGCGTACGCTTGACTGCAAATAAATCTTGAGTCCAGCCTTGGGCCATGCAAGAGGTCGCCCCTTTTGGGCGAATGGGAAAAGGGGGGCCTTTGTAGACGACGGATTAGAAGCTGGCCGAAATGTCAACACACAAACAGGACGCAGCAGCCTGTTTACAATGGACAGACAACTATAACAAGAACAACAACAGCGACAACAAAAGCATCACGACAACAGAAATAACAAGATGAAGAAGGGTGAGAAGAACAAGAACAACAACAACAACAACACCAACAACAACTTGGCAGATTGTCAAGTGGAGTCCGAAGCTTTTAGCTTAAATACACTTTGGGCCAACCACTTAAACAAACTAACTGAAGCTGGCAGAGCGTTGAGAAGGCGGCACAAGGGCGGGGCTCAGTCGTCGACTGGCCACTGTCCGTGACACATCTGCAATTGTTGTTATTGTTGTTGTTGTTGTTGTTGTTTTTGTTGTTGCTATTGTTAGTACTGTGCCCTCTGGTCAAAATGTAATTGAATTTATCGCTTTGCTTGTGCAATGTGTATCGAGAAAATTGCTAAATGCAACCCAACAACACAAACAATCATGCGAAATTAAGCAGTGTCTCGGGCCACGCCCACCGCACTGATAAATTATTTAAATTGAATCATTTACCAGATTAAAAAAGGCGTTTATCGCCCCACAGTCTTAAAGTCACCCATGACGCATACGCAGCGTTCGCATCCAAATTGCCAGGCAGGCGCAATGGCAACACACACACACACACACACATACACAGGCATAAGCATGTGAGTACCCTCTGTGTGTGTGTGTGTGTGTGTGAGTTTCATCAACCCTTTTTGGGTACGCTGAAAAGCTCTGTTGACACTTGAAAGCTGTCCTTGCTTGCAAACTTTTATCAGCGAAGCGAGCTCGGAGCTTAGCCAGGACTTGAACCCGCTGCAACGAAATTTCGCAAAGTTCCCGCTGCATCTAAGCGAACTTGAGATCGGTTCATATATATGTACATCTGTAGCAACATATTGAAAGTGTTGTACTGGAAGCTTATGGACGGAAATTTACAACATTCTTTTTGACACCAATATTGCAAAATATTGCACAATAGCAATTTGTTGACAGAATTCGAAATTTAGACTTTTAGTTAATACAACACTTATTTGATTAAATAATATATTTTAGATTAAATAACGGTGTTAATTAACATATTTTCTATCAACTTAACTTAATTTTTTATAAGCTGTGTTTCCTTTTTTTTGCAAGGTAAACTATTTATTTAAAAAAAACTTCCCCCAAATAACATTCAATTTGTAATCATTTTTATAACTGATGCAAACAGAGATTGGATTATTGAAATACACTTAAATTAATAATAGATAAATTCTATTAACTGATACACAAATTTAAATACTTCTTATGAATCAAAATTGAATAACAAATCGAAGTTCTGGTGATCATGCACAGTATTTGATGATTATTTGATGGCCTCTGAAGACCAAATGAATTCGTTTAAATATGATACTTCTATACTCAATCAGCTATTAGATTTGATTTAGTAATTTCTAACCAATTAGTCGACTATAAATTATATTTTGGCTAAAGGGGGTTTTTGGTAGCTTAGCCATTGTGTACGGGATATGAGTGTGGGGCAGTGCACAGATGCTGAAAGATGCATTGAAGTGCAGCAGCCACTTCAAAGTGCAAATGTGAGTCATTCAGCCATTAAAATCGGGCGTTAAATGCACTTCAAAGTGGGTTCCAAATGTCGAACTCTGGAGCTTAACAATTTAAGAGCCGCTTGATTACTTATTTAGCATTTTTCCAATTTCCCCCCATGACCCAACAATTGTAATTGTCTATTGTAAATGCAGACGGCACACGGCGCTCGGCACTTGCCACTTGCCATTTTGGCTTCTAATTGCAATCCGCAAATTGTGGAACGCCAGGACAGTCAGGACAGTCGGGAGATGCAGCACAGGAGCTAAAGTCAAACGGTTGCATGGGATCAACATTGGCTATGTGAACGGCCTATTATGCAATCAGCGAACGCGCCTCCTCATTTAAATCAGTAGATGGATGAATGAATGAATGATGAATGTGAATGATGAATATTCCTTTCTTTATTTTTGTTGTTTTCACGCCACTTGCGCATTATTTAAATTTTGCAATTTTGAATGAAAGAAAGAAAAAACACCGAGGAAAAAAAGTGTATAAAACAAAAGGCGAGGGCTCTCTATTCAAAATTGTTATATGGAAATGGAAATGGGCATGGAAATGGAAATGGAATTGGAATGGAACAGTCGTCGTCGACGCTGCCCGCAAATCCTTTTATGATAATTTCTCAAGAGTGTCGTCCTTTGATCAGGCAAGTGCCCTGCGTGCAGAAAAAACTCATTCAAGCATGAATGTGAATATGATTTTCAACCACACACACACACACACACACACACACACACACACACAAACACCCAACACGTATTCACGCTGCACACTCACTGCTCATAAGGATTTAATAATTCGTTAAGCGAAATTAAAATTGCCATAAGCCAGTTGTGGTCCACAATGGGCAGAAACCCGTTAATTGCGCTTCAAAATATATATAAAGCTATTTTGTGTACAATTGGCGATTTTGGTCAACAATCGGCTATTTGTTGGCTACATAAAATCATGAATCATTCGAAAATAATAAAACATGTGTTGCAGTTAAATTTCCTACTTCGTTCGAAGCCGCGGCTACCAAATTAAATTCAAAATATGTCTTCCTGTCCCTGTTCTTCCTATTTCAATAATCAATCAATTTCTTTTTCACTTACTAACTGATGAAATGTATATATTCCTGATTCCTCACATAATGTAGAGTTTCTGGTTATAAAATGTTCGGCTCAGTGTCCACTGTAGTTGGCACCAGCATTGTGCATTATATTGTGAGTACCTTGCGGACTGGACCGGAATCAGTGCAGCAGCTCCAGCAGCACCAACAGATCTGTGAGGCTTACTCCTACTACCGACGCCTACCAACAACGCCAACAACGCCAACAAGCCCCTCACCCCCTTAGCACTCAGTTGCTGGTAACTGCAACTCGTTTGTTCGTTTTTAGCTCAATTTTCGTTAGCACTGGGGCTCGGTAGCGTTTCCAGGGGAAATCATTGCAATTAAAGCGTAATTGTTTTTACGCATTTGTCCAGTGCCAGCCCGCCCTTTTTTCATACCCCTCGCGGCCACGTTGCTTAGCTTGGCTCGTGTCTTTTCAAGTAGAGGCGGGTGTCAAACGACAGAAAGAAGGAGGAAAAAAAACGCAAAACAGCCCGCCAGAAATTAATTTACAACATTCATAATGTCTGCACCTCCGCTGCTTCCTTTGCTGCTGCTGCTGCTGCTGCTGCTGCTGCTGCTGCTGCCTCTTCTTCTTCTTGAACATGCGCTTAATTTCCGCATTTGATGGGTGTGGCGCTGAAGGACAACAAGCTAACCGCCCGCCTGCGAGGCATGTCCTGACGAGCGGCGAATACGAATCCGCGAATTCATTTGCATAATTTTTAATACTCCATTTCGGTGCAGGTGCGTCGGCGTCGTCGCTAACGAGATGCGTGTGTTGGTTTGTCTGCAAGTCTATATGTGTGTGTGTGTGTGTGTGTGTGTGTGTATGGCCTCATTATTATATTTCGCCGACTCGACGAACACATACTCGCAGTTGCTGCCTCCTACCTCTTGCCCACTGCCTCCTGCCCCATGCACTTTATCCGTTTACATTTTTCAACTTTTTCTATTTTTTTTTTCATCTTTTCTTTTTTCTGCATATTAATGCGGGCAACTTTTAACTCGTTTGCCCCGTTCTGCCGCGCCTTGCTTTGCCTTGTCGTCGCATCCAAATTAATGTTAAAATATGTTGATTTCCTTTGAGAGGCGCGAGAGCGCAGTTTGCAACCCATTTGGAAAATATTTCTAATGAATGCCCCACATGCCACATGCCACATGCCACATGCCACATGCCACATGCCCCATGCCCCATGCCCCATTCAAAATTTGTTGCCTACCAATTACGCTGCATTTTATGACCAAATTGTCAAGTCGAGCAAGAAGAAACTAGTTCTTTAAGCTTACCATAAGCTGTAAATCCTTCAGAATCTTTTCGTGTCTTCAATCCTGGAGCGTATTTTAGAACTATCCAAGCTGCATTTTAATCCCATTGAAGCCGGCAGAAAAATTCGGTTTTTATTCTGTGCAAGAAATTGATTAAAATGTTAAAATGTTTTAGATGAAAGCCAAGCAAAAAAATATATTTTACTAATGCTGTCACAATTCGAAGTGTATCGCAAAAAAGAAAACAGCATTTTACTCAGAAAACTACATCAGTTTATATATATATTTTACAAATATATATATATACGTAAATATGTCTAAACTGAGTTGGCTGCATTTGCGTGATGAGCGAGAAGTGTTCGAAGGAGATTTGGAACTTTTCAATTTCATATGAATTTAACAATGAATTATTCATATTATTGATTATTGTCTTCATAATTAATATAAGCTGCAATTGATTTGACTTGGTTAACAGGTTAGCAATACTGATATCTATAGAGAAATGTGAAGTCATTTGAGCAACTCTGACTGCATCTAACCTAAGACAAGACTCCTATAATCAACTACATTATGCATAAATTATGGACTGGTTTTATTTTCTTGTTTTCCAAATTTGAAATAGAAGTAAAAGCAGCTCCCTCGTTGCTCGGTCAATCAAACTGAGCGAATTGCTGCCCCATTTGTAGATGCCATAATGGATTTTCATGTGTTTCTCGGTTTTCGGCTCAGGTGGGCGTGGCTGAGTGCCCAAGAGTCGCGGCTCGATGACCACAAAAAATTTTTAATTTGAAGCCACTTGAAAACAATTTTTGCGGCTCGTTTTGACTTGTTCAGAAAAGAATAAAAACCAAGGTGGACCCAAAAAAAAAAAAAATAAAAAAATAAGAATAATAATAAAATGGAGAAAAGAAAGGTGAAAAACTGTTGTAATTGTTTTTACAGCGGCAGCGCCAAGTGTGTGTGGAAGTGTGTATGCTGCTGCTGGCTCATAATTGGTTCTGTCTGCTAAATGAACCATTTACCAATTAAACGCGATTGCCAGGAAGCTGCTGTTGTTGTTGCTGCCACATGTGCCCGTGAAAATGTGGAAATGTGGAAATGTGGAATTGTAGAGCTGCCGGCCTGACTCTACAGCAGCTCGTTAACGGCTTGTTAGGCGAAACGCTTTAGTCACGCTTAAGAACAAACCGAACCAGAAACCCGCACCTCCTCCACACCTCCTGAACCACTTGTCTCTTTGGCAAATGTTGGATTGCTGGGTTCGCCATGAAAAAACAACGCCAACTTCTTCTATAAACTGTGTGTGTTTGTGTGTGTGTGCTGGAAACAACAAAAAACCTGCGGAGCCATGGATCTGGCTCAGGCTCTGGCTCTGGCTCTGGCTCTGGTTCTGGCTCTGGCTCTAGCTCTGGCACCTGTATACGTTGTTCTATAGTGCCTCGTCTCGGGCCATGTCAAGTTGCGCCTGGTGGCTCCTGCTGCTCTTTTTGTAAACGTGAAAATGTTCAAGTGCCTTATCGACAGGCGTCGCTCTTCACGCCTGCTGCCTTAATGGATGGAGTATCTAGTACTCGTATCTTGTATCTTGTATCTTGTGTCTTGCATCGCTCAGCCGGCTGTAGATTGACGTTAATCATGCAATTAATTGGGCTATGAGAGTGACTGTCGATAAGTGCCAAAGGAACACCAGATGAATTGCACCAAGGCAATAGACAAAGAAAGCTAGGCAAACAGAGAGAGAAAGAGATAGAGAGTGAGAGAGAGAGAGAGAGATAGATGAGACTGCTTTGGCTTATTACTATTAATAATAGGGAGTCAAATACCTGGAAACAACATAAAGTGCTACATTTATCATATTATAGAGGGCAGCTGAAAGAGGCTCAAAAAGTACTGTATTCGAGTACATTAAAATCGTAATAAAACATCCGCTTTCCATTTTGAATTTTCTCGAAATTGATTGACTTATTTCTAAAATAAAACAACATACAACACTTGAATCTCCTATAAACTGTGTGAAAATAAATCGAAGACATCTGGCATTAAAATAGTTTTTGATTAAAACTTTATCGCTTTAAGCTACGCATTGTTTTCGATTCTATTCAAATAGCTTTCAGTTGCAGGTGGAATCCTCATCGATGCAGAGATTGGACCAATAATACTTAATAGGCTTACTTAATTTAATTGAAATGTTGTTTGTGCCTATCCACAACGGAGGGTCGAGAAGAATCTGTTCAATTATTATTCTCAAACCAGATATTCTTGTTGCACATCAACAGCTTAACTAATTAGACATGAAAGGATTAAATCGCATCCAAATTTCACTTCTCAGGCTTTCAATAGTTCCAGCTGCAGAGTGCAGCCCCTTAGAGATGTCAATTGCCCACTTCAGGTACACCTTCAGCTTCAGCTTCAGCTTCAGCTTCAGTCCTATCCTTATTCGCATCCTCATCCACCGCCTCATTCTTGTGCTTATCATTGTTTGTGCTAGCCGTGCAACTGTTGTTCTTGTTGTGGCCGGTGTTGTTTTTGTGGCTGCCACTTAACGCTGACCATTTGGTAGCTGTTAACCAGATTCAGTTCAGTGTTCACACCACTGCTAATCTCGTCCTGGCCAATGTCCCAGCGATCTATTTATTTACATTGCCACTTCTCGGCAGAGGCGGTCTGGGGGATTAGGCAGGAAAAGGCAAGGGCGCAAATCCTGTGTGTTGGCTGTGTTGGCTGTGTTGGCTGTGTTGGGCGTGGCATGGCAAAAATCATTAGAACACCTTGAGTTCAGTGTTTGCTCTGCAAATAATATAATTACAAGTAATTGACGGCCCCTGAAGATGAAAATGATGATGTTGATTGTGATGATGAAGATGATCCCATTTGGAGAGAGCCCTGCTCATAATGAGCAGACTGGAATGTCCTGAGTCCCTGTGCGCTTCTTCGCCTTCGTCTGCCTGTTGTTCTTGTTCACACATCCAGCTGAGCTGACAACTGTTGTGTAAATATTTTGACAGAAGAATGCCAAAAATCTTCCTTGTTCTCTTTGGCTGCTTCTTTTCTTTACCTTTTTGTTGTTCTTCTTTTTCTTTTTTTTTTTTTTTTTGCTAAACAAACGAGTGCGCAGGAAGAACAAATCCAATGGATCAACAGCAGCAGCAGCAGCCACATCCCGACTATCCCGAATGACTCACTCATACAGGAAGTCAAAGCAGATCGACCAACGAATCATTATCTTCAAGCAGTTGATGATCACTGTGAGAAAACATTTACAATTAACTAAAAGTTTTGATGCCTGCTAATGTAAAATTATACATTATCTAATTTTATAGATATTAAATGAAAATAGTAGATTATTCCCATTTAAGACAATGTACATATATTTTAATCATTTTGTCTAATTATTTTAATGTCGAAGAAAATAAGTCAGACCATTCTTTTCTTACTTCCGAATGATTTATAATCGTTGAACCAAAATTCAGAGAGATAGATATATTCGAATAATGGCAGTAATACTGTATTTTAAATATATATATTTACCACAGCATTCTCTTCACCATATTTGAATTTCTGCCAGATAATATTGAACTATGTCAACTCTTAAGGAATTTCTTCTTAGATTGTCTTAACTTGTACGTAAAGCGAATCTCCGGCTCCGGCTCCGGGTCCGGCTTTTGTTGCACTCTTTCACTTAGCGACAATTGGAGCATTGCACACATACATTTGCATTTATGAAGGGCCCACAGATACACACGGACACACAGATACACACTTAGCCAGCATTTGCATGAAAAGACAACTAAAATAGAAATTAAGAGAAATGCAAGAGAATACAAAACAAAGTGCAGCCTCACACGAGAGACGGAAATGAAAAGAAATTATATAGCATAGAGGCAAATATGGTATATACATATATACATATATTTATATAAGTGCATAGATGAGTGTCTCTGTGTGTGGGTGTGTGTGTGTGTGTGTGTGTGTGTGGGTGTTTAGACAAGTAATATACATATAATGAAAAAGTACTTCATTAAAAATCAACAGCAACAGCGACAACAACAACTTCAAGTGTGTGTTGATTTCCATATAAAGCAACTGAGCAAAAAACTGAGGAAATGCTAAGTACACGTAATGTAAAGGGACATGAAGAGTGGGAAAAGGGGATGCGGGATGCGGGATGCGAGATGGTGGATGGTGGACAGGGGATGGGGCATAGGGCTGTGTTGGGCTTGGACCATGGCTTGTATAATGCGTCAGAGCAGCGCCATTGTTGTAGAAAATGAGGTAAAAGGGGAGGACGGGGGAAATGAGTGGAGGCATGGAGGTAGCTGGGAAAACTGTGGATGGAATTGGTTGGTGGTAGCCTTAGGGGACTAGGAGGGTTGGCGGCGGACTTAGGGCTTGGGAGTGCTACGAATCAGAGCATTGTATGCCGCTTTGACTCAGAATTAAAATTAAAAATGTGTAAATGAAAAAATGAATAAATATGTAGAAGGCAGCTTGTGGCAGTTGTTGTCGCTGTTGAAATGCTATGCAAAAACACATAATTGCTACATTTCGTATTAAGCAGTTTATGCCACTCCCCCCATACCATATACCCCATACCCCATACCCACCCACATCTCCATCCCTCCGCCCGTAGATTACTTTGGCGCTCGGCGCCGCCGGCAAATGGCAACAATTGAAATACGTCTTTGATCTTTCATTTGGAAATTCATTTGCAGCACTTCGTTTTGGTCGTTGTCAACTTATTTGTTTGTTGTGATTTGTTGTTCATATTTGGGGAAAACGAGGCGAACAATTCCTGGGGGTGCTAACAAAAAACTGTCAGTCATTAAAAGAAGCGTAGAACAAACCATTTGTGTTATTTTCATTGGCTAGATTTCAACATGAAATCCATTTGACCAGATATAATATTAAATTTGCAAAAATCAAATAAGGATTTTTTAGCTTTAGCCAAAATAGAAATATAGATAAATACCAATGTGTCTATTTCTAGTGACATTTTTATACCATTGTCAGTATTTCCTATATAAATTAATGGATTTCTCTATAATTTATGTAAATGAAACCAACAGATGCATAAGCAAAATAATTTTAAAGCCTTTAATCATTTTTCCATACGATTCACAATAAGGCTTTCGAATAAGGATGCGTATCTTGTGCTCTCTGAAGTATTATTCAAGATCATTGCTTTATTCTATACTATTCGAATCAAGCTAAGAAATATGATTATTCATAAATTATTCATATTATTCAAACGACAGGATTTGATCTGTGCTAGACATTGAGAAAAATGTCTTCAGATTATGGGAATTGTCAGCTGTGCAAATAAATTTGCATAAAATGCTTCTTTTAATCACTGGAACGAGCGAACTACCTGGTGTGGCAGGTCTGCCTAACTGTAAAACTGACTGCAACTGTATAATCAGACCATTGCATAATTTTTGGCGCACACACACTGCAATTATGATTTATGGCTGGCAGAGCCTGCAGTCGCAGTCGCAGTCGCAGTCGCAATCGCAATCGCAATTGCAGCTTATAATTATGCAAAGTCTGCGACAACAGCAACCACTTCTCTCGCTCACCGACCCCGCCCAGCCCCCAGTCCCCAGTCCCCCGTTCCCCGTTCACCGCCTCCCCTGCCCAATGCAAGCACACCCTTCGCTTAGACACCGCCTCGCTCTAGCTTACACCATAAAAAAATTACAAGAAATAATTGAAAATTGCACAATTCACACAAGTGGGAAACAGGACGCGCCCCCCCCCCTCCACACCACCCCACCCCCTCTGTTCCCTAGTCCTGTGTTGACTCGCTCCCACTAGTTTGTTTTTTCTCTCCTTTTTTTATTTTGGGTTTGCCGGCAGTCCAACAACCACCGCAATTAACCAGACATATAACAGAAGCCACACAACCACAAACTGCCACGCCTTTTCGCATAAGAATCACACATCCTTTCCGTCACTCGCATTTAGTCCTGTACCCTGTAAATTCAGCAAAAGTTGCCAGTTGGCAGACAGTTGTCAATTTAGCCATTTCTTAAATATTTTAAGAAACTACAGATACTTGCTCAGAATATAAACGCAACGAAACCCGTTTGGATGCATCGTAATATTACGTAAGATTACCAGGATGTCGAATTTGGGTTCCGATTCCGATTCTGGTACGTAAAATATAAGAATTTCAGGTATTTTGCCAACATTCTTACTACAATTTGAATAATAATGGAATTAAGTGAGAGCCTCACAGTCGGGCGTAACTGACTGCGAAATACTCTGATAATGATGAAAACAATTGTCAAAATCGGTCAAACATCTCCTCAGGGCGGATATATTCTCGATCAGCAGTCGAATCGATCTACGAAAACGAGCATTTGTCTTGGCATTTTTCGATAATTAATAAATAATATTCGTTCTGGTTCTGATACATATATATATATATATATATATATACCACGATATCTTAATACTGTTGTGCAGGATATCTTCTAGTTGGGCTGCTGCACTGATGCCATATACATACATATATATGTATATATATATCTATATATATATATGCGCATAAATATATATATTTTTTTTAATTCTGCCGCATTTTGCAAACAATTCTTTTTTTTCTTAGGTTTTCTCCTTTTTTTGCGAAACGCCAACGCCCTGGCCCCAGGGGCAGAAAATACACACATCAGTGTGTGTGTGTGTGTGTGGTGTGTGTGTGTGTGTGTGTGTGTGTGTGTATGCCTATGTTTATGTTGTTGCTGGTCTGAGTGCGATTATTATGATCATGATTATTATGCACAAATTGCAAAATTCCGCGGCATGCAGCCAGCTCACATGTGTGTGTGTGTGTGTGTGTGTGTGTGTGTGTGTGCTTGCGAGTATTCTTGTTGTTGCAGACAACGCACAGCAGCCACAAATTGCTGCGGTTTTCAGCCTGCATTTTCCCATTGTCTCACAAAATGGCGTGAGGCAACACTCCACTCCACTCCACTCCCCCCAGCCATCCACATGTGCGCCTTGCAGCAGGTTGTGGGCAAAAAGGTAGCGCAAGTGGGCTGGCTATGGGGAATTAGGATGGATGGGCGCGCTGAGCTGGCCGGGTAGGCGTGTCGCTTTGTTCTACTCACTTGTCGTATTTGCATAATTGAAATGAAAATTCACACCCAACAGCAGCAACAGCAGCAACAGCAGCAACAGCAGCAGCAGCAGCAGCAGCAACAGCAGCAACATCCACAACAGCAACAACCTCTGCGAGTGTGCGCTGTGTGTTGGGGCTAAATCAGCCTCATCATTATCATTATCATTATCAGTGCAGAGAGGGAGCATTCAGGAAGGGAGGGGCGCGGCAGTTGTGGCAAAGGCAGCTTCATTTACACCACAAATTCCGCACAAGGTCCGCAGTGAAGTGGAAATGCAGCAGGTGCGGAAAGGGGGAGGGCGGGTGGTTGGGGGGGGCGGCTGTATAGTTTACGAATTGCGGAGGAGCCCAGCATGCAGGACGAAGGCAACCGGCGACAGTTGACAACTCTGCGCATTGCGAGTAGTTTTCTCCCCTTGAGCCCGCGAATGCGTTTCAATTCGACAGTTTCTCATTTGCTCGTATCACAACACAAACCCATCCACATCCACACAAAATCAGAGTGTTTATTAAAGAACTTTTCGCTTGTAATTTCAAATCAATTATAAACCAATTTAAAAAGAATACAGCATTTGGTTATTTAACAAAATGCAGTTCTACATTACTATTATATATATATATATATATATATATATATATATTTATAAAAACTAATCAAATCGACTTGGTATTTTATTGTTGTTTAATCACATATTTGATAATTTCTTATTGGTTATTGGCCAACTCATTGATTATTATTATCTTTAAATATACAATCAGAATTCAAATGAAAATAAGGCAAAGAGAATTGTTCGCTTTTTGGCTGGGGATTCGAGAGCTAATTAAACGCTGTTCATTTAAATTCTCACTTGAATGCGCAATAATGATTGATGGCTCAAATTGTTATTTACAATATAATTACTATTGGTTTTAAAGTGCTTGCTGCACATTTGCAGACAGCTGTTTGTGTGCTCAATTTGTTGTTGCAACCTTATTTGTTTGTTGTTAGTTGTTGCAAGTGTTTAATACTTTAAAATGAATCCAATGTAAAATATATGAATTTTATTCTGCTGGTCCGAAAGAGACGCAATGGAAACGCCTATTAGACGGCTTTTGTTATGGCCAACATTTTGTATATTCATATTAATAATAATAATAATAATAGTAATAATAAATTAGAAAAGAAAATCGATTAACTAAATTTTAATTGCGTTTTCAAACAATCATTTGTCTTTCTTGCAACATAAACTGTTTGTGATCGAAACGAACAAATCTGAGAAATACTTGTGGCGATTTTACAAATATAAGCTGAAAATAGACTGAAATAAAAGGAAAGCTCAAACAGGGCTTTGCAATTAGCTGCAGTTGTTGTTATGACCTTTGACCTTTGTTGCACATCTGTCAAACACCTGCTGAGCGAAAAACAAGGACAATAAACAAAATGCAGGCAATTATTATGAACTTCAAAAACAATAAACAAAAAACAAGTGCAGCCGAAGGAGAGAGATTTGGATGAGAGAGCAGAGCCTGGAAGGCGAGATTGGATTGGAAAACCACCCACAAGGGGGCGTGATTTGGCAAGCCTACCGAAAGGCAGTTGGGCCCGAACCTGTCCGTCGGCCTTTTCTTTCACATTTTTTCAATTTCTCATTTTGTTGTGCATTTCTGATTAAATTCTGTGTGCTGGTCGCCCAGCAATCAAGGACTAAGGACCTGACAGCAGGAGGAGTTCCTGTCAAACCTTTGCCCTTCTGCATATGCAGATTGTTTTGTTTGTTCTGATTTTTGTGAACTGCAGCTTAATTTATTTTTTCCTTCGTTTTTTTTTTTTTTGCCACAGCGAAAAGCAATCAATTTGCATATTTTACACCACTCGGAAATTTCAAAGTGACAAAGAGCGGGACAAAGTTAAGGAACAGAATTTAAGTGCAGTGGTTCTATACACCAAGCAAGGGTTAAATTAAAATGTTACGTAATCAACTCATGAGACTGTTGTATTCAGTTTAATACTTAGTTACTATCACTGATAGATGTAGTCACTTTAAGTTGCTGTTCAAAATAAAGAGCTGAAATGCCTCTTCAGCTTTGAGAAATTCATAAAACTGGCATGAAAAGTCTGAAACTTTGCGAACATCAATCTGCAAATCATGTGTGAGAAAAACAATCTGCAAGTCAAGTGTTAAATAGCCTCATCTTTGGAAAATTACCATACTTTTGGCGGCACTTTCCTATTCAGAAAGTGTATTGCTCTATCCTACATTACAGCTTGCCAGCTTGTGAACAGAGTATTTAGCTAACAGGCTTCATCTTATTCTTGTTTTTTAAAACATCAAGCAAGATTTCACCAGTTAAGGATTGGTGGAACTGACTTCAAATCGAAACTCTCTGATGAATTCTGATATAATTACTTGTCGCTTGTCGTCATATGTAAATACATTCATTTATCGCATCTTAAGTACACAAATATCCTAGTATTATGTACAGGTCCTTTTGAAGTTTATTTGAATTTGTCGCAGCTAAATTTCAATTGTATTGCAAACTTGACCACATTCTTCGACTTCCACACATATATTGTTTGGCTGTAATGTTAAATATTTCACTTTCTTAGTGTTAAACTGCTTAAACTCCTTTAAATGCTTTCATCTTTTCCATTTCAGCTTATTCCCATAATTGGTAACTATTCTCATTATGTATTTTATTGTTATGTTTGCATTTCGAAATCAATTCGCTTTGCACAATGTATGCAAATCTTTGCATATTATGTCCATCAATGGGCCATTAGCAAAAAATGAAAATAAAAAGAAAAAAACGCTCAGCGAACTTTGCACAAAAGCTGGGCCAACCCTCAAGCTCAAGCTGCAAGTACCTGGTCAACCCCTCGTCGCCTCCTCGCCTCCTCCTTTCCGCCACTCCGCCCCTCAGCCACTCGTTGGCCAGTTGCTATTCACAGCTTGAAAGCGCTATAATCAAATTTGCGTCATGTCGCATGCTTCAAAAATGTTGATTTGTAAATTAACAAATAAAATGCCACAAAAAAATATATTTCAATGAGCAACAAAAGATACACAGAGCGAAAGAGAGCGAAAGGGAAAGCGAGAGAGAGAGGGAGAGAGAGAGAGAGAGAGAGATGCGAGCTGAATAAGACTCAAGTAATGATGGCAGCCGGAAACGCCTGCAATTTGCCACAATTGAAAGTGGCTGCCGCTGGCGGGCGCCTCCTCCTCCTCCTACTGCCTCAACCTTGTGCAACCTCAAGTTGCTACTGCTGCTGTTGCTGCTGGTGCTGACTGACTGACTGATGCCCCTGCCCTACCGCCCCCTGGTCCAGCAATTGCTGTGGCAATTGTTCCACTCTGCCTGCCATGTTTTTTATGGCTGCCTTTTGAGCTGCGCCCCTTTTTTGGTTGGCCATTGCTGCTGCTGTTGCAACCGCCACCGACTACCCTGCCTCTGCCTCTGCCTCTACATCAGCCACTCCCCCCGCTGACAGCTGCGCCTCATCTAATTGAAGTTGCTGCTGCTGCTGCTGCTGCTGCTTTGCATAACTCGCCGCTTGCAGCGCGCTCCCTGGGCGGGCACATTATTTGATTAACCCACGGCGCGAAACTTCCATCATCATCAGCGAACCATAGCTACCTCCTCCCGCCAATCCCTTCCCCCCGCCCCCATCCTCCCCTCTCTCTCACACTTATCCCCTTCTACCCCCTACTCCCCACCCCTCTTCAATTGCACTGCCCGCTGTCGCGCACTTCTCCTGTTACACTTCAATTGTAATTCAAGAGCGTCAAAGCGGCCATTTTCCCTGTGTGTGTGTGTGCGTGTGTGTGTGTGTGTGTGTGTGTGTGTGTGTGTTAATGCGTTAGTGTATTAGTGTTTTTGTCTGCTGCTCAACTAATTTTTCACACCCCTGCGCCCAATCGCGCCATGTCTCACCCCC
This sequence comes from Drosophila macrothrix, assembly GCA_035042055.1. Lineage (NCBI taxonomy): Eukaryota > Metazoa > Arthropoda > Insecta > Diptera > Drosophilidae > Drosophila > Drosophila macrothrix. Next base: position 13,894,866 of record JAWNLX010000587.1, on the reverse strand, counting down.
ACCCCGTGGCTGCCACTTTTGTTTGCTACTCTTCTTTGTTGTTGCCTATTTTCTAATTTGCCACCTCGCCCCCCACCCCAACACCTCCCCTTCCCTTCCCCCCTTAACTATATCTCTGTTTGCAATTGGTTTGCACTCAAGTGTCTCCGCTCTGAACAGAACTAAACTGAACTGGCCGCCGGTTTGAACTGTCCCTTCAAATTGGTTCCTCGTCATTGTATTAAGCACACACACTTCAGCCACTTCGGTAGCATACACACACACACGCACACGCACACGCACACTTAGATAGGGGCAAAGAGAACCCTTGTCAGCTCTACATCACACTCAAGTGTTATCAGATGATAAATCATTTTTAGCCCCCCCTCCCCCACCGAAACAATTTGATTATAGTCCAAAAAATTAGTGCAGATAATCCTATTAACATACTATTGAACGGCCTTTATAATGCTGAGCGCAGAAATACCAGTTATAATCGAGTAGCCGAATATGAAATACCCTTGCATATCTACAATATAATTATTTATAATATTATTTAGAATTATTCTATGCAAATTAAAGCACTCCAAAGAGAAGAGCTTTGCATCAAATCATTCAATTTACAGAGAAATTGTCTCAATCACTGAGCAACTCATCTGATCAGGAATTGTGATCTTCTCTCTGAGATAATTTCATAAAAATATGAATTTCGAATACTTGCACTTAATATTTGATCGCTTGGAATATGTTTGTTCAGTTTCAGAAAGCAGAAAGCTTAAATCTGCTAATTGGCTGTTAATTGAAAACTATGCAAAGTTTTAATTAACTTTGGCACAGGCAACCGTTAGTCGAGACACGAACCAACCGCAAAATTAGCTATAAACGACTCAGTGGCGCCATCTGTGCGCCCAGATACAAAATAAAGGACCAACCTTTCCAGTTCAATTTCTAAATTAATGAAACTTATTTGTATTAAAGTATTAAAACAAAAAATAAAAGTAAGAACTGCTCGAATATTAGCTAGGCTTCAGACAGACAGCGCCTTTGGCCACTCGGCCACGCTATCGTTAAAATATGCGGTATCTTTAACTAACCAACAACTCCTTATCATCCAAAAATGTGTAAAAGCAAGCAATCAAACTGCGAATAAATTATATTATATAAAAGGAAAACAACAATATTCATTTAAGTGAGATCTGCAGTCTCAAATCATAAGAATTGAGTAGCAACAAGCTTAATTCAAGATTCTTCTTTCTCTGCTTGTGGCACATTTTATGCACGTATCAAGAATATATTCTTCAATTTTGAAATCAGTGAGCCCTTCGATTAGTTTAAGCTCTCTCGACGAACAAGCATAGGTCGTTCAAAAATAACCCATAATACGTTGAACTCCAATTCAATCACCTTTGCGAATGGCAAAATTAATTTTCTCACGTTCAATTAAATGAGTGGAAAATCAAGTCTCGATTTAATTGCCGAGCATCAATTAACGGCTAATACAAAATGTCCTCTGCGCTCATATTTGTACAGTAACCGAAATGTGTATACCCTTCAACGTTGGAGCGTATCAACTACTTGTTGTGGCATGCCTTCAAGCAACTATTCTCGAATTACCGTTTGAATTAGTCCCATATATAAATAATAGTGAACCACTTTTGAACTGGTGCACTGACCAAAAAAATTTAATAAAAAAACCAATTTTAAACATATTTTGTGTTTAGTAATTTAAGCTCTAATTCCGATTGTGGTATGAAAAGTACAAAAATTCTGGTAGAAATTACGGCATTTTTTCCAAACTTTTTTACAGTAACCGTTTACGTATTGGTTTTAGGTATATATATATATATATTATATAGCTCGGTGGGTATTTTACATTTATTATGAAACTGAGAGCTGTTATATTTAATTATTTATCTGTTAAACAATAACAATCATATGATATGTATATCCGTGATCATCATGAACAACAAGCCGAGTCGATCTAGCCTTGTCAGCTTGTCTTTCTATCTGCATTAAGAAACGGATCTCAGAGACTATAAGAGCTAGGGACTTCCAATTGGGAATACAGATTTCTTATATGTATATGCACCTAAGTAACGGGATCGAGCATTATGATGTTCCGCTACGATGTTTTGGTTCCGATCTTTCGGTAGAAATTCCGGTAATTTGGTTTTAAAAATTGTAAGTGTAGAAAGCCAAGTAGAAATATATAGTGTATAGTGTATAGTGAATAAGGCATTTTGAGATTTTGATGCTGCCTAGTTGTGAGCATTATTTGATTGATTATTCAATTATTAATGTTTTCGCCCATTACCGTTTAACATGCTTATGTATTATGTATTATTATAGTTATGATTATAATTATTAAGCTGCCATTGTGCGGCAATTAAAGTTTCAACTAATCATTAGACAACAACAATAACAGTAATAACAACAATTGTGTGACAATAATATCGTTTTGTTGTTGCTATTATTATTATTGTTATTGCTATTGTTATTGTTATTGTTATTGTTATTGTTATTGTTATTATTGCTGTCGTATTTTTTTGGTGATGGCTAACACTAAAATGGCCGGCAGCTGGGCTTGAAGATCCAAGAGATGCGTTCATTATATGCTCATATGTCCGACAGCGAAACAACTTAATTACACAACAATAGAAACAACAACAACAACAACAACAACAGCAGCAACAAACAAACAACAAACAACATTTGAACAATGGCATTTTGGCAAGTTTTACAACGGCTCTTCAGTTTTTTTGTTTTTTTTTTTCTGTGTGTTTGACAGCTCTTCTTTTTTTGGGCCTTTGGTACTTTTGAAGCTATTGCCCAAAAATAAAAAAAGCAAAAAAAAGACAACAAAGAAATAAATCTAACTGAACTTTAATTGTTCATAATTAAGTTTGTCCGATTGGAATTGGAAATGGAATTGTGTGCGTACTGTGTGTGTACTCCTTATAGTTAAGTAAATAAATCTCGACACATAATTGACAGTCGCAACACTTTTTTGGGTAATCCGAAACTCGAAACTCGAAACTCGCAGCTCAAAACTCAAAACTCAAACTCAAACTCAAAGTCCAACTCCTTCTGCGAGGTTTTTATTTGTTTTTTGTTTGGTTTTTTGTCTTTTGGGCAACTTTCGCACTCGACGCGAGCCACTTGAGAGTTAAAGCGATAATTAAATCATTTGTCGGCTTGTCAACTACCAGAAATCGAACGAATTGAGACACCCTGTTTCTGTGTACGAACAAAAATAAATAAGAACAGATGAACTGATGAACTGATGAACTGATGAATCACAAATCTCAGCAGCTTTCTCAGGTCTGTGCATGTTGTGTGCTGTGAGAATCACACGTCAAAATATTTGCAAAACAAAGCTGCAAGTTGAAGGACAAACAGCTAAAGGACATATCTGCAGGTATGTCCCCATGTACATACATATGCATGTATTTATTTACTTATGTATGTGCAGCTTGTGTCCAAGACTGTAGCCAAATGATCGCCAGCTGAAAGATCCGTATGCCAAATACTGAGCTCAACTGACTGAACTATGCAAGCATATTAAATTACCAGGTATCATCATTATGCCCGTAATGATCATTACTATGCTCGCTACGCTCATTATGCTCATTATGCTCATTACTAAGCGCTTAGACGAAATACAATATTTATTTTGACAGGACAAGATTTAGATTAAATGTTTTTGTGTTCTTATGTTTTTTTCTATTATTATTATTATTGGCATTGTCTTGCAGGCCGCAGTAATTGCAAGTTAATTAACAATAAAAATCAATGAAATGGGAAAATTCGCATTAAAAATGCTCACAGCGTGAATCATGCCCCCAGTTCTCCATTCCATTTCCATTTCCATTCCCAACCTGCGCAGGAGTAAAAATATCAAATTACACCAATCCGCATTCTTTTGCTACGCAATTGCGATGCGATCACTCACTCTAACCTTCTGCTTCTGCTTCTGCTTCAGGCACAATAAATGCATCCAACTGAGCACAAGCCATCTCTCTCTCTCTCTCTCGCTCTCTCGCTCTCTCTCTCGCTCTCGCTCTCTCTCTCGCTCGCACACTAAAAACTCAAAACGTCTCCAGACTGCGTGGCAACTGCGAACGCAGACAAAGAGACGACGACGACGACGACGAAGTATTCGTGAGAGCGCGTAAATACACACTACTTAACTACCCAGCAGCGAACTAGTGAATGACTAAATGCATTCTGTGTATGTACACAATGTAATTAGTTACCTGTTAACGCTCTTGTCGTCAAGTGTTTTGCAATTTGTTATACTGGAATAACTAATAAAATTGCATATATATTATATTATATTATATTGTATTATAAATATATATAGAACGTAGAACGCATAGAAAAGCCTTCGGCAGCGCATACTTTTTGCTTTACTTTATGAAAAAGTTATATGAATTCAAAGTTTAGATTATGAATTGAATTCGTAATGGGTGCTTGTCGCTGCTGGGTACTCAACAACTGATTGTTGTTGGTATTTTTAGGCTTTGGCATTTCAATTGTTTTACGGACTTGCGGCAGACAAACTCTCGCGTGGGCTGCGGTTTCATCAGTTGCTCTTGCGGCCTCCTCTTGCATGCCACGCGTGGGCGTGAGAAAAACCGTTGCAGGTGAGTGGAGTGCGATCAAAGAGCACAGAGCAAAGCACAAGAGCACAGTTATTTGGCAAGTGCTTTCTAGTTCTCGTCGCTTTCCAGTCTTTCTTTGGCCAAATTGATAGCTCACCTATAAGATAATTTTCGAAAATTTGTTTTTTTTGATAGGATTTTGAAAAGGTTTTTATTTTGTAATTTCTACTAAAAATTAAACATAATTTTTGTACAGTTAAAAAATGTATTATGTATAAAATTGACTATATATCCATTATTAGAAATGCTTTTGACTTTGGTTGGCGCACAACTTTTCCGCTTTTCAAACTGTTCTTTTGCAGCGCGCCGTGTAAATTGTAAATGCCAATTTTGGGCATTTTTAATGCGACATTTTAATTAGACTGCTTTTTTAGTGGCACGGCTGCTGTCTCATTGTTTGCCTTTCGCGCCCAAAACAAATCTCGCAGCAACAACAACAACAACACATAAGCAAACAGATAAAAAAGAAACAACAAAAAAAAACAACTGCAGAGCATAGTTTTTACAACTCTAAGTGAGTCTCGGCTTGTTTTTAAGGCTATAAATTGGCGTCCTTCATTCAACGAGTGCAACGCAAAGCAACGCAGAACCAATCCCCCCCTTCTCCCCTCTCCCACCAGACAAACTTACAGAAAGCAGCAGGCAGCAGGCAGCAAGCAGCGAGTATCTCAAACAATACAAAATGGGCACTACACACACACACACAAGCAAAGGCCCACCACTACACGTGCAGTTCGCGGCACGCATACTAACGAAATGATAAAGAACGACTGGAAGGCTTCCAGCGTACTGGAAGTGTTGCGTGTGTTAGAGCCGTTCAGCTAGCCACTCACCGGTGCACATCAGCTGTGCCGCTCTCGCACGCACACATTATGTGTTCTGCACATGCGCCATATTGGGATCTCACGTTGCGCTGTGAAGGGGAAATTTGCTGCTGGCAAGCGTTCGCTCTGTGTATGCTGAGCGCGCGTGTGTGTGCGTGTGTGTGCGAGCAGTGCAGCTAGCGTAACGGCAGCGGCCGACTGACGCCGCCCCTCAATGCTGGCATCGATATACCGTTGCGTGGCAGCGACGCCGACAGCGCATCAGCGTCGCTGCGACAGAGACGACGACGACGCAGCCAGCGAGGACAAAGTCAGGCAACAAAATCCCGTTGCCGTTTGCCGTTGCCGTTGCCTGTGCAAGTTGCCGATGCCGTTGCCGTTGCCGTTTGCTGTTACCGTTGGATGAGAGACTTTCTGGCCAAGTCACAACCACCAAAGCTGGGGCAGGCATCGACGGCGACGACGACGACGACGACGACGACAACGACGACGACGACGACGACGACGATGGCTATGGCGATGGCGATGACGATGATGACGACGACAAAACTCCAGCTGCACATTAAGTCAGGCAACAGTTTAACGTGGAAATTATTGCGAATTTGTTGTCTGCTTTTGCGACAGGCGACAGGCGCGACAAAAAACGCGTGGCAAAAGCACGCGACCGTATTTTTCACCAAGTTGCAGCAGCGCAAACAAAAATAACGCAAATATCGCCAACAACAACAATCATTTTTTTAGTGTTCTGTATTCTGTTAAGTGCAGTTATTCTCGCCGGCCAACAACCAAACACACACACACACGCACACACACACACACACGCACACGCACATCGATAATTGCGTGTAAACAAGCAGCCGGCACATTAGCCAAGCAGCGAGAAAGGAATAGCATGCCATGAGAGCGAGCGCGAGAGCGAGAGAGAGAGAGAGAGGGAATCAAAAATCGTTGAATTTAAAGCAAAAAACACACGCAAATAATATCAATAATAACAAACAACAAAAATAGCCAGCCTTTTACTCAAATGATTCTGCGAAAAACGCTTGGGGAAACAGTTTGAGAAAACAAAAAATACGCTTTAAACGCTACGCTTTCGAACTCGAACTCGAATGCGTTCTAATTTTTAATAACTGATTAAGAGAGTCGCTCTCTCTCTTCTCCCGAGAGAGAGAAGATAACAATAGCGTTGGCAGCAGCAGCAGCAGTAATAATTAGGCATTTTCGAACTTAACTTCAGTTCACTTTCAATAAGCAATTTAGTGCGACAGAGGGAGCGAGCGAGAGAGAGAGAGAGAGAGAGAGAGCGAGGTAGCGAGATAGCGCGATGCCGCAGCGTTCGCCGTTCGCTATACAAGAGCTGCTCGGCCTGGCCGTTGTGGCAGCAACATCAGCAGCAGCAACAACAACAGCAGCAACAACTACTGCTGCTGCTGCAATAACAACAACGGCGTCAACAACATCAGCTGGTTCAGAGGCGCCAACCGATTTAACAACAGCAACACATGCAACAATAACAACAACAACAACAAATGTGGCAGCAGCAAGCACTGCGCACTACAGCAACAACAACAACAGCAGCACAGATGCAACAACAGCAGCAGCAACGGCAGCAGTCAGCTTGGCGGCAATTGAGCCACAACAACAACAGCAACAACAATTTAGAGATCACCGGCAACAACAACAACAACAAGAGCAACAACAACAACAACTAACAATGGCTGCTGCCTCGCGAATGGCGTACTTTAATGCACATGCAGCGGTTGCCGCTGCCTTTATGCCCCATCAGCTGGCTGCTGCAGTGCATCATCATCATCATCATCCGCATCCACATTCGCATCCACATCCGCATTCGCATTCGCATCACCCTCATCCGCACCACCATCAACATCCGCATTCGCATCCGCATCCGCATTCGCATCATACACAACAACAACAACAGCAGCAGCCACCGCCGCCGTCAGCCATGCAAATGCCACCGCATCACCCGCTGCTGCATGCAGCACAAGGTAAGCCAATCCCCCCACCTCCCATCTCGCACTACCCATCAGCCACCATATACAATTGTCGCTACAGTTACAGTTACAGTTACATTTACAGTTAGCTTAAGAGTTGAGTGCAACGCAATTAGCAATCGGCAACTGTGTTTTTGTCACCTCGCTCAATGAGTGCGAACAGAGCGACAAACATAGACACGAACGGGAACAGAGACAAAGCGTATCGAAACGAAAAGAAGCGAAAAGAAACGAAACGAGAGCCGCTTAGTTTGCATAAAAAATAAATTAATCAACGAGCCATCGACAAGCCCAGCCAGCACACACACAGCCACACACACACACACACACGGCAACAGTGAGTAGGGCTCAAGCAACAGCTTCGGCTTCGACATCGACTTCGGCTTCGGCTTTTGAGGCACTTCACTCCACCTCCACTCAAGTTGAGCTGCTAATTGCAATGGCAATTGCTAAACTCAAATGCATGTGTAAGTGTATATACATATATACATATATATGTGTGTGCGTGTGTGCAAGAGCATTGACAACAGTGGAGCAGAAAATTAAGCATTTGTTTTCTTAAAACTCGTTTTGACTTTTCTTTACATCTAGTCCAAATACTACATTCCATTCTAGATTTTAATAGGCGATTTGTAACTTATTGAAATAAAAACAAATTGTTTGCTTGAAAAAATTAAATAAACATGCTTGAAAATAAGGTTTTAACCCACCTCGATAAAACAACAAAAAGTTTATATTTATAAATTTTGACTCATTTTGCCTCACTGTAAAAACGATTTTGTCTGCGGATCAGCGACAGAAAAAATCATTTGCGTGAAGCGAGCAGCAAGAGAGAGGAGAGAGAGAGAGTGCGCGAGCTTGAGTCGAGCAAGTGGCAAGTGGCAATATCACCGCAGCGAGACGGGCAACAACAACAACTACCAAAACAAAAAACAGCAGCAAACAGCGACTGAAGCTCGCACAACAATTGACTCACACACACACACATCCACAAATACATAAGCCGACAGATAATCTGGCTGCTTGAAGTGCCATCTGTTATTGTTATTATTGTTATTATTATTTTAATTAGCGTTAAAATGTCATCGTCATCACTCGCATTGTTGTTACTGTTTCACTGTGCCAAATTGTTGCCAGCCTAAATTGAAGCTTCGCGTTACTCCCTCCCACTCACACTCTCTCTCTCTCTCTCACTCTTCCACTCTCTCTACCATTCTCTCACTCACTCTCTCTCGTAAAAGTTTAATTTGGAGTTTTGTTTGTAAAGAACTTCCGGGCGATATTTCTTTTGCACTGCTTGCTTTCTCTTTTCTTTCTGCATTGTTGTCGTTGTTATTATTTGGTTTGGTTTGGTTTGGTTCATTTATTAATTGTACACATACATGTGTATTTACATATGTATTTACATATTTATAAATATATACACACATATGTACATACGTCTGTGTATTTATTTATCGCATATTTTGCCTACTCTGCGCCTCTGTTCGTGTAATTTGTTTAATAAATGTGAGAAAGAACTTTTGGCACAGCTTTTGCCGTTGGTTACTGGTTACTGGTTACTGGTTACTGGTTACTGTTATTGTTTGCGCTTTTTACTCGCGTCATCTTATTTAATTTTGCATTTTGTTGTTGCCGCCGTTGCCGCCGTTGCTGCTTCGTTCTACGTTAGCCTTTTTTATTTTTTTTGTTTGTCTCTCGCTGATTCTGTACAATTTTTTGTTGATTTTTCCCATTTGCCCCTTTCGTCAATTAAAGTCGCGTCAAGTTTGGGGCCAAAAGCCCAAGCGGATTTCCTGCTGCAGAGCCACCCAGTCAACACCAGTGGCGCCTCTCCGCATCCGATCCCCCCTCGTCCCATCGCACCCGCCTCCCCCCACTCACCCAAAAAAACAACGGTCACACTCAGCCAGGCCATTAAGTGCCTTTGATCTTTTACATAGGGACATATAGACAGACAGACGAGGAGAAAGAAAAACCCCAAATCGGAAAATTGAAAAATTGGAAAATTACATACATAAATATGTACAAGTGCTCATTCAAATACATGGATTTATTTGTGCACCTAAATAGCGTTTGTTTTTTTTTTTTATTTAATTGACAATTTTCACTTTGACTGTATTTTTGCTATTTGTTGTGACATTTGTTTTGATGCGTATAAAACCACAACACACACACATTTATAGCGGTCTTTTAACTTTGAAGGCGCCACCTGGTGGCATTGGCAGGGACACTGCACACACACACACACATAAATATATTTCAATATATGTCCAACGTAAATTAACCATTTAGAAGTATTTGAGATGCTTGTGAAATTTGACAAAAATGTTGACGGCTTCCGCAAATTATTTTTAACAATCTCGTAAATAAACCACAAGGAAAAAAAATTGGTTGAAATTCAATCGAGATAAATACATAAATCATAAAAAAATTATAACTATAATAATAATAATCCGAATTATAAATAATACAAGAAAATTAGATAAATTAAAATGCCAAATAAATTGGATTTCCAATTAGGACCACAATTTCATTAGCCATGAAAATTGGTTAGTTCGATCAATTTAAATTTAAAATTTTGAGTTGTTCTCTAATCAGCTTATAAAAATTAGTGAAAACTGATTGCAAAAGACTCTGATAGCATTTGAGCAAAATAATTATAAACATCAGACAAAAATCAGATCAAAATATACATCATGAAATTGAGGTGTCAGCAGGTTAAAAATGGGTCGAAAGGGTATAACGAAGTTGCGCAAAAGTATGTAAAGGGCAGAAGGACGCATCTACGACCCCATAAGGTAGATGGTATATCCTGAATCAGTAGTCGAGTCGGTCTATCCATGTCAGTCTGTATGAAGGCTTTGGCCTTCAAATTGGGAATATATGTTTCCGTCTACCAGCTTAAACACCGATAACCCTAAGTCATAGGAACGACTAAAATGATGTTCTGACTCTGAATTTAAATCTGATTCCAATTCCGGTTTGACACCCTGATTTAATATAATTTTCGTGCATATTTAGGTAGATAATAGATAAAGCCTTGCAGTGTTGCAATACATAATTATCGGGAGACTGCTGCTAATTGCTGCGTGTCAGTGGTGTCAGAGTGAGGCAAACCCCTTTCCGTCCATCAGGCGGCAAGTTGCTGCGACTGCCTTTTGATATTTGAGACAGTTTGCTAATAGCCTCTGCTTCTGCCTGACCCCACACACCCCCCGGCCCCACCCACTGGCCACTGCACTCCACGCCTCCGCTGTAAGATTGTTGTTTGTTGGCTGATAGAAATAGTCTTAATTGTGTGCGTGCTCAATGTGTGCGGTCCGGTGTCTCTATATAGGCTACAGCTATATAGACACCAGACCCTGAGACGACATATTTGCTTTGACTTTGCTTTGATTTTGCGTTGACGTAAATTCAGAAAAAAATCAAAGATCGACAAGGCAAGAAACCAACAACACACAACAAAATACACAAACAACATACAAAAATCTCATCGTTTTCGCGCCCTCCACTGAGGCGTGTGAGCGAACTGCCTGGCCGCCCCTCCCCCTCCCCCGCCCGGTGCCGGGTCCGGGTCCAGTCAAGTGCCCCAAACGCGTTGCCCGCCCGCCCGCTGGCGCTTGCCTCGACTCGCCTCGCCTTGCCGCATGCCACTTGTGTGCATTGTCTGAGGTGTGAACATTTTTATGACGACGTTGCCAACACGAGTGCAATTGTTGTTATTGCTGCTGTTGCTGCTGCTGCTGCTGCTGCTGCTGCTGCACTTTAGTCGCCGACCTCGAACGACCTACCCACTCTCCGCCCCGCCGGTCACAGTTTGTCGCTTTGATTTTTGTGAATTTCTTTTTGCAGCAAATTTAAAAGTCAATTAAAGCAACTTGACAAACGAATCTGAGTGCCACTCAATGGGTTAATTTGCTGTGTGCGAGTGTGTGTGTGATTGTGTGATTGTGTGTGAGTATCTGCAGCCCTAAAAGTTGAGTCATATTTGACATTAAACAGAATTAGCCGCAATTCAATTTCATAAATGTACAAAATTCACAAATAATTACAAATCTCCCCAATAATAATAAATTTAATAATAGCAGATAATTATGCATATATATACAGATACTTATACATATTCAGATACGTATATACATATGCTTTGAGTATACACTCGGAAAAAGAAAACCAGAACATTTTTAAATATACGAGAAAACAAGTAAAATGATTAAAACTGCTTTTTTTCATTTTTTAAAACTATTTTCTATAATTAAAAAATACAAACTGAGTTTCTGAGAAAAAATTCTTCGGAATTCTTCTGAATGAAAATAGTAAGAGTTTTGCTGATAAATTATATGCATTTTGTAGGCTTTTTGAGGTCTTAAAATACGTATGTTTAATGAAATTAGCAATCTACTATTAAATTAAAAACATTTTTCTACAACATTTAGAAATTGTCCCTGGAATTCAGTAAAGAAAAAAGACAGAATCATCCAGATTGGAAATATACTTTCCGAATAATAAGGTGTTACCTGTGGCGCCAGAAGTATTTTTTTTTCAAGTGTAATAATATAAGTTAATTGTGCATATGTGTGTATATATGCTATATGTGTATGTACATATATATAGCAGATAATCATATGCTAGATTATATGCTGCGTCACATGGTAATCAGCGGGGCAATCGTGCCCAAAAGCACAGCTAACAGATACGGCGCACAGATACAGATACAGATACAGATACAGATAGAGGCACACGGCTATTGAGACACAGATACATTTCTGTAGCTATAGGTAGACAGCTTGAGCTTGACGCTGCGCTAATTTTATAGCGCAAATAAACACGATTTGGCACTTGAGCCTCTTTGTGCATCTCTTCGGTTGCTTCGCTTCTTCAGCGGTTTTGAACTCACTTTGAATGTACTCACTTTTTTCGTTTTATTTTTATATTTTTTTGAGTTGTCTTCAATTTGTTTTGATTTATTTGGTGGCTATTTTTATCGGCTTTCACTGTTTGCCGTCGATGACTGCTAATTATGCAGCGCATTTTCATTCATATTCATGCGAGTATTCATTTGAAGTGACCACACAGCGATTCGAGCAAGATACAGCGAATACATAGAGTATATATATATATATATATATATATATATATATATATAGTTGCAGAGCTATTCGGTACAAAGCGTAAGTAAGTGTATTCACTTGATACATCAGGTACTCGGAGTCAATCATTTGCAAATCATTTAATATTTTAGTCACTTCCGCATCTCGTGGACTTGAAAAACTTGTTGCCGAACACGCTTTCACCGAAGTGAATACATTCAATTGCATAATTGAATATATACTTCGTCAAATTCATTTACAGGACAAAAACACTTATTCATTGATTTGAATCGCAATCAAAGGAAAACTATAAGTGAATCATTTGGTTGCCACAAAAAAAAAAGACTTGGATAAATGCATTCAATACATATTTGACGTACTGTTCATTTAATCCATAAGGTTTGCTTATTTCTAGTCAAAGTCTTATTATTAATTATTACTTTTAATACACTTCTTTAGAAGGTTATAAGGCATTCAGATGGGAATATTTTATGGCTTATGAGTATATATCAAAAAAAAATACTTCCGATGGAAACTGCCTTTGCGCTTAAAAAATCTCACATTAAATTCACACTTATCAATTGACCCACATATATTAACTCGAAATTGATTCACTCCACTGATAGCATAGAGTTATGTGAATGTATTCACAGTATATATACATATATATATATATATTCAAAAAGGGCAAAAGCTCAATTTTTTGCGCAAACTTGACAAACAGATTCACAGCAAATCGTAATGACTCATTGGGGCTGTAGACTAGTTGATGGGATGAATGAAGGAACTAGTGGGACATTGATATGGGTTTGGTATTAATATGTTTTTATTGTTATTATTATTGTAATATATTTAAAATTCCATCAAATGCCAGAATTCAATGATATCAAATTCACATCATTATCAATTGACTCCGAAATATTAATCTGGAATTTAGTCACTCCACTAATAACTTGAACTTAAATGAATGTATTCACAACGTTTTTCAGCGCAAATAGTCATGACTCATTGCGATTGCAGACTAGTTGATGGGATGAATGCATTCAAGTCGAGTACTCAAAACACGTACCTACCGCTAGCTGCCATTCACTTGTGCCGCGCCGCGCAAACACTTGAAGAATTTGCTGCTTGTTGTTGTTGTTCTTGTTGTTGTTATTTTGTAGACACTGAAGCGGCTACTTTGCATGCCCCCCGGCCTTCTCCTACCCGTGTCAGAGAGAGAGAGAGAGAAAGAGAGCGAGAGAGAGATAGCGATAGATCACGACGCGACTTTTTAGGGGCCGCTTGGGGCACACTTTGTGTGGTCGTGCGATTAGAAAAATGTGTTGCAAGTTTTCTCTACAAATCAACAAAAGCTCAAAAGCCTAGCGCAGAAAGTAAGGGCAGCTACTGCGAGTCTGCAGAGTGTGCGGAGTGTGCAGAGTGTGCGGAGTGTGGTGGGGCACAGAAGAGGGGCAAGTCGGTTTGTGTCGACCCATATCAGCTATTGTTTAGCGTTAATCAGTTTATAAATACTTCGTCACTTGCATTTCTATAGAACTCTGCGTTTCTACACACACACACACACACACACACACACACACACACACACACACACACACACACATACAGGCATGTGTGTAGCTGTATGTTTCTGCATATACTCACAATTCTTTACATAAATTTCGCGCAGTATCGAATTTCTCAATTTATAGAATTCTTGTTAAATCAGCAACGGCAACAGGGGCTGCTGCGGCTGCTGCTGCTGCTGCTGTTGCTTCTGCTGCTGATTGCCGTTGACATGCCACAAAGGAGTTCAGTAGGTGGGGGGAGGGGATGGTTGGGATTTTAGGGGCTTGGCGACGAGGCGAAAGCTAATAAATGTAGTTTTCAGTTTGATGTATGCTGATTGCTGACGGCCTCCGCTCATTCACATCATGTAGCGCGAGCCGGGTAGGAGCGCTGAGCTTGCATACAAACACACTCACACTCACACACACACACTCGCTCAAGTTGTGCGCATATTGTGCTTGCCGCATTTTTCGAAATGCGTCAGCATCATCAACATTGCCGCACAACAATTGAAAGGCAACCCCCTCTTAAGTCTCAACTCCCCCCCTACCCCACCTCTGGCATGCCCTCGATAAGCCCAGCCACGCCGCTCTGTCCGCTAAAGCGACCGCAAACGAACGCCTTGAAACAATGAAACATCGAGCAGAAATTAGCGGGGTTGTCTGTCAAATTTGATTTTGCTTTGATATGTCACTTGGAGGCTCCGAGACTGAGCTGCGCTGAGCTGAGCTGCGCTGAGCTGAGCTGAGCAGAGCCACTCAATTTGCATTTCTGGCGCTGGTCTTGAATTCATTTGCGGCCTGCAATATGCAGAGTGTGGATCAGGGGTAGGGGTAGTGCTACGGCAAAGGAGAATTAAGGCGCGGTCAGGGTCAGGTCGTACCGGGCGACTGTATTTATAACGCTAATAAATGCAGCGACTGATGTGCAAAACTACATACATACATACATACATACATACATACATACATACATACCTACATATGTGAGAAACATTTGCCCTCGAAGTGTGAGTGCTGTGGAGCCAATTCGTGTGGAGAACAGTGAATGTTCAATTGAGTGTACCGGTTAGGCACAAATACATCAACATTCGTAACATTCACTTCAGGTTGAATGGAATAAGTATTGATGCTAAGCAAAAATGAAAGCGATAATCATTTTATTAATCATTTCGCGTTTAGATATTTTGATGAGTGAATTATCGATCGACTTATCGATAAGTACAGTAATGATCGGATAAGTAATCAATATGGATATGCATATATCTGGGCATCTTTATATATGCTAATAGCGACTCAAAGTAATTGATAACAAAAATCTAGAACACTCATTACTTAATGCATTACAATATTATAGATATTATCTCTCTCTCTCTCTCTCTCTCTATCTCTATCTCTCTCTCTCTCTCTGTTTGTTCCGCGCAGGATTTCCACAGCTGAAGAACTTTGCTGGCACTGGAACATGTTTACCTGGTAAGCTAAAGCACTCGGTGATCCTTACAAATTTGTACAAGAATTAAAGTGGTCGCCCAAAGGTAGGCAATAATCTGGTTCAAATGCAATCCTTGCAAACTTAACCACAGCCAAACACTTTGTGCTTTGCCCAACAGAGGGCAGCACACGCTCTCTCTATCCTTCTCTCTCTCTCTCTCTCTATTTATATATATATATATATAATTATATATATATATGTCTGTGTGCACGCTAATTAATGGGCATTCCAGCGCTTCATTTCGAATCGGTTACTCGATGCTCGGCGGGCTGTTAAAGGTCCTGGCAAACACATAAATTTCTCAAATTGCTAATAAAATAAACAATTTAGCTTAAAACAAGCAACAGAAATGTAAAAAAAACACAACACACAACATGTGTGTGTGTGTTGAATGTGTGTTGTTTGAATGTGAATGCCGGCAAAAGTCAACTAATGAAATTTTCATTTCGTTTTGTTGCATTCGCAACGGGTAATAAATATTTTCAACATACGCTTTTATACGCAATTTACACGCGCATACATCTCCTCGTCACACATCCTCTCACTACACGGACTCAAGGACATGTGTGTGTGTGTGTGTGTGTGTGCGTTACTTAACCCTTTTGGCACACACATGCCCGAATAAAAAAGAAGCCAAGGAAATGAGAGGCGCACATAAACTTGTCTAATAAGAGCCACAAAACCAATTGAAAGCAAGTATCATTTGTTATGGCCAGGGGTAAGGTTGGGCTGGGGGAGAGAGGTGTAGCAGTGTTCAGTGCAAATTGAATTGTTTGCCCTAACATTAACCAAGAACTGGTACATTTTCTCCATAGAAAAAACAAGTCACGGAATAGTGACAATTCGCGTCTGATCCAATCGATAATCGCAACTTGGACTCAGAGAGTCAGAAACAATAAGCATTACTTTTCAACTAAAATTATGGTTTGCTAAAAACTTTCAAGCATTATTAAAAAAAGCTACAATTGCAATCACACTTGCATCTTACAATTACAATTATATCTGAGTGCCCACAATCGTTGTTTATATTCATCATTTGTTGTTCATTTATTGTATGCTGACGTTTTTTTTTTCTAATTTAAATATGTTTTTCGCTAGTTTTATTTTATATATATATTTCAATTTAAAAATTGGATACATTTCTCGAATACAAAACTAAAAACAAATATAAATAATTGTATATTAATCCATTAATTTCGATGATGTTCAAGTTTGTATTAGAAATAAATGTGTTTAAATTCGGATTATGGTAATTTTGTATTGTGCTGTTCTACAAACTAAGACAAACCTGCAACATTAACAATTTCTACAATTCCCCTGGACGTTAGTGGGAACCTTTTGGAACCAATAATGAGCAGAATATTATGTAATTTATTAACTTCTCAAATATTTTTTTACTGGCTGCCGGTCAAGTGATTATTTATTTTGGCTCGAATATATTTCGAATCCCGTCGGGATTCGACTTCAGGGAGATATTCACATTCTTGCAGTCAGCTGTGGAGTCTAAAGTGTTTCCGTTAAATCCAATTAATACAACTTGAAACTGCAAACGCATTTAAAACAACACACATAAAAAGCATAACCTGAGAATTATTCTGTCTATGGTTAATTTAACCAACGGAAATGTTTTTTTTCATAAGTAAGTAAGTTTTTTATAATTTACCAGGCTTATCTCTAAAGTAATCATCTGCATCTATTTAAATTAAGTTATTTGTTTATTGTGAACTAAGAACAGTCTACAGTTTTAAAAAAGGTTTTCATAAATAAATATTTTAGATTTAATTTCCGAATTGAATTGCATTTAATTAATAATTAATAAAAAGAAAAATGAAAAATATATAAGAAACAAAGAAATTTTTGAAATGAAAATAGCCCAAAGTTGATTGCAAAGTTTGGGAAAACCCAGAAAAAGTTGTTAACCGCTATTAGCTTGGTAACAAGAGAAGTAAAAACACTGATAAGTGTTCTACGATTAACCAGCAACGGACGATTAATAAGAAGCAGCCTGCAGGACTACGATTTGCCCAGAAAATTCCTTTTTCGAATCCGTATTTTCAATCAAGTTTTAAGTTTCAGTTGACGTTGCTCTGAGCGGAAGTCTTTACAATAGCCAACAATATTTTGCTTTGGCCAGTTGAAGTTTCAGTTACTGCTGTTGTTGCTGCTGTCTTAGCCTAGTTAATTGCCTTTTTGTTGAGCTCACACTTGGGTCTAATCTCTAATCTCTGGGCAACACGAACTTGGCCACTTGGCAGCGCATTCTTGGCTATTCTGTTTTTATGAAGGCCTCAAGTGCGCTGCTGAAGTACTTTAGTAGCAGCCACTCGACGCTTGCATTCTCCACTTGCAGCAGCAGCAGCAGCAGCAGCAGCAGCAGCAGCAGCAATAAGAAGAACAACAGAAACAACAACAACAGCAACAATAATAAAGAAAAGCAGCCACTTTTGCTCCATTTGCGAGCGGATAGCACGACGAGCTCCACAAGTGGGGCAATTTCCCTTGACTCGACTCGAGTTGCGCCATCCACCAACCGGCCCAAGCAGAACCCAGATCCGAGAACCCAAGAATCCAGTGCCCAGAATTCCCAGTTGCGACCCCCACTTGCAGTGCTCCCTCCCCCTCCCCCTCCCCTTTTTTTGTGTTGCAGCCTCTTGTTGCTTTGTCTTGTCTGGCTGATGGTGCACTTGTCCCGGCTAAGATTTTAATTGGCATTTTTTCTTATTCTGCTGCGCAGCTACGCTTCGGGCGGAGGGGCAGTGAATGGGTTTCCAGCCCTTAACCCTTGCTGTCTGCTCACAGCTCGCCATTGCCATGGAGCGTGTCTAAGTTTTATTTGCTGGCCATGGCGAATGCATCTGCCTGCCCCCGCAAGGCTGCTTAATTGAAACAAACCCACAACCCACACACCCATCCACGCACACATCCACGCACATGGAGCACATGTGTGGAACCAATCGCATTTGGCTTCGCACCAGTTGAGTGAATCTTTGAATTGCCTCTGAGCTGAGCGGGGGAAAGACGGATGACAGAAAGAGGCATGCGTGTTGCCAACCTGTAGAACCTGTAGAACCTGTAGAACAGCTGTACAGTAATAATACTCTTATGTTTTCATTTATATTCAATTGGTAAAAATCTTTGTTGATATTACTATATTATTTGGAGTCGATTTGCCAAAGCAGAAACACTCTCGCTCTCCTCGCAACTGTGCTTTGTGTGGCATGCATCTTGCGCAACTAACCGCATTTTTGCTTTGAATGCGTTACGTAATTTAATTAAGAGTCTGAATGGAAAATTGGTTGGTTGAATCGGTTGGCTCAGTAGCCAATGCGTCGAAGCCCAACAGTGTTTCAGTTAACAACGTTTACCAATCCCAAAGCGTCCCCTGCCACCTCCTTCCCTTTGAAACTCCGCCCCTCATCCGGTGATCGGTGCAACTGTCCAAATGTTCACCGCATTCGTGTTATTTGCAGCACAAGTTACCGTTGCAAGATTTCACTAAACACCAAAACCTGAGCCACACTGCAACACACCCACACTGCAGCCATCCAACAGAAGCAACGCAAATATAACACACTCATTTGGCGACTGCTAAAAAATGAAAGAGCAAAAAGTTTAGTGCAAAAATTGCGCTCCCCGTTGTTGTTTTAGTTGATGTTGTTGTTCTTGTTGTTGTTGTTGTTGTTGCAAAATGGTTTGCACTTAAAGTTCGTTGTGTTCGCTGAGTCGGTGAAGCGGAAAGGTGGTTTCAAGCAATTGGTAGTTGAGAGGGGGCCACCGACAGGGTTTACCCCTGGCGGGAAGAGGGAAGCGAAACGAGGATAGAGGAAAGAGGGGAGAGGGGAAAGGGGCGATGGAGCCAACAGCAATCACGTTAACCAACTTTGACACAAAGCTCAGGCTAAAACGCTCCAGCCGAGGGGCATGCTCCAGTGGTGGTCCGGGGCACTGAGGTGACGTGTAGAACAGAACAGGTCATGGGGCAGGGTGCTGAAGTGTAGGGGTAGGGGTGCATAACAATGGCCGACGACGACGTGGTGAAGAAGACAAAGTCACACGGCAAGCAAGGAATCTAATTAACAATTTTCCATTGAGTGCGCAAATTACGGACGACGAACACCCAAACGACGGCAACACCAGACAGCTTCGAAGTGGATACAGTCGTATGATGTGCTGTGGCGGGATCGGGGGCTGTGGCAACTGAAGGGTGCCGCTTCTAAAACTGGGTAGCTGTGTGCAGTAGCAATTAGGGCATAGGCGCTCAGAATGACGTCAGATAACCAATTTAATATATATATATATATATATATATATATATTAATATTTGAATTTATTTTTTTGGCACGCATCTCGGAACATCTGCGGAAATTTACGGTAAAGCAGTCAAGAAATTCCGGTTTTGTATATAAGTTCATAAGTTCATATCATATCGGGATTATCATCAGTGTATACATAAAGGATGAATGCTGAATGCGGATAACATCTCACACATAAATATTTGCTTACAAAATCGCTCGATTTAGGTATTATAGTTTCAAACAGAGACCAGATTCGGAACCACAGATCCGAAATTCAAAATTCTTTGAAATCCCATAAATCGGAACTGATATTATTTGTCAAAAAAAACCTTGAACTAGGTTCGGGATACAACATAAAATAATGGCAATCCTAGTCACGACAAAGGCAACTGACACTCGCAGACCTTAGTCCACCTGCTTTATTTCATAATAAATGTAAGAAACCCACAAGGCAATATCGAACTTTCTCACCGAATTTTAAGATCGCTTTATGTAACCGAATACAGTACAAAAGCTAGAAAAAAAAACAGGAATCTCTACCGTAATTTGTATACTTTTTGAACTAGGATCGGAATTGGGACGAAGATATGCATCAATCGAATTTGGATTACATCGGTTCTAATAAAGTTGATGACTTGCAACAAATGACAACAACATAAAATAATAGCATTTTTTTGTAGAAAAATTACGATTTTTAATTTAATCGAATACCAAAATCACGAATGTAACGTTCCAAAATAGTATTGGATTTGATTAAATGCTGTATTTAAATTTGGAAACAATAATACAAAATCAAAAGAAATTGTTAGAGTTTTTCGAGACCCGGAAACTTAAACACAATCTGTGTAAAAGCTTCATATTTCGTTGCATACGGTTTCAGTTAACACGATGTTTACCAGGGACCTGGGCCCAGTGTTAATCGAGGGCTACCTGCACAAGCGTTTCGTTTAGCAGTGCCTTTCATCGTACTTCTCTTAGCCAACCCTCCCTTTTTGTTGCTTTTGTGCGTTTTTTTTTTTTGGTGTTTTCGTTTTTTGATTTCTCAAGCAAAT
The DNA here is from genome assembly GCA_035042055.1 of Drosophila macrothrix. NCBI lineage: Eukaryota > Metazoa > Arthropoda > Insecta > Diptera > Drosophilidae > Drosophila > Drosophila macrothrix. Next base: position 13,873,905 of record JAWNLX010000587.1, on the reverse strand, counting down.
AATTCAATTTAATTTCTAATTAGGACAAAAAGAAAGCTAGCAAAACGTCAACAAATGCAAGCGCGAGCACAGACTGAGAGAGTGAGATGGACACACAAACACACACTCACACACTCACACACACACACACACACACACACATATTCACACATTCACAAACACTTGCACAAAAACGCAGCCACTTTGACGCTAATGCAAATTGCGACTCCCCCCGAAACGGGTTTGAATATGTTGACGACTGCTCTGCCGCTTTCGCAGTCGCAGTCGCAGTCGCAGTCGTCGTTGCTGCTGATGCTGATGCTGGCGACGCAACCAACAACTCAGCCACTTTATTAGCGTATTTTGCCATGCAACTGTTTATGCGGCACACACACACACACACACACAGACACACACACAGTCGCACTCACACACATAGGATGTAGACTCACACATGAGCCACGAATTAGTCATTTTGTTGGTTACTTGATGCATGTCTCTTCTACGCCTCCGCCCGCCTCATGCAGCCAGCACTGACAATAAACGCACACACACACACACACACACACACACACATACACACACACACGAAGACTTTGTGATGCCGGAACAAAAATGGCGCTCGAGCAGGGACACCGCATCAGCAACAGCAACAGCATCCAAAGGTGCCCGAGCTGGATGCGAGCAGTCAACGTTGGGCGACATTTTTTATGCGCTTTTGAGCAAATTAGATTTCCTAATTAAATTTTCTAGTGAAATGCGCATAAATTTCATAAAATTCACTTCGTCCTCCGCCCTAACGTCCAATCCCCCCCTCTGCTCTCCGCCCGGCTCTCATTTTCTGTGCTATCCGCAACTCACTCACTTTCAGTGTTGTCGCCTTTCATTTGCTGTGACATTTTTCGCTCTGGAATTTTCGTATCGCCGTCTGCTTAAAGTAATTAACTAAGAAAATTTTAATTGCTAATATGTTGTGATGCATGTGCGTGTGTGTGTGTGTGGGTGTGTGTCTCTGTGTATGTTAGTATGCATGTTGGCATGTACTCTGTTTGTGCGCGTATATATATATCTATGTGTGTGTGTGTGTGTGTGTGTGTGGCATTGGCCACCCTCGACTTTTATGTTGGCAAAACTTTCAATAATAAAGCTGTGTGTGCTTTGTGTGTGTGTGTGTGTGTGTGTGTGTGTGTGTGTGCGTGTTTCCTGTGTGTCCACATATGCGTGAGCTCATTAAAAGTGCGCTGGCGCAAGTGGCAACCTACAAACACAAAATTAATGTTGCCTGCTTTTGTGCGCACAGAATTAACTAATTTCGCACATTTGCTCATCATCATAATTGTATAATTAGATTTATACAACACATAAACACAGTGTTGATTAGCGTCACGCTATCATATAATATTTCATGCGCCAGTTCAACCTCAATTGAATTCAAATTGAACTCAGCATATAACCTTATATGGAATTTAATTAGAAAACAGATTATATTAATAATGAGCGTTGTCAATAAACTGAGGTTGGATACGAATGATAGAATGTTTACCGGCTATGCGATTATTAAAAGGTTCAAGTAATTTGAGCGTTTATTGTACTTACTTAACGAGCACTCAAATATGAAAACTAAGTGGCCTAAAAAGTTGAACATTTAATTGAACCTTCTGCGTAAATGCATAATTGAACGTATACAATACACACCTTTAATACTGTTATTGTCTTTGGGTATTTGGTAAATTGCCTTTGCCGCGTTTCGATTGTAATTCAAGACGGCCAAAATCGCATTCATTACACGATTCCACAAACAAAATGCGACTCTTTTTTTTTTTTGGCATATTTAGTGGAAAATATGCGTCGACTTGCTCTGGCCTCCCCCAACTGAATAAATCCAAGCCAAACAAGTAAGAATGCAGCATTCGAGTGAGCTCGACTACGGTATACCCTACGGTATATAGATATTAAAGATATTCTAGTTTTATTTCCAAAGTCACATTTAAAAATTCTATCTTTAATTATGCATATGCTGATAGTACTGATAGTAATGAGAATTTGCTTGTTCTATTATGACATGGGCTTTTCTCATCCGATCATTATTAAAATATATATTATATATATATTTAAATATATATTATAATTATATTAATTAGCAGCCTATACATGCTGTGATATGAATCGATCAAATAAAGCAAACTTGATCCAAACTTGAAGTCATCATCTCTTATAGTCTCCGAGTCTCTACATATGTAAATATATGCTTTGTGGGGTCGGAGATGCTTCCTTACGTACTTTTGCACAAAGCCGTTATACACTACTTATGAAAGTAAAGATAAGAGTAAGAAGAGCAACAACAACAATAGATGAGAAGGATACACGTCAGCGCTTCACTTGAACAACTCGACAGAGACAGCGACAGCGACAACAACAGCGAAAATAATATATATATATATATATATATATATGTATATGCTTCTACTTAATTTTCATATCGAATTTCAATGCGAATTGGTTTGGTAGACTGGCACATGAGTATGCGGCATGTCTGCTGCTGCTGCTGCTGCTTCTTCTTTATGTTGTTGTTCCTCTTGTTTTTGTACTTTCCCAAAAACTGTGAATGCCGCTGACAAAACGATGCTGTTGTTGCTTTGCTTCCCCCCTCTCTCTCTCTATCTATCTCTCTCTCTCTCTCTGTCTCTGTCTCTCTCGCTTGCTATGGACACTCCTGGGATCCGTGGATTTCGCTGTATTCGCTTTGCTGTTCGAAAATTGGTTTTCCGGGTGCATCAGTCTTCGATTTGCCTATTGAAAGGCAGCTTCATTTTGCTTTGCCGGCTTCAGCCAAGTGGCGTGTTTTTTTTTCCAACGCTGATCAGCGACGAGAGAGACGAGATTCGATCCTCCTCCTTGTGCCTGTGAGCACTTGGCGCTGGCAAACCACTAAAAAAAACAACATTAACAGCCACCTCCATGTGGGTCTGTCAACGCTCGTCATTATTGCCGCCGTCATCGGCGTCCCATCCTCATCGGAATCCTCAAACACTCCGCAGCCGCTTTCACTTTCCCCCATTTGAGCGGGTCATGACAATGTCAAGTGGAGTTTTCCTTGAAAGAGCAGCGAGAGAGAGAGAAGAAAAAAAGGAAGTGAGAAACTAGATACAATTATTAAATATTTAAAATAACAGACAACCCCAGCTGATTGCCAGACCAGTCAGTGGAAAGAACAACAAAAGAGCAACATGCTCAACAACAAACTAAATATAACACAGAACCACTTAAAGTCGCGCTTCAGCGCCGACTACAACTTGACATGTGCTTGATTCGGTTGAGCATTGGGGCTAGGTGGCTAGGGGCTCTACGGTTGCTGGGAGGGGGGGGTTGGTAAGGTTTTCATTGTGTAGGTCATGGGAGCACCGTTGAAAATGCTGCGAACCAATTTTGATAAGGAAGTGGCGACACACACAGAGAGAGAGAGAGAGAGAAAAGAAAACTGCTTGTTGCCAGTCGGTTAAAACTGAAATTGAATTGTAGCTGAAATTGAAATTGAAATTGGCGAAGCTGAAGTTGAAGTTGAACAGTGCTAGTCACGCACTGTATTCGAGCTTTAATCGGAGTAGTACATTGTACAAGTCGCACATTGACTTTAAATTGATTGTGGAAATGAAGTGACCACAAGTGAAATTGAAAACGGCTGCAGTAAATATTTAGTTGGCCATGTGTTGGCTAAATTGAAAGCGTCATTAGCCTGTGCGTATTCAGATACATTGAAGTATTATGACACTGACAGTTTTACAAATAAAATTCATTTTAACACTGCGCAATTTGCGTTGATTGCATTAATCAATCCTCACAGTAAATGTTGGTAAATGTATTCTGATGTTGAATTTTTCGGTGTAATTCTTACGTTATTTATTTTATATGTGTTTCGTTGTTGTTTTCTAAAAATTATTATTCACATTAAAACTTATTTGTATGGGATATAGGCAATAGAACAGTAATAGGCAGAAGAAAGCATCTCCGGCTCCATAAGTTATACGCACATATTCTTGATCAGAATCAACAGCCGATTCGAGAGAGAAAAGTGCGTCTGTATAAACTCGGGGATCTCAGAGACTATAAGAGACAGGGACTTCAAATTGGGAAGTTCTCATATGCCCCACGCATATCAAGATTATTTCATAAATATCGATTCATATCGATTTCCGATAGCTATAAAGTTATTTTTAAATTCAAGAGCCTAAATCTAAAATCTGCTTTAGCAGTTTTTCCATCTATACTAATTTATTATTATTATTTATTATTTTTTGAATTTATTTTTACTTATCATGTTTTCAGAAATTCAGATACAAGATACAATCTACTTATTTATTTGCAGGCTCACTGGCTGCCAAGGACTTTGGCATGGATGGCTTGAACGGTTTTGGTGTTGGCGCTGGTGTTAGCCCAAATAGCAAGAAGAAGAAAAAGAAGCGTCGCCACAGCCGCACAATCTTCACAAGCTACCAGCTGGAGAAGCTGGAGGAAGCCTTCAAAGAGGCGCATTATCCCGATGTCTATGCCCGCGAGATGCTGTCACTGAAAACGGAACTGCCCGAGGATCGCATACAGGTGAGTCACACACTGAATGAGTGTGTGTGCACAAATGAATGTTGAATGTTGAATGTTGAATGGGGCATGAGGCATGAGGCATCAGTATGGGGTAATCGGATATTATGCCCATTGTTCTCGTCAGTGCCAGCAAACGGATTGCTCTGCGGATCTATCCTTAATGAATTAACAAACTAATTACATCCGCCTTTCAGTTTCTTCGGAAGGTGTTACCTGTTGGCAAAACAGAACAACAACGTCAGCAACAAACACATACGAGACCAGACGACGGCAATGATTTTGCTGAGCATGGCCGGGAAAGGGGGGTAGTTTGGGACGGGGTGGTGGTGGGGGGAAGGTAGGCATACGGAATTTGCATTTCCTTTCTGTCTCATTGTCTTTGTTTGGATTTCTGTGCGCTGATTTTTCACACCTTCATTGTGTATGCAGGCACATCATCATCATTGTTATTATCAGTCCTGGTCCTGCTTAATCTTTGCGTCTCAGTTGCTGCATTCCCAATAAGCAATTCAACTCAGGAGCAGCTCAAGTGCAGCTCCAACAGTCCTGGCCCTGCCAGAGTTCCTTGTGCGAAACTCAATGGGCCAAGCATTGGTCCACAGCCACGTCAGCGTGCTGCCTTTTGGGAAAAAGGGGAAGAACGGAGGACTGCGGTGGGGCTACAGATGAAAAAAATCAGCCACGTTTGCGAATTTATAATTAAGCATTTTAATGGCCGTTATTGTTCTAGCCAAATGTCAGCAGCAGCAGCAGTGCGAGCGAAACAGAGCACAGAGCACCGGCTGAGAGCAAAAGGGAGAGTCTAATTGCAAATGTGTGTGTGTGTGTGTGTGCGTGTGTGTGTGTGTGCTTTTATCGAGTGAACTTGAACGCCACCAAATTACCACCCTTAAAAAGCTCACAAATTTCATGCGCTCTCTCTTTCTCTCACTCTCGCATTGTGTTTGATTAGCAGAAGTAATTATCAAAAAAAAAAAAAAAAAAAAACTGTGATTATGACGCGGTTACTGCAGCCCCTTGCCCCTCCCACTCCGCCGGCCACAGTGCGCCTGTAAGCCCAAACAAATTTGCCCTTTTACCCGCATTGAATGCGCCTATCTCCCTCTCTCTCTCTCTCTCGCACTCTCTCAGTCGACCAGAGGCCACAGGAGGAGTAGTGAGGGGAACGCGAGGTGAACTGAAAGTGGGACGGGCTATAGATGGTACGTCCTCGTTCTCATTGTCCTCTCAACTCATGCTAATGGCTGGGAGGTGACTCAAGTGCCCAGGCACTTAGCTCAAGCTAAGCTGGCGACTTGACTTGGGGCACAGAGGCTGGAGACTGCGTCTGGCTGAGATTACGGCATCGAAAGACATTGCTTTGCTGGTGCTGGAATTAAAAAAGGAAAAAAGGCAGAAAAGAAGCCAACTAATCGATAACTGACAAATTAAAGCACTTTTTATGGCTACTTATTTAGATTATTATTCATCTTATTTTGTATTATCTGAAACATAATACACAAATACTATCGTAGATCTACAGCTGAATGCTAAAAGCCAAATGCAAGCAATTATCTGTTAGTAATTATAGCCACATATATCCATCGATTAGCACAGTTGCAGATGTGCCCAGCTAAGTGCTACCAAGTGCTAACTCGCCCGACAGGTTATTCAATCTGCATTGATTGGTCACTCGATTGAAAATGCATAATAATAAGTATCGATTTACAATTCCTATTTAGTTGCATACTGTCAACATTATTAACTTACTAACCAGCACCAAATCCTTTGCGGCAACACCACTCAGCATTGCGATCACCCCTTTCCTTGTTCTTATTGTCACCAGTTCATAAGGCACCTACCACCCCCAGCCATCCCCCAGTACACTCCGCCTTACCCCGCCAACAGTCCTTTGCTAATACTCACTTACTTAGCCCATAGTTTCAACGATGGCATCTACAACACCCTCAACTTCTGGTTGGAAATTGAATTTCGAGTGTGTAAAATTTTCCAATTATAGACTTTGGAGCAGCACACACACACACACGCACCCACACATACGCACACACACGCACACATACACATACATCCACTCACACTAACGCATGTATGTATGAGTGGGCACTTTGAAGGAGTTTTGCTGTTGGCTTGCTTGGGGACACATGAAGCGTTGCGAAAAGCGAGTCCAATTAGTGGCATTACAACTAACACTTCAATTCTGGCCCAGAGTCGAGTCGAATGCCTTATTCTCTCTCTCTCTCTCTCTCTCTCTCTCTCTCTCTCTGTCTGTCTTTGTTCTCTCTCTCTCTCTCACTATCTCTCTCAGTCGGTCTTACGCACTTGCCTGCTCTCTCACTTACTTGGCAATAACGGCAATAGTCATCAGCAGCAACAACAACAGCAACAACAACTGAGGCAATGGCGCCAAAGTACGGCCATTTTGTGTGTAACTGTTGTTAGGATGTGAAGGAGGCGAGGCGGTGCTGTTGGGGGTTGACATGGTGGGGCTAAGGGTGGGCAGGGATGGGACTGAAGCTGATGGTTACGGGCAATGCTGCTTGGCGTAAATTTGCATTTAACGTTGTTTGCGGTGCCCGCAAATAGTCAACGACTGTCTATCTATATATGTGTGTGTATATGTATGTGTGTCTGTGTGTGTGTCTGTGTTCGTAAAGCTAGTGTTGCTTACAGGCATGTGGGTGTTGTGTCTACACATCCACACTAACGCTTAGAAAGCCACAAAATACTCTAAAGACCAAACGACCGCAACGCAGCAGAGGAGTAAACTACGACCCCAAACACACACACACACAGACACACACACAAATACACGCACAGCGAACTGCCTGCAAATGTCATGCAAAATAACGGCACTATTTGTATGCGTGTGTGTGCATATATGTTTGTGTGTGAATTTGCACAAAAAAGCTTTTCAAATTGACTTGATGGCAATGAAGGAGCCCGAAAAACTAACAACAACAGCCACAGCCACACACACACACACACAGCCAACTCAGCAGGCACAGGCAGAAACATACACACACACACACACACACACACACAGATAGAAGAGCTTGCTTGCCTGTCGCATGTGGTGCATATTTTCAGGCACTTAAGCTATTTGCCTGAAATGTGCACAACAACAAACAGGCACACACACTTACACATAGACAGACAGACAGACAGACAGACACACACACACACTGAATTATCATGTGCAGATGCAGCTTACACGCCTCCATCGCCCACACAAACAACAAAAACTCAATACGCCCAACAGCCACCCACATTTGCAGTTCAACCCAAAAAAAGCACTCGGTATTGATTTTAATTGAAAAATTGTTAATTTTCCATGCCAGTGGCAGCAGCAGTAGAAGCAGCAGCAGAAGGCGACAGCAGCCACGCCCCTACCCAGCACACACACACACATACACATATATATATATATATATGGCGGTAACACAGCTCTTCAACCTTTTGCCAAGTGAACTTTTTGTATACTGCCAATTTTACAACTGCGAGCGCGCGTGTGTGTGTGTGTGTGTGTGTGTGTGTGTGTGTGTATGTATATTTGTATGTGTGTGTACGAGTGTGTGTTAGTTAGTATGCTGTTGTTGTTGTTGCTGCTGCTGCTGCTGTGTTCTGTGGCTGGGTAATTACACAATTGTGTGTGAATAATTTCCAACCCCGCAGCGTAGACCGAAACTCTTGGCGAAATATTCATTTGGCTCGGATTTTGGTCTTTTGAAACAGAGTTTGAACATTAAATTTTCATCGAGTGGAAATTCTACACACGTTAATTTTTATAGTTTAGGCTATGTATGCACCCACATTAATATTATATAAGATCCAGAGTAGTAAATTAAAGGTGCTTAAGCTAAATGTAATTCGAAGGCTTTTAAATGTATTTCATAAATACTTTAAATTGAAAAAGTGTTGTTTATTTATTATTCCATTAAAATAGCAAACGTGACCAATACATGTACATATGTTTCTATGTGTGTGTCCATTCCATTATATATATATTCTCTCTGTTGCTAACAAATGCTTAGTAAGATTGCAACAAAGAGCTAATGCGCAAAGCATTTCTACACTCAAAAAAAATTGTAGAAAATCGCTGTAAAATTAAATCGCACCAAAAACAAGAACAATATTCTTATTATTTATAAGCAATTTGTAAATATTGAAAAGAAAGGCTTTCTTTCGCTATCATACATTTTTTTTCTCAGTAATGGGAAAATTATACTTTATTATTGCGACTTTTTATCGAATTGCGAATGAAGGATCTCGGCTCTCTGAAACGAGAAAAGAGAAACCCTGGGTATTAATAATATAGCTTCGGGATAATACTATGTGTTAACCTTGACACCAAAAGTTTGGTGAATTTCTAAAATTCAGGACGATTTTTCTTGAGTGTAAAACAGATTTAGCACATTGCAATTGGCAGACTGATCTTCAATTTGAATACCTTTTCGAGTAGGCATTCACAGGCATATCCAGTCAGTCAGTCGGTTAGTCAGTCGGTCGGGTGGAGGGTCAGTCGTGTTCTGCTGAAAGTCTGTGGCCGTTCAACTAATTTCAATGCGCTACTAAAGCCAGCCTACAAGTTCTACGAAACTAATTTACTCAAGTGCCGACGCGTCGTGGGGCAGACCAATCGGCAACAACAACAACAACAACAGCAACGATGCACTCGACAATGGCTGCTTGGAGGCTGAATGAAGCTTTAGCTGGTCTCTCGCTCGAAAAACAGAAAACCAGAAACAGAAATGAAAAATGAAATGTGCAATCGTCATTGGGGTTTTGGAGTAGCTGCGACCCGATTGGCAGCTTCGAAACGCGCTGGCCATGGGAACCAATCCTTAACTGCATCGATGCGTTCGTTCGGTGCAACCGACTGGGTTGGGCACCAGCCACCAGACTTGTGGCAGACATGTCGACTCGCCGATGCTGCCACTTGACGCAATGCCGTCTGCTGCGATCAGCCGCCGGCGATCATGTTACTCTCCTGCCTCCCTGCCTCATTTTAGCTCTCTTTTATTCCCTCTCTCTCTCTCGTCTCGTCTCGTCTCTCTCTCTCAGTCAATCAGCTTGTCAACGCTTTTGGGCATTTTCTCATGCATTCGCCCCATGGATCTTTGATTCTGATAATCATGATCATGATGATCGTCGGACTTCTTCATTTTGTTGCTTGTGGCTCGGCGACTCGAGTACCAATTCGTTTAAAATGGTATCAATTCTAAGAAAAATATTATTTTTTTATAATTTCTCGAGTGCGTTAATCTGTTGAAGAGTTGCTTGAGTGAGTGGCTCGACCCGGGGCCCTTGCAGTCGATCGTTTCAACTCGCCTTCGCCTTCGCCTTCGCCTCGTCTTCGTCTCGTCTTCGTCTCGTCTTCGGTTTCGGTTGTGCATAATCACGACACCGACGCGGACCTCACACTCCTTTTTTTTTTTTTTTCTTTTTTTTTGTTTATAGCTTTGAGTGAAAACAGACGGGAGAGCCTCGCTGCCGTTGCAGAGGTGTAGAAGTAGAAGAATACATACCCCTTTCCCCCTCTCCCACCTTACTCCTTACTACTTACCAGCCACAACTACCCACACTACCAGCTCCCCTCGCTTATTGTGGCTGGTGCTGTTGGTGTTGACGTGCCCCGCCGAACCAAAATGAAACGTCAATTTCAAGCGTTTTTCCTGGTAATAATTAGTAGCTGAGGTGGGCATTTAAATACTTGGCGGTTGCCATCATCGTCATCCATTTTTATTTTTATTTTTATTTTCATTTTTATTTTTTCGTTTCTTCCAGTTGGTTTTTTTCTTCTTTTTTTTCTTATATATATTCTGCGTATTTTTGTATAAAAATACGCGCACAACAGCCAAATAATGCATATAATTGCATTTTTAAGTAGTTGCTGCTGCTGCTGCTGCTGCCTGTCGTATTGTGTTACCTACGCATCCCCTTCCCCTTCCTCTTTCTCTCTACCCCAGCACCACTCCCTCTCTCTCTCTCTCTCTCTAGCTCTCTAGCTCTGTCTTGCTTTCTCGATGGATGTCAACCCTGCATGTTAATAGACCTCGCATGGAGCTGAGGCAAGCTGTAGCTATAAGTGGTTTTTAATTTTCTATACTTAAAATTCTGGGAAAAAATGCAACGGAAATGCAACAGCAAGTGGGTGGCTCCGAGTCCAATTGAATTGCAACTCGGACTGGAACTGGAACTGGAACTGGAAATATGACCGAAGGCTGTAGATTGGACATTAGTTTGCTGATGTGCACCAGCCAATCAATATATCGGTTTTATTGCCACCAAATAGTTGCAAGTCTTTTGATCCGATTTCATTTCTATACCAATCGAACGACACCAGCGGAAACGCTTCTTTTTCTTTGTTATTGTTATTGTTTTTTAAAAAACAATATAATAATAATAATAAGCTTAGCCTTGCCTAACCATGTCTTCAAATGCCCATAGCATTGTCCCAACTCAATCGATTTGCATACTTGAACAATAGTTACCTGGGGCATGGGCGTTGTAGTGCTTGACACAAGTCTGATCAGCTATATGCATACTTAACCATACTCAACTTAACTGTATAGCTAACGAATGTCCTCTTAATGAGAGGCAGAAATCATTTGGATCAGCTATCAATATTTGCGTGTAGAAGCTGGTGCATCAGCTCGTTAAGCCTCATAATATCCTATAATAACCAAAAACAACAACAACAACAACAAAAACAATAACAGCAACAGCAACAACAAAGAAGGCCAGTGGGTTGGGTGTTGTTCTGGTCTGGGCACACATGTAAAAGTCAATGGCAACAATGTGTGGCACTGTGGTTTGACTAAGCAGCAGGGTTGAGTTCGGGTTCGGGTTCGGGTTCGGGTTCGGGTATGGGTTTTGGGTTTATGTTTGTGTTTGGATGGGCTTTCAAGCGACGATTTGGGTATCAGCGCTAAGGGTTGCAATTGCTTGGGGAAGTGTGTAACAAGTTACTGCCATTCACTGATGAGTCTGCTAATGCTCATAATGATGTTGTGAACGATGATCATAATGATGACGATGACACGTGTAAGTGCAGCAACATTGTCGCAATTATCCGACTGTTAGCGGCGACAACAACGCTCCGCGTAGAATTGAACGACGGCTACAGAATAGAGTACAGAGCAGGGTAGTAGAGATAGATTGGGTTGAGTTGGTTTGGGTTGGGTTCGGCTGTTGTCCGGCTGTTTGTTGCTGGTTATTATTAATTTGCTGCGTTTTGTTTGTTGTTTATTTCAAGAAGGGAAGTGCCAGTCGCACTTGCCACCCACAGCGCGAAAACGTGACCTTAGCCTCGTTTTGATGCCAGCGCTTACCAGCCTCAAAGATAATGATTTTTGCGCAGCAACAAAAAAAACAAATCATGTAAAAGGAAAGTAACCCACGATTCCAGACAACCCAAAGCCGAGAAACCCATAAGCAGCCCATAGAACCCACGCTAGAGGCGCTCGACACGCACGAAATTTATCCATTCCCCTCGTTTCAGTGTTCGATGTTGTTGTTGTTGTTGTTGCCTTTTCAGGTTGTTCATTGTTGTTGTTGTTTATGTTGCGGTTGCTGTTGCTGTTGTAGACTTATTAGCGCAAAATGAGCACAGCGCGCAGACTCATTTAGATCTCATCAGCCAAATTTATCATCTCCAAATACTTCGGCCGCTTTGGTTTTGCTTGATTTTTTTATATATTAATTTTTTGTTTTTTTTCTTGTGAGTTGTTGCTACTTTTTTGGTGCTTTGAAGTGGGAAAGTAGCTTGTTAAACACTTAACGCTTCAGCTGATGGCACAAATGGATTTCGTACGAGCTGAACAGTTTGGCCGAGCGGAGCGGGGCGGGGCGGAGCGGGGGGTGTCGGCGTCATTGGCCATTGGAGTGTACTTAGCCGACGCATATGCATTCATGTGGAAATTGCTGTCGGAATTGTTATCAATTACAATTGGGGCAGCAATCGAGCGATAATTAGGCAAGTAAGACGAATAGTCGAATGCCGATATAAAGTATTTTAAGGTATACGAGAGATTAAATTCCATTTAAAAAAAACAACTTTATTTAATACCGGATAATATCACACAAAAACAACACTGAAAAATTTTAAAATGTCCAAAATAAATTAAATAAAATGAAACATAAAGTTCAATATTTAAATGTATGTACATTACAAAATATAAGACAAATGCTTAAGAATTCTGCTGGTATTTTAATTAGACCAATATTAAAAAAATTGTTAGTAGTAATTGGTTAAGATATCCATCTTAAAATTGCAAGCTTAACATCATTCGATAAAATACCAACACCGTAATAAATTCATATTTTAGACAGCACATAGGCGAAAAATGATCTCTAATCTCACTTTAAATAATCGAAATATTTTTCCAAAGAAGAGTTCGATAGTAATTCAAGATAAATTTTAAAATACGCTTTTTTCTCCAGCAAAAACGCACTTTTATTAATAAAATAGGTGACCGAATAAAGAATATTAAATATATTTAAGCAAATATTTGTCGACCAGCTTGTTAAATACAGCCACAGGGTATATATATATATATATATATTGTAATTTTCACCGATCGCTCGAAAAGTCACTTTAGCTATAAATACTTTTTCCAACGAAGCCCATAGTTAAAAGTTAAAACTCATCAAACAATTAGAGCAGTCGCTAACAAGCTGCTCTCTAAGCATGTGCAAAGTGCTGTCATCATCATCATCGTTCACATCGTCATTATCATCATCATCATCATTCACATCATTGTCGTAATCAGCTCTTGTCCGATCGATCGAATCATTCGAAGCCAGCCGGCAAAGAGAAAGAGGGCAATCAATTGGGCCGCCTGTCTGAATGAGGCCTATTATCGAATTTTGAAAAGCGTAATTATCGCATGACAAATCAAACGGTAGATGTGTATTCAGTTTATTTACTCTATAAATATTATCGTTAGATCGCCGACTGATCTTCGAGATGCTTGGGAAACTCAAGCAACTCCAAGTCCAGCCAAAAGCCAAAACCAATTTTCAACACCCACAACAACACTTCCACACAGACGCACACAAATTGTTGTTATTATTACACATTTGATTGGGGCATCGCGAGTGTGAGAAGATGCTGGCAAAGTGTTTAGACACCGAAAATTAGTCATTCGAAATTTTGAAAGCCACCTAGCTGAATAGATTTCCTGTGCCGCAATCCAATTAACCAATTGAAATGTGGTCGAGCTCAATCAATGCATCTCTCTTCACATCTTGGAGAGGTATCTCAATTTATGAGACTTACAATTAGGCAAAGACCCAGCTAAAGAGGCGGAACTCTGTTTAAAAACTTAATTTGCATATGCTTTAACCTATGTACATATATATTTATTGAATGCCAAAAGTTTTTAGTTCAAGTTTAAGTTAAAGTTTGTAGTTCGGCTCGTGAACTGCTAATAGGACTCAAAAAAATGTATCTCAAGTCTAATAACATAAATATAACAAAGTCAGATTTTGCTATTGGGCTTATAGATTTTGTTCGTAAATCTAATTTGTAATACAGGTAAGATTATGGATGAATATTTTTCAGTTGTTGCCAGGCTTACGTCGACTATCTGCTGCTAGAGTTATAAGTTTGGGCTACTCCTGCTTCTGAAATTTGTATTTTGTATAACACCAAAACACAACAATATTCGTTTCTTGTTTCCAACTCTTTTTCTCCAAGAAAAGGAGCTTTTACTCATTTCCTTTCTTCTCGTATTAATTGTTACTCATTGTCAGTCCTTACGTTTCTTTATCGGGCACATAAGGGCTCCAAGGCCCGCAGTTGAGAGGATCAGCGCTACTTCGAACTCTTAACTATTTAAATGCCAAGTATGTACCTGGTATGTGTGTATGTGTGTATGTGTGTATGTACCTGACACTTGGACCCTCAGGTACGATGAGTTTGTTGTCGGCTCTCAAGTGGCTGCTGTTTCGATTGTCGCCTTGCCAGTTTTGCTCCCACAGCACCCCATCCGCCTGTTAGCGATTTGCTTTGAAAATTAAATATAACTCATTATCGCAATCAAGAAATCCTTTTTTTCCTTCATCTCTGTCTCTCTTTGTCTCGGGCTCTCTTCTGCTTCTTCATTGTGAGACACTTGACAACAGCAACAACGTCATGCAACATTTTGTTTGCCTTGCACTGCGTCGGGATTTTAGCTGCTGCTGCTGCTGCTGCTGCTGCTGTTGTTGTTGTTGTTGTTGTTGTTGTTCTTGTACTTGTTGCCTGTGTTGCCTGTGTTGCACACCAATTTTCTACTCAAAACTTATGACAGCCAATTCGAGAGAACGAACGAAAATTATACAGACACTCGGCGGCTGCTCATCGCCTGGGCGGAGGGGTGCACAGGGGGATGTGCTACACACATAGCTGCTGTTAGCTGCAATGCCATGGGTGGGGGAGGGAACGGGGGGTGGGCAGTTGGTTGCATGACTTAACAGTTTTTTTTTCTCAATGTGAATGCATTTTGCTGTTATTGTTGTTGTTGTTGTTCCGTCTACAAGTCCAACTCCAACTTCAGTTCCAGTTCCATATATTTTCAGTTGCCCCTCGGCTCTCGGCCGCCCGGGTGCCGCTTGTTGAAATCAACATCAAACCTTTAATTTGATGATTCTGCAAATAATTCGTCGGATTCAGAGTCGTTGACGTTTTGGGCCGCTACCCGCCCCCCTTTAGCACGCCCCCTGCCGGCCTAGAGACGAAGCACGCTGAATCTTTGGCTTTATATAGAGTACGAGTGCGACTAGTATATGTATATTTATATACGTACTTATATATATATATATATATATATATATATATATATATATGTATGTATGTATATATGTATGGGTATGTATATATGCACATATACGAGTATGTGGATGAGTCGCAGCTTGTTGATTTTTCCAGTTGCCGTCGCTGCAGTCGAGGCGTGAAAATATAATAACACCTTTTTAATTGTATTTTGAAAACCCCTTCACTTACCCCCCTAGCCCCCATTTCCCGCCACGCAGCCTCCACGCCTTGCCTCGCCACCTGTGGTAGGCCCTGTCAGCTATTGCGAATACAAAAAAGTGAAAGGCTGGTGCAAATTAACCAGCATTTGAAATAGTCGCTTAATTAGACTTATCATCGGGGCAATTCACGATCGCATTCACAATTGTTAGTACTGCTCGTCATATTGTGACTCAGAGCGCGCTGGCGAGAGTCAGAGAGTCAGAGAGTCAGTGAACCACCCGCAAGCGGCAAATCGATTGTTGCCTTTTCTTTTCCACAATTCATTCATTTGTTTTAGGTGAATCAGTTCGTGGTCGGAGGATGGTAGGGAGTCACTCATTTGATTTGCTGTCTCTTTGTCATTCGATCGATTTGGCCCTTGAGTTGCCACCAAGTTGAATGCACTGTTGAGTCCACCTTATATGGTGATCGATTCTGTAGCCATTTATAGCGACCCTCTTCATTAGATACATATATATATATATTTATATATATTTGTAGCTCTTCTATCTGTGGTTAATTGGAATAAGTTTGCGAATTATGCGAGTAGAATATCGCAGTAATATTATACAGTTTTTAAGTTTTGTATAAATCTAATGTTTTTTAAAGCGGTAGCATTTCTCAAAAAGAATTTTTGCTTAGAGTTAGAGTTAAATTTCGTCCGTTTTACATATAAATAAATACATCATTATTAAAAGTGTAAAAGTGATCATTTATTTGTAGTTCAATTTAAATTATATTATTGTACTAATATGATTTAATTGAACCCAATGATTCCTAATGAAGATTATAATAATGATATTGAGAACAAAATCTGTGCTTCAAAATTAATAAATAGAAATCAGAGCATTTGAACTAGTGCCAATGAAATGCAAGAGAAATAAGAGAAAATTAATACTTTAAGCCAAATTAGTAAATACAATAAATAAATACATTATATAAATGTATATATATATAAATATACAATACTATATAAATTTAAAGACAAAACTTAAAGCATTTGAAATGAGAGAGGCAAACTAAACTTGAATATAATTAAGATGAGTTACAAAATGCATACTAACGTATATATTGAAATAAAAGTGATTAAAAGTGATTAGAATAAAGAAAACGCGAATTGCGAAAACTGAGTAAGTTCAACAAATATCTACATTTAAAGCATTAAATCCAACTGCCTGCTGGGGCCATCACAAGTCCCGTACTTAACAACAAAATCATCATCATCATCATCATCATCATCATCGTCGTCGTCGTCGTTATTGTTCTTATTAACATCATTAGCAAACTGAACATTCAGCAGTTTTCAGCTACTTCTTTAGCCATTTCTGTGCAGTTGGGCGACAGCTAACGAATTTCCTTCCTTCCGCCTTGTCCAGTAAAAACTGTTGTCCATTTGTTAGAAAAACAATAACACAGCAAAAGAGAACAATAACAACAAAATGTGTTTTATGCTGTTCTCACTAAAGGGTTGCTACCTGGGGAAGGGCTAGTGGGTACTGGATGGTGGATAGTGGATAGTCGGTAGTGGATAGTCGGTAGTGGATAGTCGGTAGTGGATAGTCGGTAGTGGATAGCGGTGATACTATAGCTGGAAATTAGGCGCGGCAAAATGTTATCCAATTAGAGCAAATAGTTTTCAGCTAGACGACTGTCCTGTGATTGATGGTCCAATAACAAGTTGTAAGAGGGGTGGAGAGTGTTGGGAGAGGGTGCGGGGGGGTTGGTGTTGGTTAACTGCTGCAGCGCATTGATTGATGAGGACGAGCATGAGACTGAAACTGAGGCTGAGACTGAGACTGAGACTGAGACTGAAAACCAGCCAGTCCTTAAACTCACGCAATTTTGCACGTTGCTAGACTAATCCACACTTTCATCTCTCCGCCTATTTATATGTACATACATCTGTGTGTGTGTGTGTGTGTGTGAGAGTGTATTTGTATTTGTGGATTTGTGTGTTAAGCATATTTTTCAATTATGGCCAAGCTGCGGTAAGTCCATGGCCGCATTTCATGCAGCTCCATACAATTGACATTATAAATCGCATTTCACGCTAATTTGCAACAAAAAGCAGCAGCTCAAAGCCAAAGACGCATTGTGGCAGGGGAGGGGCACTTTTGAAACTGCTGATTAGTGAAAGCGAATGCGATGGAAAATCAGCCAACCAACAAAACAGACTGAAAACCCCAACCCAAACTCAAAAGCAGAGCGAAAATATATTTTACAATTCTTGAGCGCATCCCCAGGGAGCTGTTGCCGCTACCCCGCACTGGTTGTGGGCGGAGGGTAACACTTTAAGGCGCCAGGGGTTGGGCGAAGACCAAACAAAGCACTCGACAAGATTTTGACAAAATTAATTTTATAGATTAGAAAACATTCATTTCAAGTGCTCGCCGTTGGGGGAGTTGCTCCGAGTGTGGGGCGCAATGAGCCTTGTCTACCTGCGCCCTTAATTGAAGAATTGTCAACAAATTATGGTTTCATAATGGCCACACAGCATGCAGCAGCAGCAGTCCCAAACCGACCCGAAACCCCACTTGCGAGTAACGCGCCAAGTTGTGCACTTCATCAACTGTTGCAAGTGTTTTGGGAGGACGGGGCGTGGCGCCACGCGGCGTCGTCTCTGGCTGCGTCTGACACTTCAATTGGTTTAGTCGCGCCAAAGAAAACATTTCACGACCCAGTCAGCGACAAAATACCAAATACAAAATAAATAATCTGAACAAGCACTGACAGCACATCCTTTAAATGCATCGAAGTTTCTATACACTGCAGGACTCGATATTAAAACACTTGATATCGTAACTCAACTGGAGCACAGCCGCATTGTAAATTACCAGTTTAGTTGCAGCACTTAAGTGATCGTGCAACAACTGTAAATGGTGTTGTAATCCTATTTAAAGCGGCTGCATTCATTGTGTTATCCCAGTTAACAAATTAGGCATTCAATCTGGTGAATCAAACAAAACGATCATCTAAAGGAAATACGCTTATAAGTCGCTTCTTGTGCCACACATCAAAATCTTGGAGTACATGTTGCAAATACCCAAGTAGGCGAAATTTGGCAAAGTGCAAATCAGTTGAAGGACATTTTGTAAGCTGACAATTGAAGGTAGCTGCTGCGATGCGGCAAGTATGGGCTGATGCTAATAGGCGTGGCATGGCGTCTGGCATACACACACACGCACACGCACACACACACACACATGCAGGCAGGCAGTACACACATTTACAGACAATCGCACACGCAAATCAGACAATTTGTATCCAGCGGTGAATGTAATTGAAAAATGATTGGTTTACCATCAATGAAAATGATGATGACAACGCACTGACAACACTCATGTTGTTGTTACGCTGTTGCTGTTGCTGTTGTTATTGTTGTTGCTTTTGTTGCTGTGAATCGCTGTCAGTGACACGCACCTGCAGCTGTGACTTCAATTGTTGGGTCAATCGGCCATTCAGCACTGATGAGTTGTTGATAAAAAACACTTCATATTATCGGACACGGGATTGATGAGCATTAAGTATTTCCATATGCACACACACACACACACACACACACACACACATGTATATGTGTAAGAATAGGTGTACAAATATAATTGCATTTAAATCAACTGTTGACCGATTTTCCGTAAATCGTTATAGTTGCAACTTGAAAGCGCTGTGCCCAGTGAGAAGAGAAAGCGTTTACAAATCTAAATATAGCTGTCATAGGAAGATTGGGACGAAAGATACGATTTGGCCATGTATTAGCCGCCATAACTGGGTCAAAACAAAACCAATTGTCAAAAGCCGACACTGTTTAATAATACTGCATTTTGACTTGTTAAATACTTCAAATTGCGAATATATATTCTCTTCTTTGAACATGTCCACCTCGGTAATAGGATCGACTACAATGATTGGTTTCGATGCGGTCTTTTCGGGACAAACAATATCAATTCCGGTATTTGTGTGTTATGTAATTACACATAATTAAATGCTACATATGTATATATATAGATATTTTTCTAGCTAAACTTTCAGCTATTGATGAGCACACTGCCAGTAATCACCCTCCTCATGGCACAAGTACGAGCATTTTTGCTAAACTCATACAACAGTTAGCTTTGTTGGCCACATGCTTTCACAGCTGGAGACACGTTGCCAATTGTCATTACGCATTTCAGCTTATACTTATAAGGAGAGATAGAAAGCCAGAGAGAGAGAGAGAGAGAGAGAGCATTGTCTGTGGCAGGCAGGTCTGTCAGACGAATAGTCGTTCTGGTTTTTCACTTGAGTAGTTATCAACAAATTGGCAAGTGCAGAGCCGTCGGCTGGTCGCGTGTGCACACAGCAGGTTGCAAGTGCAGCACATACAGAATCTATCCCCTGCCCCCTTCACATTTGTGAGAACTGTTGCAATTTGTTGATTTTGCTGTTGTTTCTGTTTCTGTTTCTGTTTCGGTTTTGTTTTTTTGTTTCTTTTTTGCTACTTCTTGTGAATCATGCATCGCGCAAAGGGTTGCTCATCAGCTCAGCAGCTCATCCACCGAAGGATTACAAAAGGACTACCCATCCCTGTGTAGTGGGTCTTTAGTTTGTTTATGATTAACGTGCGCTAATTTCATTCATTTCGCACTCGCTCCGTCCTGAGCTTCAGTCCAATCCCTCGGGATCGCGCACACTTATGCTTATTGGATTTACGAGTTTTTCTAAGGGGTCGGGGGTTGGGGGTTGATTTGAGGGTTTGTTTTGCTATCTATTTATTTGAATTTCACACGAGCCTCGACCACAAATACCCCGAACACACACACACACACACACACACACACACACACTGAAACACACACACACAACCAGCGTCGCTGATTGGAGTTGACTTCGAGGTGTCAAAATACAAACAAGCAAGGAACGACCGACGTTCGACCTTCGGTCGAAATTATTCGATTATTGCTTCTAAGTAATACCCGAACAAGGAGCTGCTTTCGGTCGTGTGACTTGGCTGGCATTTTTGGGCATTTCGCTGGCGACGCCGGCAACTAATAATCTTATTAGAATTAATGAAGGAATTTCCAATTTCAACAGACAGGCGCCAAGCGGACCCACCCCTAATACTACGGAAGAGTGCTGGCAGTGAAAGCGATTTAATGTTAATAAGTTCTAAATGCCAATAATGCCAAGTGCCCCACAGAAGCAGAAGCAGAAGCAGAAGCAGCTGCCCTGCGGTCCTAGGCAAAATAGAAATTCCTGAACGGACGTGCCGCAATTCCAAAAGCGAATCGAGAGTTGCCCAGCAGCTGACACAGATTGCGATGGGGCTGCTGAGGCTGACGGGGCCACGCCCCGAATGAGTTAGGGTCTAACTAACACAATGTGTTCGTTCGCTTAAGAGAAGATTTAGCACAATCCACAATTATGTCAGTTAAAGACCTCGAAAGTGGCAACTGACTTTAAAGAGCAGTCGAACAGAAGAGTTGCAAACGTAAACATGGATTACACAGTTGTTGGCCAATAAAGCCAACTCACTTACGCCAGAATTGGCTACCGTATTCAGATATTTATATATATTATATATACATATATTAGAAGGGGGATAAGTTAATAAATATTGCAATTTGATTTGGTGTTCTTTGGATTTACTAACTGAGATAGGGCTTAATCACTAACTGGTGATGGGGCAAGCAGAAGAAGTCTTCTGGAGATACATCGTCTTCCTCCACTGTTCAGCTTGTGTAGACATCACTTTGAGTCTACACAATAACATAAGCAAGAACATTTATTTGCATAATAATATTGCTATTCATTTTGCTGCTGGTAATCATTTTTAGTCTATATACTAGCTAAAAGTAATTTGAATCTGATTTAATATAATGTTGAATTGAGTTTAAATTGATACACTTATAATAAATAATTAAAAAATAAATAAATAAATGAAAACTTCTGAATATCGATTATAATAATAATAATCTTTAAGCAATAACTACATCGCAATTGTTATTTAATTAATTGTGTCTTTCATATATGCATGCATATTCCAAACCAGAAAATTAATATACATCGACCCCATTCATATATATATATGTATGTATGTAAATCTGTTTATGTATTTGACGTGCTAGTTATTATTATGGAAATATATCGTTTTTCTAAAGTCAGTCAAGTGGCTTTCCGTAGCTGAATCAAAGTCTGTGGCAAGTGGCAATATCCATTATGTCAAGGTCCAATGATCCAATATGTGTGTGTTAGAACCTTAAATGTGTTGTTTTGTTCTATCGTAATTGTTAATTGTTAATGCACTTTGTAAATTAAATTACTTAACGAACTGAAGGCTCATTTGCACTGGCACAGCCCCTTCAATTTGAATGATATTTAGTAACCCTCCGCTCGACAGCTCACCCGGCCCCGCACCCCCCGTCATTAAGTCGGATAATTAGAAAATCGCAACCATCCATTAATCATGAGGCATTTAAAATATCATTTCAATTGTAATTAATAGCCAACGGCAATGGCAATTGCATCGCAGCTCAATGTCAACTAAAGGTCATTAATATTGCGTTTCGTCGATTTATTCAGTTAGTATTTATCTGATCATATTCAATATGTAAAACTCATTGCGCTTTCGAGTGCCTCGACACCAAATTCAAGCCTTTTGTTCCGTTTTGCGTAAATTAATACTCGAAAATAACAACAAACCAATTTTCAAAAATGCTGTACTTGAGAGTGTTCGAGTCCCAGATACCCTCTAATCAGGTTATTCAAATGGCTTTTCAAATAACCTGTGTACTTACAAACTGATTGCACATATGTTTATTGATATAGATTTATTTCACCTTTTTTTTAAGGAAATTGGAAATTAGTTATTGTAGCTCATATAATTGCTGAGCTCCAACTCGACTCTGCTGCTGATTGCTAAAACAAGTGTATCTATATAAATCTTGTAGAGTTGCGGACTTTATTCTTTTGCCTGAAGGACACAATTTGTACACAATTTTATTATACCCATTTTGATTGTTTGTTTTTTGTGTTTTGTTACTTTTGCACGGTATTAAAAACGTTTTGCAATAAATGGGGCCAGACAATTTTTACATTCACATTTTGTAATCGCAAGACTGAAAAAGAGTTGTGAAAAACAAATGGAAAAACAAACAACAACAAAATTCGCGACCATTCAACTCATATGAAAGTTAATATGGAAGTTCCCACTGCAGTGTGTGTGTGTGTGTGGGTGTGTGTGTGTGTGTGTGTGTGTGTGTGTGGAGACCGATGGGTTGGGAAGTATATGGAAAAATGCCGCGAAATGCCTTTGCTGAATGTCAATTGAATATTGCATGTAAAGCGGAACAGGCTGCGTAGGGCCGATGGGCGGTGGGGTGCAGGATAGGAGCTAGGGGCTGCTCGTAGTCGTTATGAAATTTCCACACGCCTCAAATGGTTGACTGACTGGCGGACTGAAGGACAGATGGGCAGACTGACTCACTGGCTGCCTGTCAAGTTGATGAAGTAAACTAATAAAAGCCGCATGCCATACAAACTGAAAGCCAGGCCAAATCCTCTCTCGCACATAAAACGGGCAAACAGAGGGAGAAAGAGAGAGAGAGAGAGGGAGGGAGAGGGAGAGAGATGCTGGTGAGTGTGGGAGAGGGAGGGGGAAGGGGTAGATAGATAGCGAGAGGTATGCACATATATGGTGAGGCGGGCTGGGCAGAGATACTGGTTGTCGTATGCAATCGAATGCATTGCGCTGACATGTCACCTGAAAAGTACACACTGAACTCGAACTGCTTCCCACTCGGCCTGCCTGGCTGACTGCCTGCCAGCCTGCCTGCTACCTGTTATTTTGCCACATCCTGCTCGCTGCATGCAATTTGCGCAATTTTGCAGCACGAGTGCACAAATATTTGTACTTAAACCCAGCACCATCCTTAGTGGCAGTGGATACAGGCCCTAAGGGTGCGCTTTTAACAGAGAACATCTTTGATTGGTTACCAATATTTTAATTATGGCTAACAGTTTGAGCCACAACGGCCGGCTGTAAAAGCTGATCTTTGTCAAAGTGCAGCCGCCCGAACAAATCTGCAAAATTGCTTTCACATTTGTCCAGGGCAAGCATGGAGAATGGAGAGTGGAGGGGGATGGTAACGGTAAGCTGGTCCAAATGCTTGAAGCACCTTTGAACTTGAGACCACAAAGCAACCAAATGGAATCCACTGAGCAGCCGTTCCGTGTTCAATATCCCAAATGAAAACCGTCAAATACTTGTATACGTCAAATATGGACGTACTTTCGTTCGTATATTTCAGCAAAGCAGTTAATGAGACTAGCTGCAAGTGTCACCTCAACATGGAATTAAGCTGCCAGAAGAGCAGAAAAAATTTATCAAGTTTAAGTGGGAGACCAAAATCACACACATTTCTCGATGGCTTTAATAACAATCATATTCTTTACATTTTGCAATTCCATTATGAATGTCGAGTGATTGGCAAAATTACTGCTTGGCTTATATAAAACAGCCGATCGACTTATTATTATTTAGTTATTTGTCTTTGCAAAATTAATAAAAAAAAAAAAACTATTAATGAAAATCTAAGACAAACGATAACCACTTTCTGGAAGAAAAAAAAACCCAATAAATAAGAAACAAATTCAAAAATGCATTTACATCTTGCTATCAAAATTCAATTTTATTCATTTTAAACAAATTTTGTTCATTTTATAATAATTGTTTTCAAAATAATTGCATACACTTCTTGGAATATCAGGTGATATTGGTATAAAAAATACGAAATACTTGTGGCGAATCTCCAAGTTTCCCAAGCTGCATTCGAGACTGTCAGAAATGTTGTCAGAGGAATCAGGCTATGCTTGATATGAATCTAATTTACTTAAGACTGTAAAAAGATCTAGAAGGTATTTCACCAGATTCCACAAAACAAATCAACAATATCACACTGATTACAGGATAGCTCACATAATACGTTTCCAAGTAATTCCTAATTAAGGCTATTCAAGATGTTGGTCTATAATTATATGTGTAGTTGTGACTTTATCAGTGCAATAATTTTAGACTGGGATCGAGAATTGGGCTGCTTCTGATTTGTCCGTCGATATAAGGCTTTCTAAGATGCTCATCAGTCGCAGCTTCAGCTTCTGGTTTGGATTTCCGATTTGGAGAAAACGGATAACAAGCAGTTGACTGAAAGTTTAGTCAAAAACCTACACCTATTTAAGGGAATACCTATGTAGTTGTTTTCTGGCAAGTCGAGCGCTCAACTAATCCATTTCCTAACGCCGACAACAACAGCTATTAACTATTTAGTATGAAGAGCAGTGCCATTATCATAAAAAGCGTGCATTATGTTTCAATTGCTGTCGAGCAGCTTCATAGTTCAATAAATCAAGTGCATTTTGCTTGGGGAGGGCTCTAGACAAGTGGGCGTGGTCGTGTGCTGCCAGTGAAGCGCATCCTCGATGTCTGGCAACCACTTGAGCCATTCGACCACCGAGCTGACTGTAAGCCCAGTGCCCAGTGGCCAGTGGCCAGTGGCTAAGAAGGGGCGCGTCTTGCAACGTCTCGAAATGTTGCGGCCCATAAAAACGAGGGCTCACAACCCAAGCTCAATACTAATAAATTTTCAATCAGCAAATTGACATCGTGATTCTCAACGTATTGTCAACGGAGAGTTGAGGGAGGGGGGTACGGTCAAGTAATCATTTACAGACAGATTGCCAATGCTGTTATCTATATTAAAGTGGTCTAGCTCAAATCCAACAACCACAATTGCTTACCGCCCAAATGTTGGGCTTGATTTTACTTCTCATTAAAAGCACTGATTATTGCCATCAATAACCAATATTCATATTTGAATTTAAATGTACAAATTCACCTTGTTTCATGACTGCGAATATTTGACTCAATATTTGCACAAGACCCACAAATAAGTTGAGCATATAACTAACATCGTTTATCTGAATATTGCAAATCTATTCTTCTTGGAGCCTCCAATCAAAGGGCAACCGAGAACAGTCTCAATTATCGGAGTTATCACAGTTATTCAGGGGGTAGCTAAAATTGGATTGATTACACTAAAGAAGTGCAACGACTAGCATAACGCAACAAGCATAGACCAGCACCTGAATACAACTACACACGCACACACACACACACAGAGAGAGACATACACAAGCACACACATACAGAGAGGGTCAGCGGCGCACATCTCGGCATAGGTTGGAGTTAGGCTTCCGTTTTGGGGCAAATTCATGGCACTTCCTATTTTGATTTCCGCACTTAAATTAAACGCTCGATGAAGCGACAGTTTGCTGGATGCTATCATAATGAGAATTGAGTTTCCATGGAAATTAACGCAGGGGAAGTGGCGTGAGGGATAGCTGTAGCAGGATAGCTGTAGGTAGCAGCATACAGTGGGCATTTTGCTTGCTGCAGTGGCAGGCAGCGTCGCCAAATTGCAAAATGATATAATTCAATGAGAGTTGATTAAATTATCAGGGCTCGAGGCGGGTCTGCGCGCTACGAGGCGTGGCGTGGTGGTGCGAGTCTGTGTAGGGTGGAGCGGAGCAGGCGCTGTGCGACCCTACTTGCAACAGAAAATTTTGTGTTCCTAATGTTGTTGTTGTTGTTGGTGTTGTTGTTGTTGCCTTGTGTGCCTTGTTAATGAAATTTTCCGCTCCTTTGGCAGACGTTTGTTTACATGTGAGTGTGTCTATGTGTGTGTCTGTGTTGCTATTTATTATTGCAAATTGTTGTTGCTGGTGGTGTGGTGGTGGTGCTGCTGCTGTTGCTGCTGTTGCATCGCCTTTTGTCTGTTGTTGCAACTGATGATGATGACGTTGACGTTGCATGATGAAATAACAAACCGGATTAATTTGATTTCGTTTGCTCCGGAATGGGCCCAGCTCAAGGCAAGACGAGAAGACATGGCAAGGCTTTGTGAGCTGCCCTGCTGCCACGCCCAAAAAGCTCTTAAGTGCAACTCGTGTTGCCCTCAGCATTGGATGCTGCGTGTGTGTGTGTGTGAGTATAAATTAATTTAGCAGCCGTTGGCAGCTCCGCTCCAGACCAATTGGAAGCCACCTGAGCAACGGTCACAGCCACAGTCACAGCCACAACCACAGCCATAACCACAACTATAACTACAACTACAACGACTACAACAATCACAGCTACAACCACAATTACAACCAAAATTAAATGCAAGTGGTAATCGCATCCTACAGTTACCTCGATCACCATCGATCCAATTCCAATAAGTGTACTTCACGCTAACCAAGCACTGGAGCCATTTCACAACTGTGCTCCATGTGGAGCACAACAGTTCCAGCAAGTGTCATTTGCATATTCTCAAAACTATATTCACGGCAATTTTCATTTAATTATTAAATTATAGACTTCTTAGGAGTAAAAGCAACAAAGACAGCGCATATATATTTATATAAGAGCCTTTGGCTCTAATTGCTTTAGGACATCGATATCTATCGATATTCATGAAACGGCAACAGTTATCGATCAAATGAAGTAAACTTTACCTGCTCGGGTATACGAGAACTTAAATTCCGAACTTAAAGTCTCTATGGGTCCATCTGACGGACAGATGGGCTATATGGACTCGGCTGTTGATCCTGATCGAGAATATATACACTTTGTGTGATCGGAAAGGCTTCTTCTGTGTTTCACAAGACTATTTTAGCCTTTTTGGAATGGGTTCAGGGTATAAACACATTTAGAGCATAAAACGCAGATCTTAAAAACCTACCGATTGTTCCTATGGGATATATGTATATATATAAGAGTTCGTCAGAATGTTGTGTGCATAATAACAGTCACTGTGGCATACAGAACCAGTTGTTAGCTTGACATTAATTGGTGCACTCCATCGAGTGCCTACTGTAAGGCATGCATTTTTTTGCTGCTATTGGCAGCACTGAAGTTGCACACTGTTCCACACTGATCAATTGCGTTCTGTTCCATTGTCATTCAGCGTGGCACTTGGCCAAACTGCAGCGTAGCCACTAAATTTACTGGGCTGCAACGAAGCGCACTGAGTGGCTGCCAGCCATTTTGGGCGCTGCCAATTTCTTACATGTCTAGATTTATGAGCCAAGTTGTCAGTTGGCCATGCATAGAGCATTACACAGTATACATATATATATATATATATAGATGATTATGACGCCAAATGCGTAGGCACCCAGCCGCCAAACTTACAATCCCAAATGCCCAACCACTTTGTCTTCGTTTACAGAGGCTGAAGCCATCCTGATACACCCACAACCAAGCAATCCCCAATGCGATTTGTTGCGATTTGTTCAATCTCTCAGTATTTTTGTTGGCCACGTCTTTGGGCCGTGCCAAAAAGAATTTCAGCAAAAATGTCGCCACATTGCTGTGCAGACTTTACCAACACTCCACTATCTTTAGACCTCACCTCCTGTCTGCCCGGCCCCTTTACACTTTTTGCATGCCAACCTATTTTGCATATTTTGCTTTTTATTATAAATTTTCATTTTTGCTTTGCACTGGTCGTCGTCGTCGTCGTCGTCGTTGTAGCCACTTCTGCCTCGTCGCCAGCCCCGATTTCACTTTAGTGGGCAATCTTTATACCCAACCCAGTCTACCCTTTCCATCTGTCGCTGTTTGCTGGCTGTGTCTCGCACATGACTAATAGCAGAACTAAACGATTTGATGGACCAGAAAAATGATGACTTCTTTTTCGGTCTTCGCCAGTCTTTCAAAACCAGAGGGTTGGACGTACTCAGGTCCTGCGTCCTGCGTCCTGCGTCCTGCGTCCTGCGTGCTCTGAGCTGTGTGCTGTGTGTGAGGGTTGCTAAGTCAAAGTTAAATCCTTTGGCTTGACTCTGCCCCGCGCTATGCATATAGAGTGGTTCTTTCACCAACTCGACGTCCTTGCTCATCCTTTTCTTTATTTATTTTTTTTTTGCTTGTGGCAAATCCTTTTATTGTGACAGTTGTTGTTGCTGCTGCTGCCGGTCGCTTTTGTGATCAACATTTAATGTTTTCTTATTATTGTTGGGCTCTGCTACTCACTGTTGTTGTTGTTGTTGTTGCTGTTGCATGAAAATCGGTTTAATGTTTTGGAAGATAATCTAATTTGGTCACTTATATGCGAATATGTATATTATTTGCTATTATGTGTGAACACAGTTGCCATACGAGAGTCCTCTCTAACCCCCCCTCCCATCCCTAACGCTTACTATCGCTTACTGTCTCCCCCAGTCTCCCTCTCTCGCTCTCTCTTGTCCTGTTGCCATCGTCTTTCATGTGGGTGCTAAAAGCCTTCACGGTCCGAATGTATTAGCATTTCGAATACATTCCATTTACATTTTTTCAATTTCAATGAGCTTTTTATTTAATAATTTGCAATTTGCATGACATTTAAGAAGAAGAAGAACAACGGGAACAGCAGCTGCAGCATTTGGAGGCGGCTCCGAACGGCCAATGACCAATGACCAAATGGTCTATGTCCCTAATGGGTAGCCCTTACCATATGGTGCAATTATCAAGTTATTCCGGGCATAACATTTAATACACATTCGAACAGCTTAAAGCGAGATTTTGAAAGCTACCTGAAGTCTGTAAAACTTTGCAAAAATGTCAGATTAATTTCCTGAAATTCCCAAAAAATCCTGTATTCCTATATTAAATAAAGTGCGCGAGATATGGCATTTTCCTTTATATCTTGTAAATTTCTCTGTTTTCAGCAAATCTCTCAAATTTAGAATTAGAATCCTTTTAAATAATAGACAGTTGTTCATGCCCTTGCAAATCGTTTCAGATCTGCCAAAACCTAATAGTTTTTGAGATCTAGGCGACTCCAATTTAAAATTCTGCATAAAAAATATATTTTTTTCCGAATTTGTAGAACGTGTGAAGACTTTGTCGTTATTATAATCTCAAATTACGTTTGTGTTTTCTTGCTTTTCCAGGTGTGGTTCCAGAATCGCCGGGCCAAATGGCGCAAGACTGAAAAAGTCTGGGGCGGCAGCACCATAATGGCCGAATACGGTCTGTATGGGGCGATGGTGAGGCACTCTTTGCCCCTACCGGAGACCATACTCAAATCGGCAAAGGACAACGATGCGGTGGCACCCTGGCTACTAGGTATGGAACAGAAATGTAAATGCAACAATCTATCAAACTATCAACTTTGCCAACATATCCATGAATCCAATATCGAAATCCAAATCCAAAAACCGAAAACCGAAGACCCAACCAAGCGAACTAAAATCTCTCCTCCTGCCCTACCCGTATCCGTATTCGTATCCGTACCCATATACATATCCCCTACCCCGCTCACTGCCTATAAATCGCATTGCATTGAGGCAACTTTAATTGAATTTTGAGCAAGACAAAGGGCAGCAGCTCGGGGATTATAAAATGATATACGTAGCTCTGAACTTCAGATGTCCTTCAGATGGCCTGTCGAAAATTGTGAGCATATTTCGCGTGCATGTCGCCCGGGCCTGGTTGCATCTTTCGGTGCGTCCTTTTTGTCATCATATGTTGCGCACATTTTATTTGGCTCCGGCTTCTGCCTCAAATGACTTTGCGGATTAGCGAGCTACAGCTCAATGGCTGCGGGATTGGGAGGAGGGCACCGGCCGGGGCTGGGGTATGCGTTGGAGTAGGGGTACCGCAGCATTTAACAAGTGCTTGTGTCGGGGTCACGGGGGTTGGTTTTGACTTCAGTTTTGGCCTTTATTTGTTAATAATCGCTTAATAAATGCAAAATGCACACGCGACGCCACAGCGAAGGGGGTTGAATCTCGGGGGTGGGGGAGGGGGTGGTTGGGTGTATTGTGTACTGTGTACTGCTTTAATTTGACATTTATCGTTTATCTATTTCAATTGTGAGAAAATGTTTGAAGGGAAGCCAATGCTACTGCAGGTCTCATTGGCACTTGTCTTCCCCAGCCACATCCCTGCGTTGCAGCTCTCATAATGCTTTGGGTGTTTCGCAAATTAATTCCCAAGTAGCCGCCGCTTTGCGCCTTAAGTGGCTTAAAGGCTCAGCTTTGAGGTTAGATGCGAACATTTTTTAATTAAGTACGTCTATCTCCAATTAGTTGGCAATCGATAAGTGGGACAGAGAGAGAGAGAGAGACAGAGAGAGAGAGAGATGTAGACGAAGTTAATATGCTCAAAATGTTGACAGCAAAGCGATCCCTAATGACTTTTATTAGACGCTTTTCTATGGGGATTATGTCAGATATGACAAATTTAATATCCATATATATGTACATAGGCCAAATGCAATTAACATTTAACAATTTTGCATTTAGTTTAAGCCATCTGTTCTGCTTGCTGCAGCAGGTCCAGGCTTAGCTACAAGTGTTTTGATAAGATTATTCAGATTGAGCAGCTCTATAAGTTACGTAAGACTATTTTATTTGCTTGAACTAAATTTCTCAAAATTATATATATTTAGGTATTAAATAGATGGTTGAACGAGTTTGGAGTTGGAGTTTTAGTTGAGCTTTAAGTGAGAACGTGTCTCAAAAAGTCTACTCCAATCAGAGCTAATACAGACAATACGTTTATAAACACTCTTTTCCATTCTAACCTAACTCATTCATTCCACTTTCCTCATGCCCAGCTCTCTCTCTCTCTCTCTCTCGCCTCGCCTCTCTGACCACAGAAATAATGAAAAGCTATCTCTCCCTCTCTTTCTCTCTCTCTCTCTCTCTCTCTCTCTATCTCGCTGTGTACATTTGGCTTTCTCGGGACAGGCATGCATCGCAAGTCAATTGAAGCTCAGTCAACGCTGAAGGACGACTCTGGCGTCAGCGATCACGAGGATTCAGCCGGTTCCAAGTCGGCGCACTCGGATGAGCTGCGCTCGCATTCGCGCGCCTTAAGCTCCTCTACGGAATCACTTAATGTGGTCAGTCCGGCGCCGAGTAGCTGTCCGACAAGCGCTTCGACAGCGCCACCGACTTCGACGACGCCGCATGGCAGCAGCGGCTATGCGGCTGCCTCATCGGCGGCAACGACGCCCACCGGTGCCACCACCAACAGCTCCAACTCGCCCCACATAGAGCTTAGCTCGCCATCGCCCCAGCAGCAGACACAGTTGCTCCAGCACCAGCAGCAGCAGCAGCACCAACAGCAACACCAACAGCAACACCAACAGCAACACCAGCAGCAGCAGCAGCAGCCACCAGTTCAGCTTTATGCAACTGCCACACCCAGCTATCATCCGCTGTTGGATGCGGCGAATGCGGCGGGTGCCGGGGCTGCCGCCTCCAGCAAGGACTTTCATCTGATTATGAATACAGCGGTAGCTGCTGCCGCAGCGGCAGCTCAACAGCAACAGCAGCAACAATTATCGCCCGCAGCCCTGCCGCATTCGGCGCTGCATGCTCATCATTTATCTGCCGCTGCGGCAGCAGCAGCGCTTATGGAACACGATCCAGATGCGTTTAGGTAATAAAGTAGAAAACAACATCAAATCACAGATATATGCAAATTCCAATTCTTATCTTATGCACGCCGAAGATTACATACCCTTCCTTAAATGGTTTAATTTTTCTAATTCCGCAATTATTTGATATTTATTTCATAGAATTATTCTTATTTTCTAAGCCCATTTTTTTAAATTTGTGGACTGTATTTGGTGTACATTATTTTTGTAAGTAAATAAGTAAATAAATAAATAGCCAGGGGTCAAATTGGCGACAACTGAATTTCACTGCAAATTCAAAAATTCCACCGACTGTTCCTAGCAAAGCTATATAATATAGTAGTCCAATGTTGCAATGAGCGTAATGACTCGCATAACTTCTCAGTTGAGTTAGTTAGTCAACTTGAAAAAAGGGTTTCAAACAAGAACTCAGCTTTCGACAGATTATTCAGATTATTTTTTATTTAATAAATGGTTTAAATATGCCTGTCATCCGGTGTCTGTCAATCTGTCGGTTTCAATGAGAACTACTCTTTTGATTTTAAGATATCTTGATCAAACTTGGAAATATATATCATATGGCTCCAATTGGAACAATAGAGCGATGCTTTAAATTAATAACGAAACTTAGATGCGATCAGATGGATTCCAATCTCGTACAAGGAGAGTATGTAATCTTCCACGTGCCTAAGATAGCTGTTCTTTCTGAATTATTTACAGTAAAATATATTTAAAATATAATTTAAACTTTTTGTTTTTGCGAATTTATTTATTTATTTCGTTATTTGCAGAAACAACTCGATTGCCTGCCTGCGGGCCAAAGCGCAGGAGCATCAGGCGCGTCTTCTGAATAACGGCGGCCTCTTTCTGCAGGTGCGCAGCTTTGCGGCTCAGGCTCAGGCGCAGGCTCAGGCTCAGGCGCAGGCGCAGGCCGATATGCTCAAGAGCGAGGAGCGGAACAATAACCAAATGATGCACGTGCAGCAACAACAAAAAACCGTGGCAGCTGGGCTGCCCATCAAAATGGAGTTAACTTCCAGTGGCGGCAGTCACGCCTCCAGCGATGACGTGTGACGTCATACGTTGGCGCTGCCAGACAGTTTCCACGCAGGTTTCCGCTAAGGATCTGCACGAAGTCGTATTTTCGCTGTAGAGAAACACACATAAAAAAAAATATTTAAAAAAAAACTCAAAAAGAAATCGATTTTTTTTAATAGATTTAATATATTTATTGTCATACATTAACCAAATTGCAAACCAATTGACTTCATATGGGGACGCGAATAGTCTCGAAATCCATATGATATGATATTTTAATTTAATGTTTCGATTAGCTCATAAGATCCAAGAATGTAATATTTTTAATAAATGCATAATCAACATATCAACATTTGTTCTAATTATTGCTTGATCGTTTTCATCACTAGAATGGTAATATAAGTAATCGTCTTCAAAATGAGATTCATGAATTATTTGCCAATTATTATTGCACGTAAAAAAACGAAAAAAGTTGTTGAAATTTCAGTTATTTCCTGAATTAACCGTTACGAGCAAGCTGCCAGACTTTAAAAAGTAAATTTCAGTTAGCTTAACTGTTATACGCTCGTCCGATCGACACATAGATGGCGCTGTACGTCGCACCCGTCGTGGTGTGTGTCACTGCTAATACCCAATTTGGCTTCGCTAACAATCAATTTAGCTACGATAAAAATAAAAAGCGAAACCAGTTTTTCTATCTACTTCAAATAAAATTGCTATCTTCAGACAAATTATTTCTTTAGATGAGAATCTATTTCGACTTATCGAAATAACGGTGGGGATAACTATCGATTGGCTTATCAAGATTTTCAGGATTCTAACAACAGGATGAAAAGATTACACAAAAGAAAGAAATGTGAAAACTCAGTCCTAATTTGGCCATTTCAAGGACAACCTGGATGTCCTTCAGAGCAATAAAACAATGAAACAAACGAAAGTCTTTTAAGCAGCTGAAATAATTTGAAAAAAATATATCTAAATAGATTCAGTATATTCTGAGAAAATAAGGAAAATGTGAAAATTAAATGGCTGCGAGATGATCCTTGAATGCAGATCTACGGATTCTAACGCACCAAGTCCTTGGACAATCTGTAAGCATTTGGCCTAGTTAGAATAATTTGTCTGAGGAAGCAATTGTCCTGATGCGACCTGTGAGAATGTTTGAGGGCTTTTCATTTACTCAAAAACTGCTTCAATATTGATTTATTTAGCCTAAAATAATGTTATCATTGGTTCAGAAACTTTTCAGAAATGCCGCATAATTAATAATAAATAAAAAAAACCACTCAGTTTATTTTTAATTTGATCAATTATGCTGATTCCCTTTATATAGTCGTCATACTTACACTTTCGTCACACCGATTATATTCATAGCTATATAGGTTATTGATTTTAATAAATACATTTATTTATGATATCGTATTATGCTTAACACATTCCAAAACATATTCCAAAAAGGGTAAATTCGTACGTTAGTCCTTACAACATTCAATGCTAATTCGTAAGAGGCGATCCAAAAGAAGTACATCAGTATTCAGTATAGTTTGGTATGCTCTATAAATGGTATGTGGAAGGCTCGATAATATTAATAATAACTCTAATGCTAATACATAATAATATTATTTATAAATACAAAAATTTCATTGTAATACGCTAGAGTCTAAATTTTTGGTGAACGCAACAAATATGCGGCAAAATGTTGTTAATAAATAAATAAACGCTTTGCTAACTTGTAAACTAATTAAGGATTACGAAAATCCGCACATGGATAACGAATTGAAAAGAGACAGAGAGTGATAAAGAAAGAGAGAGAGAGAGAGAGAGAGAGAGCGAGATGTATATGCTATCTCACTCGCTGGGCAATGTTGTCGATTTTGTTCGGGCGAATTGGGGGCTTCTCAGGAGCTAGCAAAGATCGTCTCGCAGTGCATGATCAGCGAGGAGAGCATGAATATCTCCTCCGTGAGATTCGTCATGTGCTGGGGCGTGGCAATCAGTGTGGGCGCAAACACAGTGGCCAAATTGTGCTCGTTCATCTTGTTGACGGCATAATGCGAGGCAACGCTGTGAATGTAAAATGTACATGAAATTTCCAATTAGATACAGATATAGGATATATATATATATATAGATATAGCGAATATTTAAGTTATATGCACATGAAGCTAGTGCTGCAAGCTGCAGCGCACTCAATGAATCGAATTCATACGAAACTAATGACTTTGAATGAATGAATGCATTTGTAGCGTTCGAAAGTTCAGCGTTTTGGTTTCCATCACGATATTCAGCGTATTCACAATAATGAGAGGGAAAGAGAACGAAGAGAATGGAGTATTCCGTGTGCTTTACAAATAACCACACATTATTAATTTAAACTCCACTGAAATTCTGTTTGTTTTCCTGTTGGCTTCGCCAGCTTCACACCACTACACAAATTCAGGCAAATTGAAATTTTGTTAATAATCTGATTCTACATTTTTCAAAACGATCTACACGGGCCAAACTTTGCAAATAGTGTGAGTTGAAAACAGTTAGGTATCTATTCTATTTTCAATTATTCATTGAAAGAACCAAACTTCGAAGGTAAGTTTGGTAAGGAAGTTTCTTGTCCAAACAAATTGCAATTCTCCGCAATTTCAGGGATTGAGTTGTCAAATTTTAATGGCAAATTAATGATTATTGATTATTGGTTGAGGCATGGCCACGTCCTGCTTTGTGGTATTATTATCTTGCGCTAACTCACCGCTTGAGATGCTCCAGCATGTATTGCAGGCAACTATAGTGCGCAGGTGGCAGTCGACGCACTGCCTCCGCCATGAGCTGCAGCTGTTCCGCTTGCTTGGCGTTGCCTGTAATGGTGGGAGCAACATTTGACAACACATTCGTGTGATTAATGGATGGGGCTACTCACGACCTGCGGCCATAAAGTTGGGATACGCCTGGAACGTGATAAGCGGCACGGGCAACAGACGCAGATATAGCTTCAATGTGCCCGCAATGACGTTGACATTGCCATAGGCCACCTCGGACATGTCAGTCTTGTCGCCATCGCGATCCAGGGCCAGCTTGAGGGCATCGATTTCATCGGCAAAGCCAGAGACGCGATAGATGCCCTCCTGGAGCATGCCGCGTGCCTCCACCTCCTCGACACAGCGACGGACGACAAATGGTATGTTGCATTGGTGCAGCTGCACCATGGTGGTCAGATCGGTGCCAAAGACACCGCGTATGCATTTCAGATCTGGGACACACTTGGGCGGCACCAGCTCCGAGCACTTGTTGTGCGCCATAAACCCACAGGCATCGCACTTGACGCCCTGCGCGGTGAAGCCCCATAGAAAATTGGCGCAAAACTCACACCAGTTGAGCCCCTTGAACGTGTGCACCTTGAAATGGTGCGGCTTCTCATATACCAACGGCATGGGATCGACGGCAATCTGTTGTTGTGGCTGCTGTTCCTGCTGCTGCTGCTGTGGAGTCTCCTGGCTGATCTGGCCTGACACTGCCACATCTGCATCCGACTGGACAGCAACTGCATCACAACAATCATCAGCTGCGGCACTGGCCTTGCCCAGCTCATTGGAAAGTGCGCGCAGCTTGCGACGATTAAGTGTCATGTAGGGACTCTGCTGATAGCAATTTTTGGTTTGCTGATTTATCTGCTGTATGATGGGGCTGGCGTGCATCTGCATGTGAAAGTTAATTAGCCCATCGGCGACCATTTCGTGCACCGTCTCATAGTGTTTATCCTGCTCCCGCAAATAGTGGCCCTGGCCTGGCTTGTAGAAGACCTTGTAGTGTTTCGTGCGCTTGTTGAAGCGAACGCTCAGCGTGTAGTAACCATCCGCTTTGGGGCTGCGCCGCACCAGATAGCTCCCATCGCTGGAGTTCGCCAGCAGCTGCTCGGCTTCCAGGTGACCCATCACGCCATGGTATTTGCTGCCATATAACCGCACTGCCTGATTGTTCTCCTCAACGGCTTCGGCGGTGCTGTTCGCCAGTGGCAAAAGCAGGGTCCGCTGACAGCGCACGGGATGCGGGGCTGGTGCGTCCAATTGTATTTTATACACTGACACACACACGCATACATACAAACATACATACATATATTTAATTAAGATATGGTGGTTGCCTTTATTTTCAGTTACTTACATTCGGGCTTCCAGACCTTTTGCACTGGGGAACTCGGCTCACCGCCGCCTGGCAATGTGGCGACTACGCCCGCAGCTTTCGACATGACAAGAGCAAAAGGGCGCAACTAAAAATAAGCAACGCTAAGCGCTAATTAAGGAATGCAGTTTAGCACTGTTTGAAATGCTTGAAGCTTAAACTAAAAGGAGCATTTTTGCTTTTGTTTATTTCTATTCTCAGGCCTTAGTGCGACCAGTGTGGCCGGCACATAGGGAGAGAGAAAATACCAATAAAGTTGTATTATAATAATACTAGTTTGCTCAAATAGGGAGTGCCACACCTTGCAACGGTTTCGACTAAATTAATGTTATTGAGCAACAGCTTCCTTAATTAATCGAATAAAATTACACTATAATTATCCCAAATTACTCTCACATGATCCAAAATTGAAATCATTTAGCCTCTTTTGACTTACGTTTTCAACACTGATCGCGTCTATCGATAATTGTGTGCATTCAATTAAGCTGATTGCTACGGTACTGGAAATTTAAAAATTTGGAAGCACCTTGCATTTTTTTGTCGCTAGCATTTAGTATAGGTTTTTTTGACTAGGAAAGGAAACAAACAATTTTAGTTTTCATATGTTTTAATAACTTTAAGTACGTTTCTTTTGTAAAAAGATCCATTTTCATTTGTTTCATTTATTAAATACAATTATTAAATTATTTTAAAAAAAACATGCAAAACTTCGAAATGCGTATTACAGTTACATTATACGCTTCATTAATGTAGAAATACTTGTTATTATACTCGCTGAAGACTTGAGTCTCATTATAGTTATGTATGTAAAAATCGGGCATAATTTCTTCTCTTGATAATAACTTCGTTAGATTTAGAATAATACGCAAAATTTAACGATGCGACCAGTTAAATTTGTTTTTTTTTTGTGTCGATGTGAATTACCCTGCATTGAACAACGGTTAAGTGTTGTGTGTGTGTGTTTGTGGGTGTATGTGTGTGTGTGTGTGGTATGCTTAACTTTGATGTTAGTCGCGATAAAGGTTCGTCCGTTTGTCTTTAGATGGAATCGATTATATTTGCATCCAAAATGCAAGAATATATAAAAAAAATATAAAAAAGTATACAAATTTGTGGCTAAGAGAAAACTATTGGACAGACGCTTCTGCTCCTAGTGCTGCTGCTGCTACTTAAACAAAGTGGAATCTTGGAATTGGAGTTTGGCGGAATGAACGGCTAGCTAGCATGGCAGGTGAGTGTTATTATTGTTGCTGTTCTTATTGTTGTTGTTGGTGGTTGTTGTTGGTGTTTAAGGTGCTGGTTCTCTATCCGCTCATGACCAAGCGCACGAACTCCTCGTAGTTGATGTTGCCCTGCTGATCCTCCATGTTGGCCAACAGCTGTTCGACCTCCTCATCGGTGAGCTTCTCGCCGAGGGTGGTCAACAGATGGCGCAGCTCAGCAGATGATATGTAACCGCTGGCATCCTTATCGAAATGACGCAATCCCTCAATAAAATCATCGGCCGTATCGCCAGAGCGCGCCTTCGAAATCGCCTGGTAGATGGGCAGAAAGACCTCGAACGAGATGCGCTCATCGGGCTTCAACTGATGTGTGCACTTCTTCACATCCGACTCAGTGGGATTCTGTCCCAATGCGCGCAGACACTCTCCCACCTGGCCCAGCTGTATCTTGCCATCGCCGCGATTGTCGAACAGATTGAAGGCCTCCTGGAACTCTGTAGCAATAAAAGAGCAACCAAACGAAAGGTGTATTATATATATATGTCGTATATTGTATATTGTTTTGCTGCAGACAGAGACAACCTTCCAGCGTGGTAAATGTGGGTTTCACGTGTGCCGTGTAATAATACATTATGATTTAATCCACGAATCTGAACTGTTTGCCTGGCTGCACTGCCTGCTACTGAGTTAGTCCGTTGCTCAGCGCACAACAATCTGTTGCAGCAGCAGCAACAGCAGCAGCAACAATTGTTGCCGTCGTTCTTGTTGTATTTTTATACCCTGGCCGAGAGTACTATCACATATTTAGTGAAATAAATATTTTAGAAGAGATCGTTCTTCTGCGTTTTCTCGACCAAACCAACTTTCAACTCGTAAAATTTTTTGAAGATTTTCAATTTAACATCGGACAACGAAATCATTTGGTGGCCTTTGGAAATATCTTACAAAAGTCGGGTATGTGAATAAAATGAAAAGGCAAGGGTATCACATCTTCGGCATTTCAAGTATTAACGCTTAATATTTTGTTGCAACAATGCCAAAAATGGCATTAAAAGCAAAAACAGACATTTTGTCCATTTTAGGCAATGAACGAACAGAGTCAGAATCGACAATCACGACGCGTTCTCCTCGTTCGTCGTCTGTTCAGGTAAATCAATACGTGCAATGCGGTCAGCTGACGTCAATGCAACAACAATAACAATAACACCAACAACGGCAACAACAAGAACTCAATGTCTGTGACTTGAAATTATCGCCAAGCGAAAAGCAATAGAATCGTTGTTGATTAAGTTATCAAAACAGCAACGAATTCCAGCAAGTAGCAAGTTGCGTAAACATATTCGACATGTTGCTCGCAGCCACACGAGGGCGCCGACAGGGGGCGGGGGAAAGGGGTATTGCCCAGGGCCATGTGGCAAGCTGACCCACAATAAAGCGACCTTAAATGGCAGCTCAGCTGTTGTCCAACATGGATATTGCCAAAAGTGTTTGCCGCTGCTGCCTGCTGTTGTTGCAGCAGTTGCTATTGCAGCAGTCGCCGCTGAGACTGAGCTGCCGACAGTTCGCGACGGTGTCCTGGACAGGGCGGCGGTAGCAGCAATCAGTCAGTCAGTCAGTCAACAATCATCCTCCTTCAAGCTAATCGATTTTTTATGCTTCCATTTAACCGTTAATCGCTTGCTTTGTGCGTTCGTTCGTCGAGTGTTGTGTGAGTCATTGACGCGATCGTATGGCTGCTTTCGTCGGCTTTTTTATGTGAGCATGTATGTGTGTTTGGGTGTGTGTGTGTGTGTGTGTGTTTATTTTATCAATGATTCATGCGCCGCAAAAGATATTTAACACACACACACACACACCCATACACTCGCACAGAGAGACATGCAAAATGGTGACAACGTATGCACAAATACTTGTGTTGTTTTTTTTTTTGTTCGTTTCGTTTCTCTTGTTGTTTTCACTTTGAGTTGGCACTTTGAACTTATGCGCCCATTTCTAAACCCACACCCACTTACGAACACTCACACACACACACACTCAGAGACACACACAAAACACTCATGACACAC
Organism: Drosophila macrothrix; assembly: GCA_035042055.1. Classification (NCBI taxonomy): domain Eukaryota; kingdom Metazoa; phylum Arthropoda; class Insecta; order Diptera; family Drosophilidae; genus Drosophila; species Drosophila macrothrix. Next base: position 13,833,410 of record JAWNLX010000587.1, on the reverse strand, counting down.
ACTCACCAGCCAACTGATCCTCGGTGTAAGCTGCCTGTAAAAACAAAAACAACAAAATTATAACACTCAATAATGTGTATATAGTGCACACAATGCTGCAGATAGCTGCAAAAATAGATTTGTACAACTTACCATGTTGATTTAATGCAAGGAAAACAACACAAAACACGGGGTAAATCGAATGCCAAATGCACTTAATCCAAATTATTTGTTGGCGATGGTAGTGCCAGTGCTGCAGAGAGCAATCGATAACGTTATCGGAAAGTATCGCACTTGCAATATACAGCACTAGCTGCAACACCTGAGCAACACTGGCTGCCACTAACACTCGTTTAAATCAGAAAGAACAAAACAATTCGTTTTATTATTTTAATCGTACATCAGTTTCTGAATGGATTCAAGCAATCAATTATTACATATTTTTACAAACTACTTAATCCAAACATGTTGACGTTGATATATAAGAATATGATTTTTTTATTATTAAATCTAATCTGATTTATCAAATAAAACAGTGTAAAAACACAAGTACATTTTTATTCTTAATTAAACATATATGTATATATATAATGTGGTTATTTTGTTTGATGTCGCTGGTGGTGTGTTTGTCATTTGAACCTTAAATTTAGGTTTAAATTGTGGTGAAATGTGTGAAAAATAATGGGTTTTTAGGGCTTTTTACTGACCAATACATTAGCTAATAAATATATATTTATATGCATAAATATATGCAATTGTTACTTAGAATGTTCCACTTTGCGTCCGCTGCACTATTTATATGTGCATTTGTTTTACATTTTTTTTCGTTGAAAAAAAAAAATTAAAAGTAATTGATTATAAAATAAAATTATTCAAGAAATGTGTGTGATTTTCTGTGTGTGTATGTGTGTGTGTTATTTTCAGTGATTGCTACTATGAACTTGCACAAAGCAATAGCAGAGCCAAAACCACAAAACTAAATTGAACGAACGCTCATCCGCCTTGCTCTGTGATTCGCAGTAGCAACAGCAATAGTAATATTGCTGTCGCTCATAATTTTTGCTCTTGCTCTGAGCAAGCGAATGAGCAATCTTTCAGTTTTGTGCTCTGTTATTGCTCTGTACAAATTCATAGTGGTAGCAATAGCAGAGCAATGTTTCTATTGTTCTTGGTGCTACGGAGTAGTAAATTCAATCACTGGATATTTAGCAGGAAACTCTAAGTGTCCGACTTCCACAGTTTTATGGTCTTGTCGTTTTCCAGCGCAGCAGAGGCGATGATGTTTTCAGTGGGATGGCAGGCAGTGCAGAGGACGGTGTCCGTGTGTCCCTGTAACTTTTGTACTACCTCTTTACTTTGTAGATTCCATATGTAGACCATATTGTCTTCGCTGCCGCTGACGATCCACTGCAATGTGCATACAATCCAAGTAAGTAAATAAACTGAATTTGTTTGGTTTGGCTACTCACCTTGCCGCCGGTGACGGAGAAATTTGCAAATATACAATACTTCTCGTTCTTGTGGCCGGTGTAGGTTTTCAGGCATTTGCCCTTAGAGTAGTCCCAGAGTTTCAGGGTGTTGTCAAGTGTGGCTGCCAGTATGTATTTGCCGTTGGGCGAGAATTTGACAAAGCTAACGGGCGGATTGTCATCATCGATCAGCGTCTTCAGGCACTGTCCGCTGGCCGTATCCCAAATACGGCACAGACCATCATAGCTGGAGCTAACAATCAGTGAACCATCGCGATTGAAATGCACCGCCGAAACGGGATCCGAGTGGGCGGGTAGCGTCTTCAGGCATTTGCCCGTGCGCACATCCCAAATGCGTACGCTCTCATCAAAGCTGCCCGACACAATCAAATTGGATTGCGGATTGAAATTACAGCAGAAGACATAGTTGCTGTGGCCCTTGAGCGTTTTTAGGCTTTTCCCAGTGCTCAGTTCCCACACTTTGAGCGTCTTATCATCGCTGCCGCTGACCAGCAAACGAGAATCGGACGACCAGGCGACATCACTAATGCCCAGCTTGTGCCCGGATATGGTCTTCTCGAATTTACCATCGTACGCACCCCAGATCTTTATGAGTTTATCCGCAGCTAAAAGACAAAGCAAAGATAAGCAATATATTCAATAGAGATATTGGAGCATTTTGCTATCTAACTCACATGAGCTGGCAAGCCATTCGCCATTGGGACTGAATTTGACCGCGGAGACGGCCTTGGTGTGGCCGGCAAGCGTGAATTTCAGTGTATAATTTGGCTTGACCGACATGGAGCTCTTGTTCGATGTTGTGTTCGACGATGTCGACGATGCAGAGCCCGGCTGCAGCGTATTTGGGCCACTGGGCGCCGTGGGCATCGGTTGCTGCGGCTGCTGATGTACAACGCCAGGATGGCCACTGTGCACGGCTCCAATGGGCACCATGGCGAGCGTGTTCCTTATGCTTCAATTTAACTTTATATCTTATCTCTGCAATAAATAATATACACACACACACGCTTACTTAGTACGAACGAATTACAATTATCCAAAACAACAATAGCAGCATCAGCGGCTGCAGCTGAAACAAAAATCTAACCACGCGGTTTTCTTTTTTTTTTTGTTTTTTTTTTTGGGTTATTGACAACCACTTGGCGACCGGTGTGGGAATTGCTCTTGTTTTACGCTCTGCGTTTAGAGAGTCTGCGCTGCTGTTGCTGTTGCGGCAGCAGCGACTGCTTGCAATTTTTCCACCCTCCGCTCGTGTTATTGTAGCGCGGCGTGCTCTTCTTCTTCGTTGTGGGCCCGGACGGTTTCGTATTGTTATTATTTGTGTAGATTATAAATTACCTAGAGCAGACGTTAGCGCCGGTGGCGTTTGGTAATGGTTTTTTACTATTGGCACAGTGGGGAGATAATGGATGTGTTTGTTGCAACAAATGCAATTTGTTTGCTTTCTGCTTACTCTACTTTTTTTTAGCACGTGCTTCTTCTTTCTACTGCAATGCGTGCGTGAGCAAAAACATGGCGCGTACTTGACAGTTGTGATGACAGTTTGCGGCTGTTCATTCACAGTGCTGGTCAGCACCAGTTTTAAACACACCGATGCCTATTGCTCATCGCTTACGCACCAAAGCTGTTTGCTATAGCACGCGCTCTTTCAAATTATAGCGCCCCGCAAAAATATTGAACTATTTATTATTTAATCAATATGGATTAATTGTTTATATATAGAGAACTGATTGCTATATCCGATGCTTATACACTGGTACTATACTTAACAATATTGTGAATAATATTTAAACAGTATGACGCATCTCTTTTATTTTGATGCCATCAGTGTGACCAAATTTGGGAAGACTTCTTACGAATTGCGCTCAAATTTAAATGTAAATAAACTTCAAAAACCAATGAATTTTTACAGTTTAGTTGGGAAGCTGTGACGAAAAGTGCATTGTGTCGATTTTAGTGGTCATTTATGAAGTGATTGCTGCAAGCATGCAACTCACATTACATTTTGCTGACTATTTGCCAGTTGCAGCATCTGCAAACAAACATTGCACAATTACAACGTATTTGTAGTTGTGGAGGAAAAAATATTACCAAAACAATAATCTGCCTTTGCTATTGGATAACCCAATACACACACAGCTTTTGTGTATGAAAATGAAAAATTGCATCCCAGCCATTACGTTCGAAAAGGTTATCCGCATTGTTTAGGCTTTTCAAAAAATAATTTTCTAAAAACTATGAAAATAAGCCGGTAACAAAAATATGACTGTAATTAAAAACAATACGAAAGTGAAACGCTGTTCGCACAGGCAACATCAGTATCAATCACAGCTGTTAGTTGACTATAAAATTGTTGGACAATAATTGAATATTCAGGAGGAAGTCGATATTTGTTGGTTTTTTATTATTGTCAATTTGAAAATTAAGATAGAAAAGAAATTTGAGATATTTGCAGAGCAATGAACCATTGCCAAAGCCAGACAAGTTGTGGAAAATGCATTTGACTATTTCCCGATTGAAGTTATAATTAATCAGACTTAAAGGCACTGGCTTTATGCTTTAAACTATATATACCGATATCTGTCTGTATGTCACACAGCAACTGAAGTAACAAATTCCTCAAATTAAAAAAAAAAACAAATTTGCAATTCTAAACTAAACTTAAGATGCGATTATACAAAATATACTGTTTAAGTAATATTATTTGTCGACATTGGAATAACGCAGTCTTATAGCTCAAATTTACACATGCCAACCAACATTTAAATAATCATTCTGAATACATTTAAGTTCACATATTAAAATAGTATTCGAATTTTCAAATTGTTTGCCACTGGTTCTTAACAAAAACTCAATGTGTTTGTTTTGCCATTAAAAATTATAGCCTTTTTCATTGTTGGTGAACTTTTTGGGGAATTGCACAACTTAATTTTCTCAAGTTTCAAATTGTGTCTGTTGGTATTTGTGTTGGCCAAGGTCAAACAGTTTTCAATAAAAGCCACAGTAATAACATTTTATTTGCTGTCATGTGCGGGGTCTTTTGTACATTTTGACTGGTTGTCTTTGTTGTAGGTTTGTGCGTTTCTTTTATGACTGCATTAAATATACGAGTACGCTAAAAATTATGGAAACGTCCCAAAACTAAAACTACAGCTCTCAGGGCTCAAAGACCACCATTTTACAATTTTACACATATACCCTTACATTTATAATGTGTTGATCGTCAACCTAACTTAACTTGACTCTTGGCCGTATAAATGGAACTTTGTAGTGGAATCTCATATGCCGAAAGCGTGCTGATCTATATTTTGTAGCTGCCGTAGAAACAATCGATTAATTATTGATTCGAGTTCTTTTTCTGGATTAAGCTCAAGTTTACCCAATCTTTATAGAGTTTGACTGCACATAATCAGAATTGGTCATCAAAATAGAATATATCTTTCATTATTTAATTTCTAACTACAATATAATGTTAAAAAAAAGCGTTGTAAGCATACCAAATAAATATTCACATTGCTTACAAGGCAACTTGTACATTGTTGTAAAAATATTGTTTTCTGTTTTTATTCGGCATTCTGAAAAGTGTTGCTTTTGACTGTTGGTTATCATTGTTGCTGTTGTATATGTCTTTCTGTTTCGCTGTCTGTTTCTATCGCGGTTTCTGGGCTGTACTTGGCCGCTTGTCGCAACTTCTTCTTCTTCGCTTTAGTTTCGGCTGTTTTGTTTTAATTCAAGTTGTTGTATCGCATAGTTAAACTTCCGAATCACGTAAAACCAACGAACAGTAGGGGGCAGTAGGGGGCAGTTGGGGGCAGCAGGGGGACAACAACGTCGGGCATAGCAAGTGGAGCGCATACGAAAATTGTTTGCCAATGTCGCGATAAAACGCCGAAAACTACAGAAACAAAGAAATACAAAGTGTGAGAATGCTTAACTAACAGATACTCAGTACTAATTAATGCAAACAGTGTTCGCTTAAGTACTAAAACTTTGAAAAATTTGTATTTTAACAGGACCTTAGTATTTATATGTTTTTAGAAAAGTATAAAGAAATATTTTTTTTTTTATTTTGTTCAAGAAATGATTCGTATTGGAAAATTAGCTTCGTTTCTGAAACGGCATATTTAAATATTGCTGTACACAACAAAAGTCTGCGAATGTTTTGTCAAGTGCAGAAATCGAAATTTTCCAGTAAGCCATTCCAGCTTCCAAGTTCAATGAAGTATATAAATTTATAGATATATATGTATGTATGTATATATAGGAGAACTGTGCAGTTGACGTTTGTTGACGGTGTTTGACGGCCCTGCTTTTGCAGCTGTTGCTTAGTGGGTATAGCAAAACGTGCAGAGTTGAAATGCAGACAGAAACATGGCAAAGAGAAGTTGAATTGGGCCGCTGGACACAAACACGAAAACGGGCCTGGCCACGTGTACGCTTCATAGAACATACACACGCACACACACACATTCGACCTTCCGGCACATAAAACAATTGCAAATAGGTTATGTAAATAGCACAACGGACCAAAAACAAAAAAAGTATACAACAAATTTCGACAAGCGCTGCATGAAAAGCCAAGCCGTTGTACACAATAGCGCTGCGTCAGTTCATTTAAGTCACACACACACACACACACCCACTGCATACGTGTGCAAAGAGGAGGGGGAAGGGGAGTAGCGATCTCAAGTCGCATTGGCGAATGCATTGCCTTAACGCAAACTTACGAGCAGCACAATAGTAGCCCTGCCACTCCCCACCCACCCCACCATCGCGCCCTCTTTCCACTCCCTCTACTTCTCTCTCATTATTCCTCAATTTTCGTAGATAAACTTTGTGGCTGTTGTTGTTGTATTTTGTTGCTTTTTTTTTAATTTTTGCGAACGCTGGCAACGCTAAGAAACGTAAGAAACTTCACACACAACAAATCAGTTGCAGTTGCGAATTAGCGTCGCACAGACGCGCATTTTATTGTCTCTCGCTCGCAAGCAGTAATTGAAGATTTCATTAACTTATTGTTCTTGTTGTTAATTTTGTTAATTTTGTTGTTGTTGTTGTTTTTGTTGTTGTTATTGTCATTTGATTGTTCGAAGCTGAACAGTTGACAAAGGATGGTGCACAAAAAGGATGATGAACAGCTGATGGCACAGCGTGTGGATGAGTTGCGACAGTTGCTCAAGTCGCAGCCGCAGCTACCCCACAATATCCGTATGTCAACGTAGTTGGATAGATAATACGAAATGTTCCAATTATGAAGTGTATATCAAATTTAAACACTAGCTGTACAACGAGCTAAGTGCCAGCCTTAAATTTGAGATCGAAAATTCGCGTATTCCTTGAAATATGAAAGTGTTATTTGGGACTATTATTAAGAATATGTAGAACATCATTTTGAAATAGAACAAGAACCCGTTGAAAAGTGCACCAAAGCAATAGCATTTTGTTTGGATTAGATTAGGTTTTCAACAACGAACTTCAATGTGAATAAGAGAATCAAATCTTCTCATCAAAAGAAAAGTTGAAGTTCATACAAAGCTTAATTTTAAGTTTACATATATTATATATAATTTCAATTAAACTTACATCAATAAGGGAAGTGACGCTTCAATCTAAGCGCTAATTCAGAATTCTGTAAATAATAGCTTTAGAACACGTAATTAAATTGTTTACTTGAGTTTGTACTGTGCAAGGTTAGAGGTTTACACATATATTTTGTTGTTTTTTTTTTGCAACTTTAATTAGCAATGTTGTAAAATTAAGTACTCATCGAAAACTAAGCTTAAAAAGATAAAATACGAAGCTATAACAAAGATCAGGCTTAGAGTCTACAATTCAGAAAAACTTCATAATTGTTGGTCAATTAGAGCTAGAAGAAGAGATTGGTTCTGCTTTGCAGTATTTTTGTGAATGCCACAAGTTGCCACAAACTAAAACCACTGACAGTGGAAATCTAACCACATATCTAACTAGCCGTAACTCATAATCAAGGGGTAATTGCAATGTACAAATGTATGTATGTAAATGTAATTGCCAAAGTTACGCAAGCTTTGTCCATTAAAATGCTTAGATTCGTAAGCTAAGAGCCAAGAGCAAAGAGAGCTTGTGCAGGCTCGGCTGGGGCAGCGTGGCCACTTTTGTGGGTCAACTAACTTGAATGTTGAATGTTGCAGCTGTTGCATAACCGTTGCATCGACCACATTAACAACAACTAAATTGCACACTGTTTTCCCCCCATGCCGCAACTGCAACTGCGACTGCCGCAACTGCAATTTGGACTGGAACCGCATCTCGTCTGCCACATTGATTAGCGTCCACTTTGTTACGACGTTTCCTACACACGACGAGGGGTGATGTTGCTGCCGCACAGCGTCTGCTGCAGCTCAACTATGCCATGCGCAACAAGCACCCGCAAATCTTCATCGATCGCGATCCATTCGATGCCAGCTCCCAGCAACTGCTGCAAGTCGCGTGAGTGCACCACACAAGCCACAAGCCACAAACTAGAGATGAGCGCGTGATAAAACCCTGACTCGAGACAACACTTCGCGACACCAAACACTGATCCACGTTGACCAAAAAATGTCTAAACCGAAATTAGAATCGGAAAAATATATTTATGTTTGGCTCGGAACAGAAATTCGTTTCGATGTGGCACACCCAAAACTAAAGCATTTCTTCATTTGCTATTTTTACATGTTATATATAATTATATGTTCTCCGGCACTTTCTATAAGTGTAAATTTGAATGCTGCTGTTAATGAATTTTTTTTAATTATTACATTTATATTTGGTATAATATCACATATATTCTATTCTTCTTGGCAACGTGTTGAGTTGAGTTGCCTCTGGTCGTGCTGTTCCATTTTAAACAAGTTTTCGTGTCGTGCTGTTGTTGTCTTGTCCAAAACAAATGCTTACAGCCCGAACGAGCAAAGCAAACACGAGTCTACTCATCTCTGATGCCGGTCACTCAACCGGTTTTCTTTTCTTGATGGGCTTTGAGTTTTGTGGCAACATCTAATTAAAGCTATTTGTTGCTGTTGTTGCAGTGATCTGGTGCCGCTGCCCGGCCTGACGCCGGAGAACAACAAACTGCTCTTTTACCGCCTGATTGACTACGATGCGGACAAGGTAAGCGCGTAAGCAACTCAAGCTGAAGGCAGCCTAATTCTGTTTGTCAATTTGTCAATTTGTCAACTTGCTAAATGCAATTTGCCAATTTGCCAGTTTAACTTTACCGCCGGCATCAAGGTCTTCTTTATGGTCGCCGACTGTCGCTTTGCCACTGAATCGGGTGGCCGTCTATCGGATGGCGAGATACCCATCTTCGATATGGCCGGATATACGCTGCGCCATCTGACGAAGACGGTGCTCAGCTCGCTGCGCGTTTACATGAAGTTCGTGCAGGAGGCGCATCCTGTGCGTCTCAAGGAGATCCATGTGCTCAATTGCCCATCGTATCTGGACAAGGTGCTGACGGTCGTCAAGCCGTTCATTAAGAGCGAGGTCTTCAAGCTAATTCATTTCCATCTACCCGATGCGGATACACCCTACAAGCACTTTCCACGCGCCATGCTGCCCGAGGAGTACGGCGGGGAGGCGGGCAAAATGTCCCAGTTGAAAGAGCATTGGATGCAGCTGCTCCAGCAGCAACGGTAACTTAAACATAATCTAATAATATTTGTAAAACTTTTTACTGACATCCGTTGATTTCTACCAGCGAATACCTGAGCGATGCCACCAACTGGCAGTTGAACAAGTGCAAGAAGAGCGGAAGCAGCAGCAGCAGCAGCTCCTCCGATTCGGGGACGCAGAGCCTCAAGACACTGGAAATCGATTAATTGTATTTATACCAACTTTCCTGTATATATCTACATACATATTTGTACATATTTCCCCAACTGGGTTTGGCTTTAGTAAATATTTGCTTTGATATTGTAAAACAAACAAAATTCTGCTAACTAAGGGGAAACGAATGAAAAGATTTAATGAAAGATGAACAACTATAATTACCCTATAGCATTTATAAAATACCATAGCTCAAATACAGTTCAAACCAAAAATGTGTCTTGACTCAAGCACTCGAATTTTGCTTGAAGGACAACTCAATTCTCGACCAATATCCCCTATAAGAACTATTTTCTATTGCGATCCAATTTGAGCAACATCGATATCTAATCTATATAAAAGAGTTGTGCCTAATTCTATATGTTTTGTCTTGAGCAGAATGAGAAGCATTCGCAGAATTCTCACTCCTAATTCTGCAACATAATCTTAATCAACGCCATCAACATCATCATCGTCGTCGTCGTCGTCGTCGGCGTTGTTGGGAGCTTGATGCAATTAAGTGGCCAACTAGGAACAATAAAGCTGATAAAAGCCAGTGGATTTAAGCGAGAAGTCCCAGCACAGAAAGGCACCATTCATTCAGAAGCTTTCATGCACTGCAAGAAAAATAAAACAATGATTTAATTCTACGTGCAAATTCTTCAATAGTTTCACCACATAAATAACAAATGTCTGCTTTAAATGGTCCGGTTTTTCGAATGAAAGCAACTTTTATAGATACGGTTTGAGAAACTTAAGAGACTTGAACCGTGAGATATTAATTGGTTTGTACCCGTGTCATACAAAGTATTCAAAGTGGGGTGCTACGTCGACTAGGAGACTAGGAAATCGATGAAATCACAAAGTGATGAAAGAACATCTCTCGCAATTTTAGCGCTAGAGTTACTTAAACTGAAAGACAGATTACGACCAACATCCTTGGAAGATTGTGCTTTAGACAAATGTTTTTAAAATATATTTTTCAGTTCAGATTGAAAAGAATCGAGCTTCAGTGGAGCCTTAACAGTGGATTATAATCACAAGAACAATATGTAAAAGATCAGGTGAAGACTGCTTTCAAAGTTCGCTCGGTTTTCTGCCAGTGTATTCGCATTCCATCTGCTGTGAGCACATATTATATGTGTCTGTATTAAACATAAATATATAGAGATAGCATACGTGCATATGCATGTATTGTATTGTATTGTGGGTTGCATATGGACAGACAGACAGACAGACAGACAGACAGACAGACAGACAGGCATACATATATAAGTGGAGCAGTAGCATAGCATTCGTAGAGCACTTGAAAGCATAATGCGCATATTGACATGTCCATTGGTTGGTTTTTCCAGCCACCCTGTGGCACCCTCTGAGCGGACCGAGCACTTCAACTGGCGTCAATAGCACATTCATCCACAAAATATAGAGTGAGATCTGACACATTGCAGCTGTGCTCTCGTATTATGCTTGTCTGTGTCTGTGTGTGTGTGTAAGTGTGTGTGTGTGGATGACACATTAAAGTGCAGCTTTAACAAGTAAGAGTGCTGCAGTCGAGTGAGCTCGACTTCGATATACCCTGAACACAGCTGTTTCATATATTCTAGTTTTATTGGCTAAATTCCCTTTATGAATTTTTGTCACATATTATGACAGATCCATGTACTGAAGATTGAAAAAAGCCCGATTACATACATCATTTTGCTTATATCAAATGTATCGATATTCGAGAATCGATTCGAGAGGCATTTATCGACTAGGCTGTTGATTCCGGTCAACAATATATGCATATACTTTATGGCATCAGAGATGCTTCCCTCTGTCTGTCACATACATTTGCGCAAAACCATTATACCCTTTTAAGCCATTTTCAATGGGTTCAGGGTACAAAAATGGCATGTGCTCAGCAAACCATCATCCAAAGGCATAACCCAATAAGCGATTCTCTCCTGTCCCGTCTGTAACAGCGAAGCGTGCAAATAAACATATATGTATATATCTATATACAATGTATATAGGAAAAGCAACGCTTAACATCGTTTAACGTCATCCATCAGTTCTGAGTTTTGCGTATGGCACTCCCAGTCCAGACACAGAGACAGACACAGAGACAGATTGAGAGAGACTGTCGCAAGCTGCACCCTCGCACAACCGGCTTATTCGTTTACCCAAACGGAACGTGCACTGCATGCAATTGCATGCCAATCGAATTATATGGCAACTCTGCTTTACCATTTTCTCATTTTATTGTTGTTGTTTGTTTTTTTGGCAATCGACAACCAAACAACATAAACGTTGCACGTCCAGCCATGCAACGGCGCATGGGCACCTTGGACGACTGTCCAAAAGGGGATATCAGTCCTGCCTACGTCCCTCCTTAGTAAGGGTAGTAATTTTTGAATGCAGTGTGTCACTGCTTCTGCCAAGGCAAACTTATCGATTTACTATGTGTGCCGGAAATCAGTAAAATCCAAATGAAATTATGACAAACATCCAAAAAAAAGAAACAAAAAAACTGCATGAAATCTGTGAACGCAAGAATTACACTCAAAGATGTTCAGATTTTGAAAGTCATCTGCCAAATGCTGTCATGTGTTTGAATACAACAGGTGTCAGGTGTGGCAATCCATCTCGCAAGGGAGTAAATCAAAGTCCATAAACAACTTTATGCCTAATTTGAATTCAAAAACCAAGTTAAACAGGAAAAAAAAAAACAAAAATCAAATCAAATTAAATGTGGAAAGCATTAGTCAGATGCACGTAGCGCATAACAATGTTATTGGTGTCTCTGGCCACACACAAACGGGCACATGCAGCATTACGACAGCAGCAGGCAGGCAAATGTGTAACACAATTAAGGCGTACCAACGTGCAACGATTGTCGCCGTCAGCGCCAGCGCCAGCGTCAGCGTCATGGCAACCATCGAATAAATGGGTTGGGCAACCGGGCTGTACTGCATTTACTGTGGCTTGGGCGTTGAGCTGTTGGGCGGCATCAATTATGCTTGTGCCAATGTAAAATGTAATCGTCAACTGGCCATGCCACACTGCACGCCCCCAATCGATGTGCAAGACACAACGCCCAAAAATTGTTCAATTTTTGCCTTTAGCATAACAATCGAATGCGCTGCGCGCTGCGGTCGACCCCATTTACATTTGCATGCAGTTGAGCAAGTTTTGGGCAGCACTTTGACTTCGACTTTGACAGGTACAAACTAACGTCCGCTGCAGCAGCAGCAACAGCAGCAGCAGCAGCAGCAACAGCAGCAGCAGCAGCAGCAACAGAAGCAGCAACAGCAGCAGCAACATGGACAAGAACAAGAAGCAGGCAACAACGAGCAAAATGTGCAGTTGTCAACAATGGCCACACACACACACAGACAAACACACACACACACACACACACACACACGTACAGACAGCCGACAGCTTTGGTGTGTACGCACGCACACAGCGACAGAGAATTGTTGTTGTTGTTGTTGTTTGAGAGAAGCTTTGGCGGCGTCCGCATTCGCTGCTCGCTGCTCGCTGCTCGCTGCTCGGTGCTCGGTGCTCGGTGCTCGGCTAAGTGAGTGGTAAGTCGTTCAGTTGGCGTTTGGCAGGCGCCGTGAACGGTTACCGCGTCCTTATTGTATTCGCTGTGCGTTCGCTTCGAGTGCTCGAGTGTGGCTCCGATCTGGTTGAGAATCGCTGAAGTTTTTTTTGTTGTTTTCTGTTGCTGTGTTGCTGTTTTTTTTCGTTGTTTTGTTTGTTTGTGTATGTGCGAGAAAGTCTCTTTTATTGTAGTCTGCTGAGAGCGCGCGCGACAATTCAAACATATTTGAATCATTTACATCTTGGATTGGGTTGTTGTTGGGTTGCCGCTCTCCCTGAAAGCGAGCATGCAACACAGCCCTCAGCTGTTGGGGTATGTGTTTGTTCGTGTTTGTCTGCTGTAGTATTTAAGTAGCTCCCAAAAAAGGTATGTTGGCTTTTTAGGTCTAACTGATTTATGATGAAAGTCGAGCAAACACACATTTATGTGTATTGTCATTGTTGCTGTTTGTGGCTGTTTGTTGTTCGTTGCCTTAGTTTTTAGTGAGTGCTTGCCATTATGTAAGTCAAATAGTCCCAGGCCCTGTTACCAAGCACTCATTCCGTTAGTGACATCAATAGTGAGCGTGTTTCGCTTTTTACGGTCTTTACATTCTTTATGTTCCCAATTTCGATTAACTGCTAACAATTGCCAATCAAAAACAACAACAAAAAACAAACAAAAAACTAAAACACTTGCATAAAAAGCTTAGATTAGAGTTTGTAGCAGTTTTAATGCTGCTGATGTTATGACCACATACATGAAATGTAATTTTCAATTCAAATCTATTTACTCGCAACCATTCAAGGCGTGTGTCAAGATCAGCCACAACTTTTTAAAGCACACTTATTGGCTCATTTGCAGTTTATTTGTAGCTGATACCCAGTTGCTGGTTGATCTCAGTTCAGATCAGACAACAATTGTTAGTATTGTTCAACTTTGATAGTATAACTTAAATATGTATTACAATTTTCAAAAGTCAACACAAAATTGAGTAAGCGAGATTTCATGATTTTAGAATAGATGTGACAATCATAGTTCTTGGTCACATCTATCAAGATGCTATGCGCAATCAACAACAGAAGATGCCAGTTTTTAACAAAACTAAACGTTTGAAAGCTAAAAGCAATTCACAATTTTTCATATATCTGAGAGAGCATTGAAATAGAAAACTTAAAAATCGAACAACTTGCGGACTCCAATGACATCATTGAAGTCTGAAGCTTATCAGAAAGTTCCGTGCTTGTTTTTGTTTTTGCTTTTGTTTTACTTTAAAAAAAACAGCTTCAGATGTTGTCATTGTCAGTAGTTGCTCCTAACCATCCAACATGTTCCTCGCTCCTCGCTCCTCGCTGCTCGTTGCTAGTTGCTGTTTCCTTTTAGCAAATGAGGCGCAAGCAACATCAACTGCAGTGAATAACCCCAATGTATGTGTGTATGGATGTATGTGTGTGTGTGTGTGTGTGTGTGTGTGTGTGTGCCATTACTTAACACCTACAAGCTGCCATTTGTCTGCACGCTATTACACGATTACAGCAACAACAACTGACGGCTTGAACTACCCCCAAAAGACGTTGACCAGGTCAACGGCGCGAACATTTGGGTTTGGGTATTAGTCATGGCTCACTATTTGCCTTTTGTTATTGCATGCTAATTTCATTCAATTCCTATTAGCTGTCAACCTCTCCCTCCCCCCTCCCCGCCCCTCTCGCGATCTCTCTCTCGCTCTTTCTCTAGCATGCCGCCCGAAAGTATGCAGTAAAATGTGTAATCGCATTTAACATTACTGTCAAGCCCAGGCCCGAGAAAGCGAATAAAACGAATGCTTAGCCAAAGAGTGTCGAGCAATGAGAATGGCCAGTGTTACAGTTAGCAGCCTCATGTACAGTTACAGTTAGCATCGTCCCATGTGCCACTTGGCTGGCACAGACAAAGGCCAACAACGGCAAACATCATCAGCAACCAACAACCGACAACAAAGAAGAACTAGCTAAACACTAACAGTGCGCCAAACGAGAGTTTGCTCGACCTTCAGTTACCCTGCACCCAGCTAGAAAATACACAAAAATACCACTTCTCTTTCTCTCAGCTGCCAGATCGTCGATCTGGGTATGAATTGCTTAATACATATTGTTTGAGTTGAGTTGTAATTGCGAAGTGACTTTATTTCTTAAAATCCTGGCCTGGTATATGGCTAACAATGTTCACTTATAGTCTACCTGCTGCACAGACGAAGCAGGGGATCATCATAACCCATGCAAGAGTTTGTCCTTTTACAAGAGGTATATTTTGACTTATCTTTAGCATGTTTTCAAGTGGTAGCTGCTGCAGTTGAACATATATCGACATCAATGATACAGGTACAGGGTATAAGAAATGAGCAGCAAGCAGCAAAAGCAGCAAAAGCAGCAAGGCAAAAACTGAGCACCTGCACCCGCAAGTTGGCCTAAATTGGCAGGCCACCGACTCTGTTGCAAAGTACAATACATAATGAAAACAGCACACACACACACACACACACACACACACACACACAGAGAGACGTATATGTAAACTGATTTAGTGGGCTGCAAGCAGTGCTCGCCTTATCAAAAGCTGGCGATCAAAAGCAACGCCAACAGTTTTTTGTTCCATTCTGCTCTCTCTTTGCCTTCCTTCTTTCTGACTCGCCACATAGCGTGCAGCACACACTCCCACCACCCACCACCCACCACCCAGCACCCAGTTGCCGTCAGCAGGCTTCTGTGATTTCGACAATGAACACAAAATGTTGCTCTTGATATGAACACATTTACATTATTTGTGGCAAGCATGGAACTGTCGTCGGCTGCTGCGGATTGAATCCGTTTATCTTTGAAAAAGTTACATAGCTGTAGCAACTTTTAATCACTTTTCTGTTTGTGGCAAAGAATTGAGTAGGATTTGATCATATTTTCTATATTCAGGCTGATTTGTATAAGCCGTTAATTCAATATGAACTGAGTTATGACTGTGTTTTGTGGCAGTTTCAATTCCAGCAATAAACTCTTCGAATTAACGATTCGATTTTTATCTGAAATTTGTGTTTGCTGAGACAGCATACAAATAATATTTATCTGAACTATGAATTATGCCAGTTTTGATCGAAAATTGTTCCATAGTGCCGCAGAGGTTCCAACTTCGTTGTGGGTTAGCTGACAAGCAAATAATCACAACATTTTTACTATAATGCATTTTTGCATATGCGCTTCCGTTTCCGCTTCCGCTGGGCCATTTAACAAACTGATATTGAAGGGAAGGAAGGTCAGCCCCCAGTTTTGCCTTCGCCTTGTACTTTCGCCGTCTGCCCTCTGCCCTTCGCGCTCCCCTTCCCGCCTCTCCTCATTCCCTTCTCCTGCTGACCAACACAGCTTTTAGCTTGTAGCTTGTAGCTTCTACGAGTCGTCCCGAGCAACTATTAATATTCTGCCGTTTGTTTCATATTGTTTTTCTTTTGTTTTGTTTTTATGTTTTATTTTTGGTTTTTGGGAGCTAGAGGTGATGGGGGTTTTGTGAATGCCAATTTGGCGATGGGAGCTCGTTTTCAGAGGGTCAAGGGGAGCTTAAGGGGATCGAGTTTTTTTTGGTTTTGTTCTTGGGCCGGAGCACAATTTATGAGGTCAATGAAATTGTTGCCTGTCGCGCAACTCTCACCACTTGCCTCAAAAGTAAAAGCAATTGGGCACAGCGACGACAGCGGCGACGTCGCATAATAAACCGCGCTACCCCCCCCCCCCCCTCCCCTCCACACCCGTTCAAACTTGACAGGCCCTTCCACCCCCGATGCCTTGCCGCTCTGCACGTATTGCCAATGTCATTGGGGCCAATGTTGTAAAAGGTTTTATTTTTGTGTGTGCGCTTTTTTTTTTGGCGGATAGTTTCAGCGCACTAGAAAGTTATGTGCGGGAGGCGGGGGGGTTGGTGGTTAGCAAGGGGAAGCCGGTGGTGGGGGCGCCCACTCTAAGCTGCTTTGTGCTGATGATGACTGAGCAGTCGCAATCCTTAGCAGAACCCCCCGAATTGTTGCCCTGCTTACTGCCTGTCAGCTTGCTATCGATTTTCAATGAATGTCGCCAAAGTTGTGGCTTGCGGGCAACAAGGAGCACACACTGGACTGTGGAGGCTGGCTGCGCTCGTCCAGCATATTTAAAAGCGGTTAAATGGCTAAGTGATTTGGGTGGTTCAAATCATCTGTCATCGCGCTAAGCAACTCCTGCGATAAGCTGGTGCCGCCGCATCGAAACTATATATGAAAACTATAGCGAAAAGTTTGAACAGTTTTTCGGGCATTCATTATTTCATTATATTCAGCTGTATTAAATTGACTTTGATGTGGGTAAATGACGTGGGCTTGCCACTAAGCCACTAAGCCACTCACAAGTGCAAGGGCTTAAATGTGGTATACCCATGAGTACACTCGCAGCACTCATCAGCAAATGCCAAATGTTTTCCCATTACTCGTTTCATTTAAGTAGACAACTTGTTGCACTTATTCATTCATTCATTATGCATGCATGAGAATAATCATGAATGTGGTCATCACTACCCATTCGAACGAATCAAATGAATGCAACTACCGATTAACATATAGTTTAGCTGCCATGGAAGCAATTGGTTGATTTTCCAAATGAATAATTCCATTTAGATGTGAGCAGGTCGAATTTGGTCTGTAATAATATTTGAATATTAATTAAAAGTTTCTTAAGCTTAATGGAAAGATCAGCTTATATACTCATGAGTGCATTCACGACTATATGAGATGAGCTTGCCAAAGAGCCTTAAAAACCCCATGGGCCCACTCATGAGTGTATTCATGCACATTTTTATATTTCAATAAACGCCCGTGCGGCGGCAGCTCTATGTAAATTTAGACTGTCACTTGGAGGCACGCAACACACACACACATATATATATATATATATATATATATATATATATAGATATATAAACTAAATCTGCGTGTGGCAACTGTTGCAATGCTAAGCAGTTTATCACTGAACTACATCAATATTGGCGTGTGCGTGCGTGTGTGTGTGTGTGTGTGTGTGTGTGTGTGTATGCGTGTGTGTGTGTGTGATTAGTCCCTATGTTAGGCTAAATGGCAGAGCCAGCTGCTGTTACGCACTACAGTTACGGAGCTTGACTAAATTGCCAGCAAAACAATGCCAAACACCTCTAAAAATATAATTCCAGTAACATACACACGCATTATATATATATATATATATATATATATATATATATATATATATATATATATATATATATATATATGAAGTCAAGGTTAGTTCTGCGATATTGTTTCTCTCGATTCATTATTGGAAATCAAAGCCGTTTAACCAAATGTCAATCAATGCACGGTAATTGGCAGGGGGCATTTTCACATATCTAATTTGTGATGGAATGGAATGAATATTGAATACATAAATATTGACACACATATTCTATATATATATACAATATGCACAATGTGCAAGTGAATCTGAACCATTGGCCATATTGCCCCAAAAAGTAGGCAATCAATTCGATGCAGGCGAGCTCCCATAAATTGCCGAGGGAAAAAGCTTTTACTCATATAGAAGTAGTCCACCATCCATAAACTGCAAACTGTAATTTTGTGAAAAAAAAAACATTTTGTTTCACTCGATTCCCAATGGCAAAATGGAGTATATTTGTTTCGTACTAAGTATTGAAATTGTTTGTCTAAGCAGTTGTCGAATCAAAACAGAGATCATCCAGAAATTCGAATTGTTATTTTCAATGCATTGTGATTCTTAAATAAATAAATTAAGTTTGTTGCATAAATAATGTTCTACTTGGCAGATCAAATGAGACTTCTTTTTTGTACATCTTGTTTTTTTGGTTGGGGCTACTAAAACTCAGCAGTTTTACAGAAATAGTTCAAAATGTATCAGAATTGTAATCAATAAGTCTTTTAAACAGAAACAGTGTATTCTGCAGTCGACATCTGACGAGAGCAAAGATTTCACTGGTTTTTCCTGCTTTATTGCACTCAACTATAATTATGATATATATATATATTTATAAATTAATATATACATATATATGTGTGTGTGTGCTTGTGCTTTTATAGATTTTTTACTAACAGCAGCTTTCTCTGCAAAGCAAAAATGTCAACTTTGACAAAACAACGTCAGTTTTTGGCACAGTTTTCCCTTTAATATAGAATGGAGGCATGGAGTCGATGAAGTCATGTTCTAAAGCTGCAATAAGCCAATACCGTCTACTTAGTCCAAGTCAATTTAAACGAACATTCACTTACAGTTCGACATTGTAATTAAATAAATATGGCTTTGGCCGCGTAACTTGCACAAAATGTCAGTCAATCAGAAATTTGCGACAAGTAAAATATGCAAATTGTAATTACATTAGCCGAAAAAGCCACTTAACAAAGTGAAATAATATTTAAAAAAAATAAATAAAAAAAAATGGAAAATGGAAAATGTTCAGCACAAAAACAAACAAGAAAACCTAAAAATAGCCACGCCTTTTTAAATATTCATATACAGATTAAATTGGTTGGTATCTGGAGCAAAATTGACTCCAAATCAAATTTGATTGCTTCCAATTATTGCTGAGCTTTTGTATTAAGCGTTTTTATTAACTGTTTTCAAATACTAAAGTATTTATATATATGATTGAATAAATGGTTTTCAATATCAATGGATTGTGCCACACACCATTTGTTTACTTTGTCCTACTGCAAATTAATTGAAAAATTGTCGTCAACCAAGCAATTTCTTAGAATTGACAGAAACTCCTTCTGGGCAACAGCAATGCGTACGTATATATATATATATATATACATATACATTTATATATATTTATATATATATATATATATTTATGAGGATATATACTTTGTGGTCGTTATAAATGTAATTGTCGTTGTTATTACTTCATTGGAGCCAGTTCAACGAACTGTAGACACGAAATGTCTGGCAATTTGTTGGCTACGGTTATTACACCAACAATTTGTTGCCATTATAGTATTTTTTCTTCCTCTTCTTTTTTGGAAACTTATTCCCTGGTGATTGATAGTATGTGTGCAAGTTATGGCCGTTATACTCCGTTCTGAGAAAATTAGTTACAAACATACATCCACAGATTGTGCATTTGGTATTAGCCGATTGATTGAAGCTTAACAATTTTTATGTAGCATTTTCTACACTCAGAAAAAAAATCACCATTAATGTTGGAAATTCGTCATACTTTTGGCTCGCGAAATGCAACTCAACTTATTATTCAGAATTATATTTTTACAAGCTTGGACTTTCTTTTCTCAATTTTAAGGTACATTTTTGTACAATTTATAAGAAAATATGTCCAATTTTTCAGAGTGTATTGTCATACGTGTATTGTTTGTGCACCAAACATATTGTATTTGTTTACAATAAACCCACATAAATATTTAATTTGAAAAAACTTCCTACATCTAAACTCGAATATTTTCCTTTGAATTTCATTACTGATTTCTGAATTTTCGAAAGGATTTTATCTTTTCGACTTTTTAGAAAGAATATATTTTGATAATAGAACATACTTCTCATAAATAAAGAAAAAAGAAGACAAATGTGTAGAATTAGCAAGCCATTCTACATTTAGGAGTTATTTCTAAAAAAAAAGAATGACTTTCTTGTTTTCAGGTCAATTTTCTACAATGCAGATCGTTTTTTTCCGAGTGTACCTGCGTATAAAACACTTAAATTGACAAATGGATTGTTATAAACACATGCAGCTGCAATTTTCAAACAAAAAATGTAAATTATTTGATTTTGTATAGATTTATGTATGTAAAATAATAATGAACATGATTTTTAGGTGGCATCAGGTCATTTTATAGGGTATATCGTAGTCGAGCATTCTATCGGATAGCAATCAATTGTTGTTGCTATAGTTATTGTTGCCTGCGGCAATTATGGGCAGGCTAGAAAAGGAAGTGTGCCAATAGCCGTCTAATGTGCTTCCTAAACTCTTGTCTCCCTCTCTCTCTCTCTCTTTCTCTCTCTCTCTCTCTCTCTCACTCACTCTCACACTCTCGTTGTCTCCCTCTGTCTCTTCCCCAGTTGAAGGCTAAGCCTGCAGGACGACGTGAAACTTACTGTCTACATATGTGTATGCATGTGTGTGTGTGTGTGTGTCTGTGTGTAAGTGTGAGCCCTAGTTGTGCACGCTGAGAACCGGGATGGATGCGCGACGACAGAAGCGACTTGGCCCAGCGCCAATTGCATCGTTCGAAAAGTCATTTGAGGACAATACCACAGTGGCAACAACAGCAGCAACAGCAACAGCAACAACAACAACGACAAATGCGACTGCAACCCAGCAACAACAGTCGCAGCACCAGCACCAGCAGCAGCAGCTCCGACTAGTGGTAAGTCTTATATATATATATATATATATATATATAAATATACATATGTATTTATATATGCCAAATTTGAGCACACACATTTAAACTTGCATTTGTATGCATGCATATACATAATTTCAGTGTATGTAAATCAATATGTATATCAATTATTTATGATTGGGGAAATTAATGAACAACAACATGTAATCAACTTGAGCATCGAATGCTGTACGCAAGCAAAACGAGTTTTACAGCTGATTGCGGCCAATTGTGGAGCGTTGAGGGGGTGCAGGGCTGGCGGTTAGGCGGATAGGCGCAGCGAGCCGGGTGAATGCTCTGGACTCTGGGTGAATGCCAAAAACATGCAAATGACCACTTAGAAGGCAGGCGAGTAAAACGCTTTTGGCCAATAAACAAAGACGAAGCCTAAGCGATGCCCACAAATATTATAAAAATCATAACAACAACAACAACAACAATAGCAGCATAAGCACAAGGAATCTCAAACTGTATGCGGGCAGTGGGCGGGGCACAGTTGAGTGGGCACAATTTCAAAAATATTTTGACACGCGTCAAATCAAATGTAAAGTGGAAGTGCTCCAAATAATGTCATTTAACAATGGGCAAAGATTGACGTATATATATATATATATATATGTGTGTGTGTGTGTGTGTGTGAGGCGAGAAAATACTGCCAAAATTTGAAAGTTCCAAAAGTATCGAGAGATGAGAAGTAAGTAAGTGAGCACGAGAGACAGAGCGAGAGAGAGAGTGAGAGAGTGAGAGCAAAGCGAGCTTGACACAGTGCACATCAAATACTTAGAAACGGCATAATATGTGTTGTAAATGTTCAAATATCAATATATAATATAGTATACAATATATGAGACAAGCTTTAAACTCTTGACTGCTTCTGTTTTGATTGTTGCATCACATCAGTTCTAGGCCTTAATAAAATGCGGTCAAAATTATAAAATGCACGAATATCATTTGAAAATAGGTCAAATTTTGAAAGGCACATTTCGCCGTGGAATTATTAATGTGTGTAGCGCTGTGGCGAAAGCTTAGCCAGTTGAGCGTGCAGCGACATTTAGTGGAGCTTTTGTGTTAAGCGCCTGCTGTTAAGCTTTTAGCAGCAAAATCAGCAGCACAAACGGCAGCTTTCCTCGAATTCAGTCACCCTCTGCTGCGAAAGACGGCAGCAGACGCCAGCAGCCGCACATAGCAAACTTTTCGGCAGTCGACGCAGCCAGTACGACGCTGGCGCTGTGTGCGTGCAGTCTATCGGTAACGTAACGTAACGTAACAAATGAAACAAATGCCGATAGAGTGAGAGAGAGAGAGAGAGAGAGAGAGAGGCTGGCCGAGCGAGAGCGCGAGTTTGGAGTGTGGAGCGTGAAGCGTGAAGCGCGCTGAGCGGGCGACCTGCGAAAGAAGCAAACCAAAAGCCAAGGGAAGCGAACCCAGCAAGCAAACGAACAAACGCACGCGGCTGCCAACGGCCAAAAGTGAACCAACAAAAATTTGTAGTTGACTTTGCGCTTCCCTTGCGCCTCCTCGCAGCGTAGCTTTTTTTGTTTTTTTTTTTTGTTGTTGTTGTTTGATTGCTTGTTTTTTTTTCGGTGGAACGCTAAGTAAAGAAAAATTAATGAAAAATTAATAAGGACAAGTTGGGGCAGCGAGCATGCAGCAGCGATAAAAATACAAAAATATACAAACAAAGCAAATACATTTACAGACTGGGCCAGAGAGCAATAGCATCAAGTTTTGGCACACGGTGAGTAGATGCCATGTGTATGTGTTGGTGTCTGCATGTGTGTGTGTGTGTGTGTGTGTCTCTCTGTGTGTGTGTGTGTGTCTCTGTGTGTGTGTGTGTTGGGGACACAACATTAACAATAAACAGAAACAGCAGCACGCTGCGAGTGCCTCTCAGCACACTATATATACTATATATATATATATATATATATATTTATATATATACATATACATGCAAAGCATGCACTATATATATATATATATATATATATATATACATGTACATGCAAAGCTGTATATTGTATATTTATATAGATATTTAAATATTTATATATGTGTGAGGCTGTTGCTGCAGCTGCTGCTGCTTTCTTTATTACAGAATTTGCATAATAATTAATATCATAAGGCATTTGACAATGCGCAGCTTCCAACGGCAAAAAGTATGCATGAAAAATAAAAAACAATTCGTTGCCCTTTCGACTGGCCCCATTTTGTGGGCCTCCTTGCCTCTTGGCTGCGTCTCTGCGTTTTTTTATATATATTTTTTTTTTTGTCGTTTTTATACTGTTTTTATTTTGCTCCTTTTCTGTACACCACAAAATATTACAAAAATAAAGGCGAACCACAACAATTCGAAGAATTCCGTTACCAAGCCGGCTCTTGTTTATCCAAATTAATTACAATTTTTATGTATGCGCCACGGCGTGCGGCGGCATTTAATAAGAGAGCACGCTAGACACTGGCAGACAGAGAAAGAGAGCGAGAGAGAGAGAGAGGGAGAGTGAGAGAGAGAGGGAGAACGAATGTGTGTGTGTGTGTGTGTGTGTGAATGAGAGCGAGCTGTAGCATGTGAAAAACATAGCATAGTTTTCAGCATCAGCTTTAAATGAATTCTGTTTGCATGTATATACTTATATATATATATATATATATATATATATATATATACATATATATACATATATACGTATATACATATATAGTGAAAATGTAGCATAGTTTTCAGCATCAGCTTTCAATTAAGTGTGTATATATATGTGCCAAGGCTTGCCCCTCCTACAATACCATATCACTTCAAATAAAGAAGCGTGCCACATTTGTTGCCATTCTTTTTTATTTTTCTTAAAATCATAATCATAATCGGGGGTGCTCCATCCATTTTCAAAGCGGACGCTTTGTTCCTCCTCCATTTGTGGCATTAAGCTTGCTTTGCTACGCCTTTTAAGGTTCATGCAGAATGCGTTTATTTTGCAACACAAATGAAATTCATTTGGTTTCACAACAATTAATAAATAATAAAATATACATTAAAGTGCAAATTTTCAATTAATTTGATGTAAAAATACAATCGAAGAAGAAGCAGATTACATACCCTTATAGAACTTATGGTTATTCTGCTGGCAGCTAAATTTTAGTTCCAATTTTGATGTACGTTTTAAGCAATTTTCTATATCTACTTGAATTCAAATTTCTTTTTGTTTTCGGTTTATTTCGTTTTATTAAAAAAAGGAAAATGAAAGATTTTTGTGTTGCTTAAATTGAAGTGCATCAAAATGAAACTTTCCCTTTGCAATCTCTTTAATCTCTTAAGCTTTCGCTTCATAATTAATAATTGTTACTTGTATAATTCTCCAAATTATGCAACAGACAGTTGCACAACTGTTTTCATGCCAGTTTTGACTGGCGTATTCAATTTTATTCCCCCCTTCTGCGTTCCAATATGTCTACTCCTTTTTCATATAAAAATCATCTGTATTATTTTCTTGGTTTTTCCTATATTTTATTTTTTATTAAGCAATAAATTCCAAGTTTTGGCCCATCTAATTGTCAAATGTCTGCTGTTTTGTCTGGTGAGCTTAAGAAAAAGCACGAGCTGCCATCTCGTGTCACGATTGTATATTTGACACGCGCTGAACTTAGTCTAACCACAACAGACAATGAACTCGGACTGTTCACATGAACATCCCTCTCAGACCTCAACTGCAGCTCCAAGTTCTGAAACGCCATGTGTCAATCAGCTTGTGTGTGTGTGTGTGTGTGTGTGTGTGTGTGTATGTGTTGGTGTGCGTAAGAGCTTCTCCTTGAACACATTTGACGCGCTTGCAGTGCATTTCAGAATTTTAGCATTTTGGGTGGGTGGAACGTGGAACGTGCCTCTGTTTGTTGCTCCACTAAACTATTACGTGAATGCGCAGCTCAGCTATTCAGACCGAGAGCAGGAGAGGGGGTAAGGATGGGGATGGGGATGGGGATGGGGTTGGGGTTGAGGTTATTCTGGTACGCTTGTCTTAAGTTTAAATTGGATAATTGCATTGGCATTGCGTTTAGCAGTTTGAGGGCTTGGTGAGACGATACTTGAAGCTTGCTAATGGATAGCCTCCCAAACTTTCGGACTTGGCGACAAGGTCACGTTGTGGCGCTGTGGCACTGCTCCTTGAATTATAAAAGCTTATGTTCTGCATATAATTAGAGTGGTTATATAAGTTATGTAAGGTGCGCGGTACGCAAATGAATTAAGCACACAGATTAGAGGCTCTTAAATTAAATGGCCAAATGGCTGGTTAGCTTGCAAATAAAGTGCATTTTTATTAATTGAAGGTTAGCAAAGAGAGCAAAAAACCACACGATTCTAATTGAATTTAAGCCTGAAAGTTGAGCAAGACAAAGAGAAAGACAAAGACGGAGAGGGAGGGAGATAGAGGGTCAGAGAGGGTCAGAGAGAGAGGCGCCGATGTCAGCAGTCAACTAAAACTTTTGTTTTAGCCCAGACTCGACTCGACTTGCAGATTGCATGCTGTTCTTCTTCCACTGCGCCATGGCTCCTGTGCTCGGTTTCGATATTGTTTTTATCTTTTACTCTGATACTGAAGATGAACGAGTATATTGGCCCTCTGTCTGGAACTTGTATAACTTGAAACTTGTAAAATATGCTCGACAAAGTGCTTACAGTTTTTGTGCTACGTCCACAGATCAAATCGATAATTGCACATCGATAATTCCGCAAATATCTCTCGCAAATAGCCTCACTACAGTCGCCAAATTTGAAGTGCATATTAGCGATAACTCCAATAACTAAATTGAATGGCCACTTCCACTCCGACCCTGATGCTGTAAGCCGATAAAATCATATATCTGACACAATTGGGAAGCCAGAGTCACCAAAATTTCCATTAAGTATATATTACTCGTAACACCCCTCAAAAAGTGAGTCAAAAACTGCATAATTTAGGAGCTAAACTGCGAAAATTACTTCTTTGCCACCTGTTATCAGCTGGCATTGCATCGATATCAATGTATCCAAGTGCTTCACAGGCAACTGTTATTTGGTATCCTGTTTTATTTCGATTGTTTCTGATAGCGAACCCAAAGTTGGTCCTAGTTATGGTTTTAAGCTCTTTGCGCTTGATCTTAATTCGGAGTCAGTTTGTTTAACATTTGATGACTGCTCGATGGGCATAGAAGCAGCAGATCACAAAGTGTGTCTCGCAGTCGGCGACACTCATCACTCGCATACTCTGTTCGATGGAAATTGTCGCAGTCCACTCACGGTCCCAAAGCTAATAAAGGAAATTTAATTAAAAGCCAGTGCCATTTGAGCGCCAGGTAGTCCAGTCTGCATGCTAACTATGTCTCTGCGATAAAAAACAGTGGGCACATAATGTGGGTGAAGCAATGAAAAACTGGGGGCATATGAAACGAATTGTGGAATTGAGGAACTGAGGAACTGAGCAATTGAGGAACTGAGCAATTGAGGAACTGAGCAATTGAGGAACTGAGCAATTGAGGAACTGAGCAACTAGTGCAAGCGAATGATATTCATTAAAATCTCATGCTATGAATGCCATAAAGGAATTAACGTTCATTGTGATTGAGCTCCATGCTTTGGGGGACAGCAGCATGCAGGGGGGTGGCATAATACCGCTGCTCTCATTACAATCCAGGCAAACACACACACACACACACACACACACACTTGTGTCGCACAAATGGTGCCAGGACATTTGATTTCAATTTGCGAAATGTAAGTGAAAAGCGCACATTTGCATGTGTGTGTGTGTGTGTGTGTGTGTGTGTGTGTGTGTGTGTGTGTGTGCGTTTATTATAATTTAAGTGGATGGTTGTGAATCAAGTTGCCATTGATCCCATTGCAGATGATGGAACAAACGCTGCGCAAACAGACAACGACACCTCGAAATCCCAATCCGAATACCAACACCAACACCAATACCAATCCCAATGCCAGCGAAGCGCCAAGCATATCGGGTGCAATGCCCAACAATTCCAATTCCAATACCGGAACTGGCACTGGCACTGGCACTGGCACTGGCACTGGTAACAGGAACACGAGCAGCACCTCGTCCTCATCCTCCACATCAACCGCCTCGTCAGCCACCTGCTCCGCGAATGCATCCAGCATCGTTGCCAAGCAACGTCCGCCTCCGCTTAAAACGGCAACGACAACCGTAACAACGACACTGGTCAGCAGCAATGAGGGTGGCCAGCCATTGCCGAATGCATCAGTCACCGGTGGTGTTGCTGGCAGTGCTGGCGGTGGCAACTATCGCGGTGCTGCCACATTAACGACACCATCAACGCCACGCATCGAGCTGAGCCGCGCATCCAGCTCATCGCACCACGAGGAGGACAGTCGCGAGAGCAGTCCGGAAAATGTTTTCGAGCAGGTAAGGCGACTTAGTTGCTCCTTCTAATCGATGTCCGGCTTAGTGGCTAGTAGCTTGGTTTTTAGAGCAGCGACACTGCCTTTCAAACACCCAGCCACAACAACAACAGCAACCACAGCAACCACAGCAACAACAGCCACAACAACAACCAGAACAATGACAAAAGCAACAATAATATTACATTTAACTTTGGCCTGCCAATGCTTTTTATGCCCTTGCAGCCGATTACTAATCCAAGCCAGGCCAGAATTGCATTTACCATGTGAATAATAGCTCAGCTTAGGGAATATTCCATCGATATTTGATATTTGATATTGTCGTCTGATGGAGATCGAATTTAAACTCAAACTTTTAACTTAAAGCTGGGCTTAATTTGGCCATAACAATTATGAGTCACTAAACTACCTAAAAAAAACCTTAAAACCTGAATCAAAAGTTACATTTTTGTAGCTAGTTGCATTGAAACCCATAAAATATAGCTGTCTGATCCGAAGCAAAATTGAGTACACAACAGATATCGTCATGTTACCTATAATATGATATTTTGATAAAGTTATTGTTATTAATCTATTTAATGTCGACGAAAGTCAATCGACACAAAATCTATAAAAATCAAAATATTATAACAAAAAATTAATTTAAAAAGAAACTCAAAATTAAATTGATATTGAAAAAAAAAGAAACTCTAAGAAATATTTCAAAGATTTTCTGATGTTCCTAGTAAGCTGCAAGGGTATAAAGAAGAGGAAGAAGAAGAACTAGTACAACCACAACAGCAAAATCTCGAACACCGCACGACGTTGACGTTGACGTTGACGTTGACGTTGACGTCATAATCGCCGTCGCAGTTCAAGTCGACGTCGCATTTAATGAATCATTTTGTGCTAA
The DNA here is from genome assembly GCA_035042055.1 of Drosophila macrothrix. Classification (NCBI taxonomy): domain Eukaryota; kingdom Metazoa; phylum Arthropoda; class Insecta; order Diptera; family Drosophilidae; genus Drosophila; species Drosophila macrothrix. The sequence goes on along the minus strand of JAWNLX010000587.1, from coordinate 13,804,820 downwards.
TTATTTGTACTTTGCTCTTGTTTTTTTCATTTCTTTCTAACTCTCTTTTTCTGCGTAACTCTCTCCCTCTCTCTCTCTCTCTCTCTCTGTGTCTCTCTCTCTCTCTGTCTCTCTCTGTCTGTCTATTTCCTGTATGTGTCGCTTCTGCCAATGCACATGCACACCGAACTTTACAACACACGCACACACACATACACACGCACACCTCAATCACCACCAATCCCAATCCCAATCCCAAATCCAATCCCAATCCCGATACCAACCCAACCACTCCTCCCATGCAACGCACAAAAATTGGCTGTTGATTTGTTGATTTCATTTTTCATTTGTGTTTATCTTCCTGTGCTCTGTGCCTTCACCAACACATCCACTGCTTCTCCGGCAAACCGCATGCTTCACCCACCCCCCGCCTTAAACTTAACTTGCTAAAAATGTCTATGGAATTCTATGCGTGTGTGTGTGTGTGTGTGTGTGTGTCTGTGTGTGTGGTGGTGTGTATTGGGTGGTCAATGTGTTTAACTAATGCTATCAAGGTCGGCACTGGCACCCTACAGGAAACCATTGGTCTCGGTTTTCGCGAGGAGGGCGCCTTGGAGTTGCGCAGCTCAACTGAAGAGCTCTACTTTATGGATCCAGAGCAGAAGAAAGAGGAGCAGGAGCGCCAGCAGCAGCAGCAGCAGCAACAGCAGCAGCAGCAACAACAACAACAGGTGAGTGTGGTTGGGGATGGACCCCAGTGCCAAGAGGACTGGCTCCCCGAAAGAATGGATTATTATGCCAGCTAACTTATAGTTAATTGAAGGCCATAAGACTAGAAAAATATTATTTTGTTATCGATAATGCTTAAGCTCTATTTAAAGCCACTTCTGGCTTAGCAAACTCAACTATTTAGTCACCTAGTCACCAGCTGGTCGCACTAAAGCAAACTAAGTTTTTAGGGACTGTTGACGTTTGTATGCTGATATTAAATACTGTTCTGATATTAGCTCGGGACGTGCTTCAGTTGATGCCAGTCAGTCAGGAGGCAGAAGAGTTATTTAATTCGCTGTGCTTAAATTACAATTTGAATATTGTAAAAACACATCGAATAAAATCACTGCACTAGTTGTTTGTGAACAGGGTCTCTGCCCAATGACCGTGAGGCCATAATTAAATTGTTGCCCCACCCAGTTACTTAAATTCCTATTGCATAAAGCCCGGCAAGTTGTGGTTGTGCCACAGACAACAGCAAGAATAATAAAAATAGTTTCTGCAGTTGCCAAGGACACAACCAGTTAAAAACAGAAGAGCGCAAAAGGGGGGCGAATTTGAAAATTGACGGAACGGAAATTAAAATACTTAACATGGCATTGAAGTGCCCAAAGAGAACTCAACGGCAACAGCGGCAGCAACAGCGGCAGCAACAGCAACAGCGGCAGCAACAGCGGCAGCAACAGCGGCAGCAAAATGAATTAAAATCAACAACAAAGTTAAATTAAAAATGATGCACGGTGCACTTAAAAATGCAGTTCCACTCCCACTGGCTGTGGCTGTGGCAGTTGCCAGTGACAGCGTCAAGCGGATGTCGCAAAGTCAAAAAACGCCGCTCCCGCTGCTGCCGGCCGCCGAGTGGGTGGCAACTGACTGACGCCTTTTGGTTTGCTTAGCGCTTACCTGCAAAAACAGCTGGCGACTGCAGCTGACGCAAGTGCTGTGCAAACAAACAAGCATACTTTGCAGCTATCAGCTGACAAATGCAGCTAAGATATTTACAAATAGCAGCAGCAGCAACATTATTACTCAAACGAGCATGCACGACTAACAAATGCCCTATTTAATTTACATGCCCTATTTAATTAATAAGGCACAAGTACAACTGAAAGGGCGGCTGCCGAATTGCTCATTATTGAGAACTTCGAAATTATCTTACAGCTATCTACGATTATCCTTATCCTACTTGGGACATTATCTAGACTGGTGCCGCGTAGGTGTCTTTACATGTCTTCTCGATAGGAATCCTCCTTGGTTATATTACCATTGGAAGATTGAACATGCCCCTTAACCATAAATGACTCAACTCAAGCATGCGTTGCCAAATTAGTTCTCTGAGTTGCAACTGATCTACTTGTATTATTCAAGTATTTTTAATGAATCTTTTAAAAATTAGAATAAAATATACAAATATATAAAAATATATAAAACTATATAAAAATATATATATTTATGCTCAGCGCTGCAAAATGTATTCCAAAAAGAAGTCTGCTCGTCTTGCTTCAATATGTTTGCAATCGGAAATTGAGTTAAAATTACTCTATTCAAAATTCAATGGAGTCAAGAATAAACGAACTGCTGACTTCTGATACCCTTTACTATGTATATATTTTCCGCTTTATTGTCCCGGAGTAGAACGATTTCAAACAGAGTTGGTTAAGTTGCTAGCTGTCTTTTCCTTTTCAATTGCCTCTCTGCAACAACAGTGTGAACAAAATGGCTTGCAACTTGTTGCATACAGCTCCAGAAACTATTTCCATTTACTTCCGTGCTCCGCTTGGGAGCAGAACGGGAAGAGAGGAGAGAGATAGCTGGCAAGGGAAAGGGACAAAGCGTGATTGGAATAAACGGAGAACGGAACGGAACGGAAAGCGACCATTTGCCAGCGAGCTTCTTAACTGAAATAGCAGCAAAGTGGCAACGCTGTCAATAGCAGAGCATCCGCATATTGTTGTTGCTTGTTGCTCGTTGCTTGTTGCTGTTTGGTGTTGGTTGTTGTTTGTTCGTTTGGAAATAATCGACAACAAAAAATGTTTTACCAACTGCGACAGCAGTCGTTGCAGGAAACTTTACTTAATTAATTAAAGCTGCCGACAAAAGTTGTCCTGCGCCCATCGAGTCCGCTTAGTGCCATGGACAGGCTATACTATCCAATACTATCCAACTGCAATTTAAAAGTTTCATTCAACGCAGCAGCTCAACTTTGTCCAAGTATATAAAACTTGTGCTAAAATCTAATGAATAACTAGGATAATTATTTAGTGGAACTTTTATCAATGGGAAGCCAAGAATTTAACAATTGTTAAAATATCTTAATTGTGTATCTTAACTTAAAACTCCTCCAAACCGAGTCGAAGTGTTGCAATATGTTTCTATAATTGAAATCATATCTCTTTTTCAATTTGCAACCAATATCCAAGTAGCCAAATAAGTTAGTCGAATGTGTTAGTCTTAGTCCACTTTACAGATATTCGTCTATATATATTCGTTCAACATATCGTTTATATACATTAGCATTTGATTTGATTTAGTTCGAAACCTTTTGGGTGTAAGTGCTTTAATTCGCTTTGTAAATGACTAGATAAATTAATAAGTATCTCGTCAAATGTGGACTTGCAACTTGTCGCGAGGAATTTTCGATTTCACGTCGATTTTAGATGTCAGCATGGTAATTGTCATTGTCATCATTCTGATCAATAGACCTTGAAACTTGTAAATGGCTATTTGCTATGTATAGACGCAATTCGAGCGTCCTACGACGCTTTAATTTTAATTATATATTGAATAAAAAAAAGCAGCACTTGTAATTCTTCCATTTAAGGCCCATTGCACTGCTCAACGAACTTTCACCTTGATTTATTGGGGTCTATTATTTTGTGCACTCACATTTTGCACACGCCGTGCAGCAGAGGTGCACGTATCCATGTGCCCCATTTAAAAATCCATTGAGCTCGATAAACCTGTAATCAAATGAATGATACCATATGTTTTATTCGACACCACTATGCCCACCTCTCACCTTGCCTCTATGTGTGATGCCCCACGAAACCTCTGAACCAACCAACCAACCAACTCCATGGAATAAATGGATGTGATTGAACGCCTCGGGGCTGCAAGGTTCGGGTTCGGGTCTGGGTCAGGGTCTGGTTCTGGTTCCGACTCTGACTGACTGCAATTGACATGCAGAGTGAAAGACAAAGAATGTGCTTCATATTGACGCATGATGTAGTTTTTTGTTTCGCCAGCTTTTTCTGCTATTTCCCATTCACTTTTTACTCGTATACCCTTCACCCATTCAAAATGCATGACGGGAATAAATTCTAGCTGCGCAAATGTACTTGACAGACACAAGGAGATAGTCACACACACACAGCTCACACACACAAAATATGTAAATTTCTTAAGAATTAAGGAAAAAAAGAACAGGAAATTATTTCAAGTATTTCGCATATCATAATATTTTCATTTCGGATTCTCAAAGACCCCTCCAAAGAAGGTCCTCTATAACAGACACAAGCATATCTGTGACTCCTTCAAATGCTCATACATTTTTATTTCACTTTATATATTTTATTTTAAGTAGACTAATTCTTAAGGCACAGGGTATCTGGTAGGCGGGCACTTTCTCTTTTGGGGCCCGGTCAAGGACTGTCCGCTTCAACGAGGCCTCAAGTGACATTCGTCATTGTCGAACTATCTTCCGCTTAGTTAAGCATTGAATGATGTCCTCTCTCTCCCTCTCTCTCTGCCTCTCTCTCTCTCTCTCTCTTTCTCTCTGTCTCTATCTCTATCTCTCTGTCAATATTGATGTTACCCATGTTGATACAAATTTGTTGTCTTTTACATTTGTGCTGGTCCTCTCACTGCTACTTGATGCTGCAGGCGAAGCGGACGTCGCCACACATCTTCAAGTTTGATGACCACCAGAGCTATCTGCAGCAGCATCAGCGCAAGGATTCGGCCAGCTCGGAGGTGGCCGCCCTGCTCTGCATCTCCGGCCGGACCAGTCGCATCTCGAGCGTTGGCAGCCAAGGATCGGCGGTGAGTCGCCTCTCGGCTGTGTCGTGCGTGTCGCGGTCACCTTCGCCGCATCGGATGCTGCTCGAGACATCGTTCTGCGGCCCCAAGCCTGTGGAGTGCACGGATGGGGCAATGAGTGGCGCCAGCAATGCCTCGACGGCGCCCAGTTCCGCTCAAAGCCTGGCCGAGGCCACATTGGCCGTGGAGCAGCTGCTGTTGGCGCGGACCAAACACGATCCCACCCAAGCGGTGCTCGCCGAGGGCATACAAATGATGCAGTCACCCAGCGGCACAGCGGCCGCCCAACGTCGTTCCAAGCCCAACACGCTGGCCAATGGTGATGGCAAGACACGCACCATTAGCACCACTAGCACCTCAATCAAACCCAGCTCGGGCGCTACGAGTGGGCAGCGGCGCAGCAACAAGAGTCCCGGCCAGATGGTTATTGGCAAGACGGCCAGTGGCACCGAATATATACGGATCAATCTGCGTCCGGATCACATGTACAGCGACAAGGGCATTGCGGCCAATGAGCGAGTTGTCGAGGCGCCCAATCAACTGACTCCCGTCTATTCAAAGTCGCAAACGCAATCGAAGCCAGCATCGCTCAGCCTGCAGGCGGGTGGATTGGATGAGCATCGTCTGACACCGACGGCGAGTCCGAAGCCGTCGCGTCATGGCCATGGACGGCATGGCAGTCGATCACCCTCGCCCGCTGCACCGGCGACGGCAACGGCGCTCGCCTCTGTCTCCCGCAAGAGTTCGTTCAGTTCGCTGTTTCGCCTGGGCAAGGATTCGCCGGATTCGCCAAGGGAGACGAGTCGATCGCGCAGCAAGAGCAAAGAGCGACCATCAACGGCAATGGCGACGCTGAGCGGTGGCGGCGGCAGCGGCGGCGGCACCGCTGGAGGCGCCACCGGTTCACAGAATGTGACGCCCAGTAAACAGAAATCGGTTTTGGCCATTTTTAAGCCGGGCAAACGTGGCAGCAGCGCCGGCACCGATGGCACCAAAAGCTCCAAGAGCTCCTCGCCCATCGATGGCGGCGAGGGGCCACCACCGCCACCGCCCGTGCCCGGTTCCAGTTCCGGTGGTGGACGGAGTCGTACGCCGGCTGGCTCGCGACCCAATAGCCGGCTGAGGTACTACGATGAGCCCGTCGAGGGTTATATACATATACCCCTCCACACGCCGCCGGAGGAGCGCGAGGCACGCACTCTGCTCCAGGGCATACAGCAGCTGTCGGCGCCATCGCCACCGCCCATCGAGCAGCGTCCGAGCAGCTCCAGCACTTGCCGTGCCCCACCGACTGCAACCCAGCCGGCGCCAATCACAGCCAGCCAGCTGGCGGCGGCAGCGGCCGCCCTGCGTCCGGTGAGCCAGCAGCGGGCGAAGGTGGCGCAGCCCAATCTGGATGCCATACAAACGATTGAGGAGCGCACCTGGAGCCTGGAGGTGCAGCGCAACAGCAGCACGCTGGCATCGCAAGAGACGCTCGAATCGGTTAGCTCCGTGGTAAGTGCACGTGCCGCCAATTTAGCCCAGGTGGTCACCAGCGAGCACGTGGCGGTGGCGATGCCACCGGTGGCGGTGGCAGTGGCAGATGTGGAGCATGGTCGCGAAAATGGTCTGGCCGAAATGCAGCGACTGCCGTCGGTGGACAGCAATCAAAGCGCCTGTGAGCCGCGGCTGGTTCAAACGGTGGCCACCGTCAATGCGCCCATCGAGGATCCCGTGGCCAAGGAGCGTCGCCGTCTGCTGTTCGCCACACGCCTCGGCTCCGGCAGTCAGGAGCAGATCTTCTCCACACAGTTCAGCATCTCGAAGACGGAGAGCCAGTCCAGCCAGCTGTCCGAGCAGGTGCAGCTGCCCGACTCCGGTTCCACTGCCTCCGATTGCACCACAGATGGACTGCAGCGTCAGAGTACGGTGATCAGGCGTCCAGACACAGCAGCAGCTGCAGCACCAGCACCAGCACCAGCACCGCCTGCCCCACCAGTGCCACCTGCACCACCAGCAGCAACACCAACACAAGCAGCAACACAAGCAGCAGCAAAAGCAGCAGCACCCTCCAGTTCTGAGGAGGAGCAAGCGGCCATTTTTATTAGCACCGCTGTTGTGATGCGCTCAAAGCACAAGTCCTGCTCCAATTCCGAGGAAGAAGGTGCAACAGCCACGCGTGCAACGCCACCAACTGCTCCAACCGCAGCAGCAGCAGCAGCACAGGCCGCCGATGTGCGTCATTCGCGCTACCTCGAGAACTTCGATGTGCGCAAAAAGTATCACGAGAACGTGACCGTGACCGGGAGCGCGACTGGCAGCGTGACAGGCGGAAACGGGATTGGGAGCGTGACTGAGAGAGCGGTGACTGGCAGCGCGACAGGCAGTGTGCCGCGCAAGCCGAAGCGCCAGAGCGTGCTGGATGCGAAGCGTAAGTAGTTGTCATCAACTCCAATCCAATCCACTCCGCACCACCACAACCAATCGAGTGCCACATTTGCCACATCATTAAATTGCGTAAGATCCAAATTGACTTGCGAAAGGATCGAAAGATCGAAATCCATATCCATTACCACAATGAAAGGGAGTCCAAAACTAAAACCAAAAAGTAAAAAGTGAGTTAGATCAAAACTTGATTGATTCCATTCTGATAGAGTTTGACTGGAGTCCAGTTTCTGCAGTGTCTGAAAGAACAGTGTTGAGTAACGTGAGCAGGTAAACTTTAACTAGATATTACGATTGCAGCACTGATTGAGATGAATATGTTATTGAAATGCTGCCTGGGATTAATGGGAAATCTTTTCACGTCCCTTTTCGCAGCAGCCGGCAGCGCATTGGCCGAGAGGGAAATGCAAGCGGAACAGCAACTGGAACTGGAACTGGAACTGGAACTGGAACAGGAACCGGATAAGTTCGAGGAGCTGGATGCATTGACGCCACCGCCGCACGGCGAGCGCTCGGAGCGCCACTCGACAGATGATCACGAGCCGATTGAGTCGTCGGAGAGCGAACGGGACTCGGATATGGCGGGCAGCTCATCGATGGCGACAGCGGTGCCGATGGGTGTGCCGGAGGCAAAGCGTCATCATTTCCCTCGCAACGTATGCCTGATCGAGGAGCACGAGAGCACCGGCCTCGTCTCGCAAGAGTCCTTCGACGATGAGCTGCCCTACATACCGACAACGCTGCCCGAGGAGCGTGCCCAGGGCGTGCCTCTGATCCCAATGAAGGAGCGCGCCAATATGGAGCTGAAGACATGTCCCGTGGATCGGCCACGCTCCACAACGCCGCTAAATCCCTCCCACCTGGAGGAGTACTGTACGGGCATTATGACGCCACAGGAGTCGCCGCATTCTGGCCACGATCTTGACCCGGCCGTCACAACCGCTGGTCTTGTGCGCGGCGAGAAATTGCGCATCAGTTTGCCGCGCAAGGAGTCAGCGATCAAGGATAAGACGCAGGCCACCAAATCGCCGAGACGCATCTCGAATGCCAGCGGCAAATCCTGGTTCGAGTTCGCCGAGGAGGGACTGCGTGCCAACAATCTGGAGCGCAAGGACTCCAACAAACAGCTGCTGCCGCCCGCTGCGACCACAGCAAGCAGTGCAACCAGTGCAACCAGTGCAACTACAGCAACAACAGCGACCACCTCAGTTACGGCAAGTGCACCACTTGCAGTGGCCAGCGCACCACCAGCTGGCGGCCAGCCGCATAGCATGCCAGCCGGCTTGGAGGAGCCCAAAGCCAAATCTTCCACACAGCGCAAACTCTCCGGCCACTGGATCGACTTTGAAAACATTCCAGAGAAACGGAAGCCTGCCAAGCGGATAACCACGCTGCCCAAGGAGACAATAAGCACCACAACCACAGCGGCAATTGCGAGTGCAGCCTCCTCGGGCTCTGGCTGTGGCAGTGCACATCGTACCTCGTCCGGTCACTCGCATGCCCATCACAGCCATCATCATCATCACCATCATCAGCAGCAGCAGCAGCAGCAGCAGCAACAGCAGCGCCAGGATGGCGGCTCCATGTCAGCAACATCTGGCGACAAGCTGCACTACAACTATGTGAAGCCCGAGGATTGCCAGTGCGAGTGCCACGAGGCGGAACGTGGTGAATCCTCAGCTGCCACAACGATCACCGTAGACAAGGATAAGGATACCAGCACTGGCACTGGCACCGGCACCGGCACTGAGACCGGCAGCGATTCGCTCGCTTCGGTTGAGCTGCTGCAGCAGGGCGAGGATATGCTGCCGCTGCTCGAACCCGAAACGCATGCGGACAACAGGTAACAGTCAAGCACCCAATTATCGATTATTACTGATCCTCTCCTTGCAATCCCTTGCAGGGTCTACACAGATGAGCCACCATCGCCTCCGGTGCGACACAGCAACAAGAGCGCTGCACAAAGAGTAAGTTGCGTCTACACCCAAGCAGTGAGAGAGGGAGAGACAGAGAGAGAGAGAAAGAGAGAGAGAGAGAGAGAGAGAAAGAGAGAGATAGATTCATTCGTCTAGCACACCCAGTTGGGGTATCTCTTGTAAGAATCATTTAGTTTTTACATCCTTGCAGTTAGTTGCAGTAGTTCCATTCCAGAGATAATACGTGGTCTAATTTCCACAAATATCGCTTACAATTAAGAAAGAAAGCAAGAAAGAAAGCTTCAAATGTTTCCAAATCGCACAGATCGTATTGCTGCCTAAGGGCAAAAAAAGAGTTGACATGCAACTCCTTCCTAAATCAGCAATCGGATCAAGTAAATTTATATACTCTCTCTATCACTTTATCTCTTTATCTCTCTCTCTCTCTGTTCAACTGTTTCAATCATGGTCAATCATAACACTCAAATGATGTTTCTCTTTCTTTTGCATATCCACTCAGTCGGAGGAGTTTCCACGTCGCGACGCTTCCTCCAGTTCCAGAAATCGCAAGTTTCCCGATAGAAAGTAAAGTGTTTTTTTTGTTGTGATTTCTAGTTTTTTTCTTTGTTGACCTACATAACTAGTGCATCTTCAGGGTAGCTAAGAAACAAAAATTGTCTCTATAAGTCGAGCAAAAGGCTACGAAAAGTCCTTGGGTTTATATCCTTAATGTATGTACCTCAAGCAGTGCGGTTGTTAAAATATATGGGAAAAAAAACAAAGCATAAAAAAAAATATAAAAAAAGATGAAAATTTGACAAGCGCCTCATCGATATTCAGATGAAACGAGTATTTCCTTTCGATTCGATTTCGATTAGCTAAATATACTTATTATCGATAACATGAATTAAATATTATACTTATATATATATATATATACATATATATATATATATGTAACTAGGATAACTTTTTGATAGCAACAATTAACTCATATTTAGCATATACCTAGAGGACTATGTATGTATACACTAAATAAGCCCACAACCCTGCCCCCTGCTCCCTGCCCCCTGCCCCATCAGTCCACTCGCTCGCTCACCCCTCCCATTTAGCCAAGTGCAACTGCTTTTCGGAGGCTGATTCGCTGACAAATTCGATGTGATCTTGAAAATGTTATGATTTATAGTACCTACTATATGTATGTGAATTATGGTCAACTGATAGCTGATAACTGATAAAAGCAATCTGTTGTATCTGTGTATCTGTATCTGTATCTGTATCTGTATCTGTATCTATAAACTGTAACTGTAACTGCAACTTGTCAGATCCTAACACGTAAGTCGCTTAGTATATATACAAATACATATGAATTGTGTAGTTCTTATCTACTACCTAAAGTAGCTCAGACAATTAACTTAATTCTGTTAAAGCTCAACAAATAAAACAAACAGTTGCATCATTAGTCAGCGGTGGGTGCGAAACAAACTCGATAAGCAAATACGTCAAGCAACAAATATCATATATATATATATATACATATATATATATGATAAATGGATATAACCTAATAACATGTCTGAAGACTGACAAACTGACAAACTGGTAACCTTTTTAGCAGCTATCTGTGTACTTTATAACCGCCCACCAAATAAGAAGAAGATGAAGATATCGCCTGTTGCCTGTTGCCTGTTGCATGTTGCCTGCTGCCTGCTGTCTGCTGCATTCTGCATTCTGCATTTGTGTGGCAACCCTGGTCAGCATTGTTGTAGCCACCATTATTATATAATGTATGTCATGCTTCAGAATTCAGAATTCAGAATTCGGAATTATGTAATCGTAATCGTAAATAGCCAGCAAACTGCCAGCATTTTTAGTTTGCTTCGTTTTTTTTTTTTTTGTGGACACTCATCTAGCAAATTGAAACTAGTTTCCCACACACACAACACATACAACACACACACACACACACACACACACACACACAATGCAAGCGGCAGGTAGAAGAAACTTGTTTAAGCGAACGAATATCGAGTACAGCCCAAATGACATTAAAACATATATATATAAATTAAAGAAAATGAAAGAAAAATATAAAGATAAAGATAAAGATGAAAAATCACACTTTAGCTAGGGTTTAAATACCAAACTGATTGATATTAGCGCAACGGACATTCATTTAATTGAAAAAAAAAAATAATGAAAAAAAAGGAATAATAATTCATAGGTAAATTATACAACAACTAAATACAAATACACAAAAATCCAAACGAAAAAAAAAAAACAAACAAAATAATAATATAATAAATGAAAAACCTAAGAAAAGAAGAAGATTACTACATTAAAAATGTGCTAAAAATGATTATGAAACGCAATAAAAGTGAGTTTGAGTAGTTTTTAGGCACTAAAAATTCCCATTTACAATATTTGTATAATTCTTATGACAACATGAAGAGAGACAAAGAGAGATAGATAAAGAGAGAGAAAGAGAGAGAGAGTGTTTGTTTCTATACTTTCTCTTTTAGTAGATCCTGAACTTAAAAGACCTAAAGACAAATAAGCACAAAACTTGCACTTCAACTAATAATAAAAATAATAATACTATTAAATAAATTCTTCAAATTATATAAGAAATTATGCAAAATGTTACAAATTTGTACAATAATTTCAACACTATATTATATTGTATTGTATTGTACAACTATAAAAAAGCAAACAAAAAAAAACGAAAAAAAAAAAACAGAAACCATTTATATAGATTCCTTTCAATTTTCGACACTTCTTTTTCGGGATACCGTTATTAATGCTTCACACGTTTATATACATATGTATGTACTTATATAAAACTGATATTTATTTTTTTTTGAGCTTTTTTATTGTAAAATCTAATCAGAAAACCTAAGAACACTGGTAAAAGAATCCAAATACGAATACAAAGAGCAAAACTGTTGTTGAAAAAAATGCATTTAAGTAAAGAAAAAGTTAAAGTTTAATTAACAAAAACTAAAAAAAAAAAAAAAGATCTTCAATTGTTACAACAAAAAAATATAAAAATAAAATAAAACTTTAAACATTCATATACATATACATATATACAAAATGCAAAAAAAAAAAAAACCAAAACAAAAGAATTCAATGAACAAAGTACGATTGACGAGTTTATGCACTTTCATTATTTAACAACAATTCATATGACAAAACAAAAAAACAACAAACAAAGAGAAAACCAAAAGAAACAAACATTGATTGAAAATTATTCATTAAAGTGGAAAAAGAAAAAATATAAAAAATTTAAAAAAAATAAAAACAAAAGAAAACATATTTAAACAAATGCGTATGTAGACTTTTTTTTATTATTAATTTGAACTGAGAACGGGAACTGAGCCAAGTCGAAGACTAAAGCCATTTATATTTACATTTGCATTAGGATCCGGGGCAAGGTAGGCAAGGCAGCAGGTAAGACACGTTCAGTGCAACTGATAAGCTGATTGGCATTCGTATCTAGAGACCCGCATTAATTGCTAGCGATTACAATTAGAATGTTTGTAAATGAATTTGGCAATCGCATTCACGTTGCCAATTTGTCATGATTACGAAGAAGTTGGTCGCGCATTAAGTGAACTAAGTCACAGTGGAGGCCTTGCTGGCAAAGCAGTGCAGTTATGCAACCAGCAATCAGCAGAAGTGAGCGCATGCAACACGTTGCCAAAACATCCCATTTGCAGCACAAGGAACACAGGCAACGGCATCGTGTAAACATTCAAGCAGCCACAACTGACCCGCACAACAGCGCAAGCGCGCTCTCTTCTCTCCTCCTCGCGCTCAATCGCTCTTACGCTCTCTGGCATTAAAGTGCCACCTGGCGTTATGTGTGTGCACTATGCACTATGTGTTAATCGTAAACGCATTTGGCAATAAGCAAAACATTCACTTTTTCGACACACCAATGAGAGAGAGAGGGAGAGAGAGAGCTGCAGGTGTGCGACTAATTTTGAGCGTTTCCACTGTGCACGTATACAAAATAATCACGTGATGTATCGCGAATTTATGATATTTGAATTATTAATATTATTAAGTAAAGTTAGTTCACTTGATAAACACATATTAAATGCCTCGCCAAGGCTAGCAGGAAGTGTATAAATTTCCTAGAATTTTCTCAAGTTGTGCAATTATATGAAATTATGTTATAGTTATTTTCATACGGAAGCATTCATGAAACGATATTGATAATCAATATCGTATACTTCAAAGTATAAACATCCCCAATTGCATGTAACCCCACCCTCCACAGACGAACCGTTGAAAACAGAAACACCGAAAAAAAGACGCGCACTCCCTCTCTCTCTCTCGCTCTCACCCACAGATGCAGAGACAAAAACTGATGGGCGCACACACAAATGTGCGCTGGTGACGTCACATGAGAGCGAAAGCCGCTCTCTCTCTTTTTAATGCTTGACACGCTCTTTGGCAGCAGACCTCGTGAAATCTGCAACGTTCATTATAAATACAATTCATTTACAAATCAGCAGTGGCACTGCAGAGACGTACACTGCTCGCCTCAAAAGTTGTTAACAAGCAATAAAAAAAAAAATAAAGTGACCGAAATTCGAGTCGAATTGAGTTGCATTGTGAAATGCAGAAACGAAAATAAAGTGGTAAACGGAACAATTAGAAACTTCTGGAATAACGAGAAAGCGGGAGAGAAAGAGAAGTTAAACGAAACTGTGTTGATTGGAAAACCGAATAGTTTTTTTTTTGTATCGAATTTTTTTTGATTGTGCTTGCCGTGTGCATTGAAAACAACAACAACAGAAGAAGAAGAAGAAGCAGAACAGCAACAAAATGGCTTTCATGATGCCAGTGATGAAGAACAACTACGATATCTACAAGGATACGCGTGGACGCTCGCGCAAAACATCCGAGTGCTCCAATGCGAGTAGCAGCAACAACGGAACCACAACGCTGGCCACCGCTTTGGGTACACCTGCTGGTGGTGCTGGTCAGTCGTCGTCATCGCAGCAGCAGCGGCGTCGCAAGGTGTCCGAATGCAAATCAGAGAGTTTTGCTGTGTCGCCGTCGCATGGACAGTTGGGGGGCGGTCATAGGATGCAGATGCAGCGTTGCCACAGTTCGCGAGGATTTACGCGGAACGCGTCACGCAGCTCGCATAACGGTTCCATGCTGCAAATGCAAATGGTGTCGCCAACGCGTTCCAGTCCGCCCAGCCGGACGCAGACCGCCTCCGCGCTAGAACGTCAGGCCGCTGCGCATGTTGCAGCGCAGTCGGCAGCGGCGCAACAGCAGCAGCAGCAGCGATCGGAGCAGAGCAGCAACGATTATACCAAATTTCATTTGCGTCTGGTTGACAAATTGCGCAAGTCCTTTCGCAAGGACAGCGGCAAGCGGTCATGAGAACACGTCACCCACCCAAGCAACAACAACAGCAGCAGCAGCAACAACAATAACAACAACAACATTAATGGCTGGCTGGAGTGCAGCGAAGCTGACAGCACACGCCTACAGCTGCAGCAACGCTCCGACGTCGGCGTCGTCCGCCGCTTAGGTCGCCGCTTCAAGCGCTGCTGCCAGGCTTTCGGCGCAGCCGCAATCGCAGCTGGTGCCGACGCTGCTGCATCGGCATCTGAGAGGGACATCAACGCTGGCAGCGGCGACAGCTCGGAACAGCTTACCGCCGTCAGTCCTTATGCCATGCGTCGCTGTCGGCGTCGCTGCAGTAGTAGTGGCAGTGGCGCAGGCGGCGGCGCCAGCAGCAGCAGCATCAACCGACTGAAGCTGCGACTGCGCCGCACAACGTCGTCGCCGGGCTAAGTGCGCAGCGCAGGCTAGCGCTGTGCAGCGTTACATGGAATATGACCAAAATCGAATTGGAAAATTCAAGCGGAATTTCGAATATATGCGAAATGCTTGGAATGCGAATGCAAATGCGAATGCGAATGCAGCTGTAAAGGCAGACGATGAAGAAGAAGAGCGTTGCCAGATGTTGTGTTGATGTTAAACTGGGTCGATGCAGCTAAAGCAAAAGAGAGACCAACGGCGGCTAAGCGAGGGCAGAAGCAGCGGACAGTGGAATGCAAGTGCTCATGCGGATGTGGTGGGGAGTGCGGGAGCGTGTTGAATAAGTTGGCAGCTGTTTGCAATATATTTTTGGGTTTTATTTTTAATTTGTAATTTTAGCAAGTTTTCCTTCTAATTTATATATGCATCAAATATAAAATATTAGTCAACCATTCTCTTCTTTACACACAAACATACATATATATACATATATACATACATATATATATATATATATATATATATATATTTACATTTTCATAGGTATGTATGTATGTGCTTAACGTTCGTGAAACAGTGAAAAAAGGCTTCCACACAAACACACACACACACACAGATAGTATATAGTATAGACTCAGACTCATGAGAAACCATAAAAGAAACAACCAACAAAGCTTAGTGTATTAAGCATAACGGTTTCGCCACAAACGGGAAACAAAAACAAAACAAACGAGACAAAATTGCAACTGCCAATTGCATTGTACAATAACAAGAACATAACACAATAAAACACAAAAAAAAAATGAGTAGCAAAAGACACTAAAAATAAACACAAGAATTTGCTAAAAACAAACGAAACGTTGCAAAAGAAACACAAAGTTAAAATTTAAGCGCAATTAAATGACAATATATGTATATGTATATTTATTTATATAACATTATTTATATATATATATATATGTATTTACTTACAATTGTGAACGAAAACAAAACAAACCTGAGCTGATATAAAAAAAACAGACTTGACAAAATATATTATATAATGTTAAACATAATATTTGGTACGTTATAAATGCCATACAAGTGTACCTATACATACGTGTTATCACTATTAATATATATATTTTTATTATTATCATTAGTATTATTATTATTATTTTTTTTTTTTTTTTGTTTTGCCTTTAATATACAATGGATTTATGCAAGTGCTTTGATTTTCTTAGTAATTAGTTTTTATTTTTTTAACATTAAACACAAAGAAAAAAGAACCAAATAAAGGAAATCGTTAAAAAACAAATGAATATATAAAACACAAATTTTGTTACTTCTTTGGATATGGGGCAAGAGTAGAGCGGGAGAGAGAGAGAGAGAGAGAGAGAGCGAGACGAGAAAAGATTGAGTGATTCTATGCCAAATGCGCAGAAAAATGCATTGGGCGCCAGCCGGTCACAACTAAGTATATACATAGTATATATATGAGCACTTGTGTGTATATATATATATATATATATGCTTGAACCACCTTTTTGGGTGTGTTCTACTTGGACGCGCATTAGTCGCTTTTTAATGCGAAAAAATTGCATGCGGAAGAGGAAGGGCTGCCAGGAAATCAATAGGAATGATGATGATGACAATAAAAATACAAATGCAAATAAGAGCGGTAATCTGTTATCTACACACATGTGTGTGTGTGTGTGTGTGTGTGTGTGTGAACGTGTGTATATGCAATATCCTGAATGGCTGAGTAATATTCGTATACCCTGTACTTAATGCGTGCAGAGTAAAACGTGTATGCTGAAAAAGTATTAAATGGATAGAGGGAAGCAACTTCGAATTAATTAAATTATATATTCACGATCAGGTTCAACTAGACAAATTCAATCCAGATCGGATGAGAAACACGCGAGTTATAGTCAAAAATAGATTCTCTTATATTGATCTCTTTACTCTCAGCTTAAATATGTTTGTATGTGTGTACGTGTGTGTGTGTGTGTCCATCTATGCACGATTTTTTAGTCGAGAGCCGAGTCGAAGTCTAATCTTGATAACAAACAATCATAAATACTTTTGAGCCCACATATTTTTAGTCAAGCAGCAGAGGTGCAGTTTGTTTGTGTCTTTTGTCCGGCATGGGAAGAACAAAGGTAAATATTTAGAATTTTAAAAGGTGAAATGATGTTAATGAATTGATTGATCAGTAGAATATTCAATTCAATACTTTGAAAATCCGTACCGAAGGGAAGAGTTTTGACAAAATGCTCTTCAAGTTGTGTACCCCAAAAGAGTTTCCAGCTGAGCGTTTGACTAAATGTGAATCTCTCAACCTTTGCACATCGGGCATTTGAAAAGAGTAGTTGCATATATAGTTATATATATTTTTGAACAAGTAAACTGTGTGGTAAATCAGTTACAAGTTTCTTAAGCAAATATTACCATTAACCAAACGTAACAATTGTCAGCAAATGAAATGAGTCGAAGCGTAATTCATACAAATTCCGAGAGATAAATTGATCTGAGTGTTGGACTTTGAGCAGGAATACGCTCACAATATACAGATGTACGAAAGAAACTCAGCTAGTGGCGTAATTTTGTGATTGTTATTGTTATTGTTATTGCCATTGATATTTTGCCGTTGTCATTCAATTAGTCATGTGAAGAAGCTAAAACTGAATTCTTTTTTGTTAATACAGTTGCAAGTGCAATGCAGATTTGGAAATAAAGCCCAATATATATATATATATATATATATATATATACATATGTACATATGTAATTTGATTTGAAGTGCTTAGAGTATATATTTTGCAGGTGCTTATCAGTGGACTCTCACTGGAATGGGTCAGTTCGAGGGCTTGCCATATTTCCACTTCACATGTTAATAAACATCGCTGGCTATCGCTGAAATTAGTTGGATATATGCGATGTTATGGACTCATAAGTGTCAACTCTTGATTTATACTCGGGTTTTTTCTTTCTTATTGGTTCAATAAATTAAATTGAATGATTGATGGTATGGATGGAAAGCACTACGCAGCGAAGTGACGCATTATAATTGTCAGATACTTTGTATCAAAAGGGAAGTGTGGCATTTAAAGAGTTCTCTCTCTCTCTCTCTCTCTACAAACCACGAGTTTTATATTTATTATTACTATTATTATTATTATCGACAGGTAGTTGCTACGGTAGGCATATGATGGTTTGATAAAGTCGATTTCCACCAATTTATATTATTTGTTTATGTACGTATTTATAGGGACGATGTGAATGTACCTCATATATCATCATATATGTATGTTCACGGCAGACCAATTTAACAATCAGTGAGAATCTTAAGAGAACGCCAATTGATCGATAAAAGTGCGACTGGTTGTTTTTTTTGATGCTTCATCAAATCGAAGTGCCAAATCGAATGCGTCTGACGCATTCCAGCAATATCATTTTATATTTTGTGTCATGCACTGCACTGTGTAACTGTTACTATAACTATAACTGTAACTGTAACTGTAACTGTGCTGGTTCACAACATGCCCGACCCCATCCCACTATATCTGGCACTATTCTTCCAATGACGTTTTCATATTTGCGCTTCTTGTGTCATTTCGCTTTTCCCCATCTCTCACCATCTCCAGTTTTTTTCTGTCTTTCACTCACTCACTGTCTCTCTCCCTCTCTCTCTCTGTCATTCTTTCTGTCTGACGCATGTCAAGCCAAGTAACAATTGGGCTGGCCTTGATACGCGCTAAGAATTGTAGCCTTTGTTTTTGTTATTGTTACATTTCAGTTGTTTCAATTCTATTTGCTAATTTACGACTCGGTCGAGGCCGTTTGCTGTTGCTCGCCACATTTTTGTGCTATTTGTATGTACATGCATGTATCCATGTACGTATGTGTGTGTCTGTGTGTATGTGTATGCATGTATGCAAGTATACCCTGCGCCCATGAATTGATTAAACTAAGGTATTCTCAAGCAGTGCAAAAGTAACCTTCTAATAATTAGAATAATTTTATAAGGATTATCAAATGTGTAGATATGAATTATAATAATGGGAAATGGTGCTCTATATGGATAAAGTCGATAACATATGTATGTACATATTACATGTGCAAGTGGTGCTTTAATATTTTGTTTTGGTTGCAGGGTATTCGCCCAGTGGAGCAAGTTAAGCTAGATAGATTCTTATATGATTTTTCGATGCTTAGGCGAGGCAGCAATAAATGGCAACAGGTTTTCATTGAAACAGACAACAGACAACAACAACGCTAACAATTTAAACCACCTCGCTCCTCCTCCCGCCACCCAACCCCAGCTCACTTCCTCCCCCTTACACCGTTGAGCAATCAATGTTACCCGCATGAATGAGTTGCGCGTGTTCCGTTCAATTCTCCAATTATGATTTGACAAACAATTTCTCGTTTTATCCCCTTCGAGTTGGCCAGCATGAATAGCAATGTGACGTTAAAGGAAATTTGCCTTTGATACAGTTGACACAGAGGTTAAAGATACAGTCCCCCCCCTCCCTCCTCACACACACACACACACACACACACACACACACACACACATCTATCTAGCTAGAGGTAAGCGACATTAGCGTTTATGCAAATGAGGTTTCTGCAGCTAGGACCCCCCGCTCCAATATCGAGACTTGGCTTGGTTGAGTCGAGTTGCGTTGAGTTGTTCGATTATCGTTAAGTTTAAATGCGCTCACCCCCTTCCCTCTCTCTCTCTCTCACACTCTCGCATTGTCTCCCATTCGTAGTGCATGTGTATAATTAGTGTTGGCGAACGCTTTTAATAAATGTCATTTCATTTCTTGCTCATGTGCATGTGCATGCATGTGCATGTGCATGCGTGTGTGTGTGTGTGTGTGCATTAATCTAATTGCAGGCTGCAATTAAACGCAAATTGTTGATTATTTGTCTTTGTTGTCTGTTTTTGTGCTGTTGCAGCAGCATGCAACACAAATGTGTATATGTATTTAAGTGCATAGTTGCAGCAGTTGGCCTGCATTGGACTGGTTTATTTTCGTCTCTTGCGTTTTGGCATCTTTATCGCATTGTTTACAGATCCGCTGAAGATCAAGGTGAACCGGCAGAGGAGGATAAGCGAGCCTGTTGCCAAAACCAAATAAGAAAACAGTCACGAGTATCTCCCTGTCTCTCTCCCTCTCTCTCTCTCTCTCTCTGTCTCTGTCTCTGTCTCTGTAAGTGTTTTGCATACAAATGTTTTATTTTTAAGTTGCCACAAAATTTGCATTGACGTCACAGTTGTACGGCGCGTGGAGGGTGCAATGTTGCAAAACGCTAAAGGATGTCGATGTCGATGTGGATGTGGATGTGGGGAAGTTGTGTTGACAAGCGTGTAATGGAGCCTTAGGCATGGGCTCGGCTCCTACTCAAGGAATGAGCAAATTAACAAGCATCAACAACTAACTCAATAAGCGCACTTAAGTCTTAAGGCTGCCAAGACGGCAAGGATTTGAAGAGGATGTGTTGGGAAACGTGCTCATTAAGCAGAGCACTGAAAGCTATTCATTTATTCACATACACATAACTCGGCAATTTTGTAAAGATAATCACAATAAGTAGAATTATACTAGACACTTAAGCATATTTTCAAGGACAGTCCTCTTATTGATTTATAGGTTTAATCTGATAAATATTGGGATTCATTTCAAGAAATAACACGGGACATCTAAATTAAAGTTAATATTCCACATTTGAGTTGGTATTTGTTGGTTTGTCTACGCCTATTGTACGATTGTTCCTATGACAGCAATATGATCCGGAGATTAGACAGAACGAAAAAGCTTTATAGAGATATGTTAAAATAGATTACGGTCTGATCGATAACTACGCACAAATCATGATGTTATTGCTTGAGTTGGTCCCATTGCATTCTCACATCTTCTTGCTATGGAAAATTCCCAAAAACTTGTCGTGCAGCCCAAAATAAGGGTAAGGGCTCATTGAGAGCTCCATGGAAGTGTGGACTAAATAGTTGAGGCCTACGAGAGGGTTGCTTCATGAAATGCTCATCGATTTAACAACGCCTGCTTATCCTGACCTAGTCCAAGAACCACCACATGCGCAACTCTCGCTCGCTCTCTCTTTCTCTCTCTCTCTCTCTCGAGCTCTCCCTCTCTTGTTGCTCTCTCTCTCTCTCTCTCTCTCTCTCTCTCTCTCTGTTGCTCTCTCTCTCTCTCTATCGTTGGGCAGGAGTTGGTACTGACGTAAACATGCGTAAACTCACGTCAGCCACAGCGACAACAATGTTGACAATGTTTGTCTGAACCATCAAAGATGACAAGTTGTCCTCGGCCTCTCTGTTGTTGGCCATGTTCATGCCCATGCCCATGCCCATGCCCATGTCCATGTCCATGTCCATGTCGACCTTCTCGTCCCGTCCCCCCCTTGACTCCGTCAAGAGCATTCAACTTTGGTTTCGCACGTTTTACGACTGTGCCGCTTATTGATTTTGTATATCAACGGATTTCCCTGTTATTCTTGACTTTCCTAAACATTTGTTTCAGCCATTGTCCCAAGCATTGTGTTAACAATTTATGTGTATTAATGATTTTGGCTAATCAATTTTATGGCTATTGAGTGTGTGGCATTTACACAAGTAGAATGTGCTAAGAACCCATGAAAACTAAATCAAATAAAGTAGAGTAAACATTTTTGCCTCAAATCGGATTGGATCTGTATTGCTGATACTCTGTAAATATGTAAATCAATATTTGGGGCACACTCAAGTGCTCAAATGTTCGGGACACCAATAAAGTGTGAATGAGTTCATATTCCCCGACTTAAATGTAATTAAAAGTTGAACGCTTAAGTAAGTGTTTTCAAATGACGCACAAGAATCAAGTAGGCAGTTATTCGGTCCATATATGTATATCATAATTTGCATATGAAAACAAGTAGCAATTACTAAACAAATCCAAGTTCAAGCTAATTGTAAATTACAAGTCAGCAGTGAGAATTTATTTACTTAATATCAACTAAAGTCAGTCGAAACACAAAAAAAAAAGAAAAGAAAAATACAAAAAGTATAAATTTGATTTAATTAAAATAAAAATAAATAAATATTTTTAAGATTTATAAGATTACTGAGGGTATTTAGAAGCAAAATGGTCTACAAATTGTTGCATGGCTCCGGGAAAACCTAGAAAAAACAAAAAAACAATAAAAAACACTTTTTAAGATCAAAGATGCTTAATTTTGCATAAACTTTTACCCATTTTTAATAGATTATTATATTTGATACTCACATAAAACTAAACCGGTATCTGTTTTTGAAATATACTTGTAAAAATACCTCAAATCGCATGCAATCAATATTTTTATTCCCAAAATATTCGATTTTAATTGAGATTGATTATTTGAAATTTTCCGCTGCTCTAACTTACATTAAGTGAAATGTTAAATTTGTTGCTTTTTCTACTAGGGCATCGAATCAAGAGAAGAGTATATTGGCCAAGTCGGTTTGAAATGCTGCAAGCCCTGCTCACCGACTGAGAAGTTGGTGTTAGATGAGGCGAGAGTGCGGAGTGGTTGGAGTCCAGTTGCTCTCTCTCTCTCTCGCCAGCAATGAAAACAAAACAAACAAGGCGTTGATGAAGAAGAACATCCGAATACGGAATGCAAGTAAAATTGTTGAACGGCAGCGTCGACGCCGCCACAGAAGCGAACGATAAACAACTAAAAGTACCGTAGTCGAGTGGGCTCGACTGCGATTTACCCTGAACCCAGCTGTTAACTATTTTTAGTTTTATTGGAATTTTTCAATTCAAAAGCATTGCACCAAAATGTAGGCAGGTCTGCAAGCGCCCTCTGCCGTCAAACACGTGAATATTCATACATACATACACATATACATACATATGTATATGCGTACACGCAATCGTAACGGGGTAACGGGGCTCTGCAGCATACACACAAATACATATTGACGCTCGCGTCGATTATCGTGCCATCTCTTTTTACCACATGCGCTCGCATATTAATGCATACAGAAAATGCTTGCGGCTGCTGATGGAAATGAGATCAATATGTTAATCTATTTTCGACTATAACTTGGGTGCTTCTTAACCGATCTTGATGGAATTTGGGCAGTTGATCAATCATATGCATATGTATATTCTGTATAAATAAAAAGATTCTGCCTTTAAAATTGTAGCATTTATTGCTACCGGAAATTTAAATGTATCGATAATCGCGACACGAAGGCAGTTGTCGATAAAAAGAAAGCAAGCTTGAACTACGCCTGGTATACGAGAACCTATATGCCAAATTTGAAGTCTCTAGCTCTAATAGTCTCTGAGATCTGCGGACGGACAGACGGACATGGCTATATCGACTCTGCTGTTGATCCTGATCAAGAATATATATACTTTATGGGGTCGGAGGTGCTTCCTTCTGCCTGTTACATACATTTGCACGAAACCATTATACCCTTTTTACCCATTTGTAATGGGTTCAGGGTATAAAAAGTGCTCTAAAGTGAAAGTTGAAAACTAAAACAAAATTCAAGAGAAGAAAAAAGAAATTAAAGCCAACAATCAACAGCTGAAATGGGAATGACGGGCAGCGGCCGTTGCGGCTTCTATAGTTATGTTCGCTTTGCCGACTGCGACGTCGACGTTGACTGCGACTGCGACGGTGACTGCGACTGTGACTGTGACGCCTGCATATGCACTAAGTTATGTTAATAACAGACGCTAGCTGCGAGGCCGACGACGACGCCACTCAATATTATATTCAGGTTATTTTGACGCATTAGCGGCGGCTCAGGTGTAGTAGACCAGCCATTGGGAGCCACAGCCACAGCCACAGCCCGAGTCAGAGCCAGTGCCACAGCCAGAGTCAGAGTCAGAGTCAGTGTCATTGTCGGCCTCAGTTGGTTAAGACCGCGCGAGACGCTTGGACGCAACGGTAACAAGAGCAATCACACAGAAAGACATCAACATCAACATCGACATCGACATCCCTTTCCATTCCATTCCTCAAGCAGCTCAACAACGGCAACGGCAACGGCAACAACAAATAGCACAGATCGAGAGATAGCCAGCCGGCAACACTCAACTCAAGTGCTCAACTTAACGAAAGTCATATTTTGTAACTCTCTCGTTCTGCTTGTTGTTGTTGTACTTGTTGTTGTTTTCTGTTGCCGCACAAATGTGTGAAATTGGCGCGTGAGGAAGTGTGGCCCACAACACCAAAACCAAAGAAGAAAAGAAAAGAAAAAAAGAAAAGTTGGCTCATCGTCGTATCGTATTTGACAAGTAAGCGCACAGTTCGTCAGCCAAGTCAAGTCAAGTCAAGTGTCGAAACTGTTTGGAAAGTGTACTTTAAGCGAGATTTAAGGAATGCAATCGATAAGATTGCTTGCAAATGACCGATTAGTGTGAAAACCCTTTCAAATTCGTGTGTTGACTGTTGAGTGTTCCACTAATTTCATCGATTAGTAAATCTACTTGTCAATTAATCTGAGCTCTTCAATAATCTTTTCGTTTAGTGACATATATCGACTATCGATAAATTAGTGATAACCAATCATCTTTACGAGTAATCAGAGCGCTTTAATCGATAATCGATCAATTATTGCTAACTAATAATCGCTGCTTCTATTTACAGGCACAACAAACTATTTGAAGTGATCCACACCCACAAACCCCACCCCCGCCCCCCTCCCCACCGGCCACCCATTCCAGCCACCGATTTACGTTCACACACACACACACAGAGATAAGAGACACAAATAGGCAGAGGCACAAGTGAAACTATG
Source organism: Drosophila macrothrix (assembly GCA_035042055.1). NCBI lineage: Eukaryota > Metazoa > Arthropoda > Insecta > Diptera > Drosophilidae > Drosophila > Drosophila macrothrix. The sequence continues at coordinate 13,780,106 of JAWNLX010000587.1, read as the reverse complement.
TCGGAGGCTGTTACGCCCCCAAGGACGACAACGCCCCCAGTTATCGAGGAGGAGAAGGCGCTGTGCTTTCGAGGAATCTGGGCGTGGCTGGTGCTGGTGGTGCTGATTCTGTTGTGCGTTGTGTGCATCATGTGGCTGCTGAGGAAGTGCATCCAGGGACCGGCGTATCGCAAGGCAAATCGCATCGATGGCAAAGTGGTCATCGTCACCGGCTGCAACACGGGCATTGGCAAGGAGACGGTCCTCGAGCTGGCGCGGCGTGGCGCCAAGATCTATATGGCGTGCCGCGATCCGAGCCGGTGCGAGGCGACCCGCATCGAGATCATAGATCGCACACAGAATCAGCAGCTATTCAATCGCAGCTTGGATCTCGGCTCGCTGGAGTCGGTGCGCAACTTTGTGGCACGCTTCAAAACCGAGGAGACACGGCTCGATCTGCTGATCAACAATGCGGGCATCATGGCCTGCCCCCGCTCCCTCACCGCCGACGGCTATGAGCAGCAGCTGGGCGTCAATCATCTGGGCCACTTTCTGCTCACCAATCTGCTGCTGGATCGCCTCAAGCAGGCGACGCCCAGTCGCATTGTCGTCGTCAGCTCGGCGGCATATCTCTTTGGGCGCATCAACCGCTCGGATCTGATGAGTGAGCGCAACTACAGCAAGTTCTTTGGCGCCTACGCCCAATCCAAGCTGGCCAACATACTGTTCACGCGCAAGCTATCCAATCTGCTCCACGGCACGGGGGTAACGGTCAACTGTTGTCATCCGGGCGTGGTGCGCACCGAGCTGAATCGCCACTTTGCCGGACCCAATTGGACAAAGAACACGCTGAAGGTCGGCTCGCTGTACTTCTTCAAAACGCCACGTGCCGGCGCACAGACATCACTGCGCCTGGCCCTCGATCCCAAGCTGGAGTGCTCCTCGGGCGGTTACTATTCCGATTGCATGCGTTTCCCACTGATGCCCTGGGCGAGGAACATGGACACCGCCGACTGGCTGTGGCGTGAGAGCGAGAAACTTGTCGGACTGCCACCCATAGAGCCATCGCCACCCGGACAGAATGCCCAGAATGCCCAGAATGCTCCCAATGGGAATGGAACACCTGCTGCCGCCGATAAGCACGACGACGACGTGGAGACCGTTGTCGTCGATCGTCCGTCCAGTTGAAGGGCTCCAGTCGGAAACCAGTTTCTAACCTGTTCTCAACTGTCTGCAAATCAGAGATACAAATACATATCTATACACATATCAGTATATATATATATGTATATATATATATATATATATATCTGGACAGCAAAACACGTGTGAAGACAATAACTTGGTGGCATGCAACATGCCACCTGAGGTTTTAGTTTATTTAATATGGAATTCTTTGCATTTTAATCGATTAGCGTTGCTCTTAGCAACGTTGCCAAACAATTTTATCTGATATTTACCCTCTGATCCATTGCAGTTCTAATGAACCAATTTGAAGTTTTTCCCCCATCTTCAAATCATGTTTTTCTATGCAATTGCTCATGTTTTCCCTAATATATCTTCAATCCTCAGCACAGTGGTGGTGTCCTTGGCCCATTTAATATTATTTGCTAGCGCAGTTAAGTCCTAATTCTAATGAATATATTCAATATGCACATTCATCAAAGAAATGAGATTTCATAAATAAAAATATACATAATGTCGCCATACTTACAAATTAATATATAGTGTTTCCAACATGATATTAAAAAAATGCACAATTTATTGTCTTCACACGTATTTTACTTTCCAGGGTATAAATGTATATGTGATTAATTTTTTTTTGTTTCGGGTCAGCGCTCGGATTCGGAACGTTTTTTTTTTTGTGTAATTTTAAGTTGAGTACTCGAAATGGAGAAATGCAAAAATAAAACAAAACAAACAACTAAAGTCAAAAACTCAACAAAAAAGGGGACGACAAGAACAGCAAGAACAAAGCAAAAGCAAAAACAAAATCAAAGGCAAATTCATTGAAATGGCCGCAGTTGCAGCAGCTGCTGCTTCTTCTTCTTCGTCATTCAGTCAGTCAGTCACTCTGTCCGCATTGTCTGTCGTTCGCGTTCGTTCACATGCCATTAGCGCAAGCAAAAACACAACAGAAATGAAGCAAAAAAGAACAAATCATAAGCAACAGCATCGAGAGTGCAATTAAACCGACGCAGGCCACTGGGGGTCGTTTTGCGCCACAAGCTTTGGATTGGGGTAATCGTATTAGATGTGGCATTATGTATGCATGTACGTGGCAGCCACTAACTGCTGCTGCTGCTCTTGGTCACTATTCGGCAATTAGACACGCCTAATGGAGTCTTTACCAAGTTGTGCTTGTTATCAGAGCGCAACAAATAACGCGCAAAATGGGAGTTGGCTGCAGATAATAAACACTCATTAAATTTCATTTATGTACATATCTTTAATAAACCAAATCCGAATTGAGCGAATTCCAAAGTATGGAAATCACAAATTGTCTCTGTATGAGGTATGAGAGTGTCTACATAAGGGTTAAACAATAAATAAAGCAGGAATCAACTAGCTGCCAGCAATTAACCGAAAAATTGCATGGAAAATTCCATTCGCTTTGAGTGATTTTGCATTGTGATTGCCCTTTTATTCAAAGCATACACACACAACACACACACACAGACACACTCACAGAGGCAAGCGGAAAAGACCCCACTGAAAGATGCCCTGGCCAAACAAACCAACCCAGATACAATCATAAATTTCTTTTATGGAAAAATTTGAAGCTTATGCGAAATATTAGACACGATTATACATACATACGTACATATATGTACATACATATTTACATACATACATACATATGTACATATGTTCAGAGTTAAAATTATTGGAATTTTGAGCATTGGCAGAATTGGTTCACGAAATGCATATGCAAATCTTAACAAAAGTCAGCTGTCTGGCAAAGCCCTAAAACATAAATACATACATACATACATACATGCAGACATATGTATGTACATTCATTACAAAATGCGATGAAAAAAAAGAAGCAATTCAAAAACTTTCCACAGAAAGAATAGCATTTTTTTCAATGCGAAAAATTACGCCTGAGCACGTACTGAGACCGAAGAGCCGCACAAAGAGAGGGAGAGAGAGAGAGGGAAATGATGAAACGTATGTATGTATGTACATGTATATGTATATGTGTGTATGTATGTAAATACATGTAGTAAAAAAACATGTGAAAACATTGATGTTAATTGGAATTATTGAATAAACTAAAAACTGCATTGCATTGACAACTTGATGATGGGTTGAGATTGCTGCAAAACGGTGCAAGTATGTACATACATATGTGTGTATATATATATATATATATATATATACATATGTATATGTTTATCTGCAGTAAGCTGTTTGCTTAGTGATATCATTGAATCGTGAATGCAGCTGATGATGCAATCGAGAATTACAAGATAGGAAAGTCGGTCAGTAAACTGTGGGCATATCAAAAGGCAGCTAAAGCAAGAAGTGTTTATAGTATATAGACTATGCACATAACGTTATATGTATGTATATTGTATGTATGTATATAGAAGAAGCTTCAGTTATACTTTTGACAGAACTCTTCAAGTAATGAATTGGTACAAACAAGATTCGATTATGAATACGAATTGGATAATCTTAGGAACATTACGAACTAAGACCTGTTACAGGTGAGCTTGTAATTGAGGGTATTAATATGGTATGCCATATTAGCGAGCATTTACAGGGTATGCATGTGCATATTGTGTGTGTCAGTTTACTGCCCATTTGCATTGCAATGCCCAATGACAATTATAATTACAAACGTGACTGGGCATGGGCAGCGCTGAGATTGAGTCTGAGTCTGAGTCCGAATCAGAGTCCGCGTTCAAATCACATTTAAAATCAGACTGCTATCATTGGCCCGCTGCCCGCTGCCCTCTGCCCCCACCCCCCGCCACCAGCCACCCTGGCGCCCTGGCGCCCTGCAATTTTAATTGCAACTCTATAAAAATAAAAGCAACTTGAATTTATAATCAGCATGTCTGCTGTAGTTCAACTAACTTAATGCTAATGTTTCAGCTAGGCTAGTTATAAGCAGAGACATATGTATATAGACATATACATACATATACATACATACATACATATATATATATATATCTATATATGTATACTAGCACACTTACATACTTATGTATAAAGTGCGAATTCCAATTTCTAACTGTATATATATACATATATGTATGTATATGCATGTAGGTATTTACAGTTGAGGTCAAAGTAATAGTAGCATTTCATAAAAATATTACTCATTTTATGCGGAAAATCTCTCTTCCAAATAAAATCATTATGTAGATAAATGGAATTGTTTACAGCTGTGAATGATTTGAAATACTACAATTTCCAAATACTAAACTTAAAATATGAAGTCATGTTTAGCGTGCACCATTATTTCACCTCTATTCTAATGGAAAATTAAAATAATAATTTAATAAAAATAGATATGAAATAACACATTTAAAGACGTTAAATTTGCTTGATTGTTAATCATTTTTATTGTAATATTTACTTATGTTAAGTATCTACTGCTAAATACATTGTAAATTATTTGTTAACGATAAGGAAAAATTTAATTGTTAAGCGTTTTGTATGCACTTCTATTTTTTTTACCGCAGCTGTGTATATATATGTATGTATATAGTGCATTCGTATCTCCAGAGTTTTGAATGACATATGGGAGATCTTGAGAGCTGCCTGAATGCCCATTTTCTGCTTATCCAAGTAGAGAAACTTACATGCATACATGTGTGGCATACATATGTATGTATGTGGCAAGTAGAGAAGTGGACTTGGAAGTAGGGTGCAGAATGGGCTAACTCGCATTCAGCTGTGGAAAATGGCAAACCCAAATGCAAATGTTTCTCTAATGATGTGAAAACAACAACAGACGATGTGAAAAAAAACAAAACATTTGAACGATCGCAAAAAAGCAACAAAAAATGGCTATTAACAAAGCAATTTGAATTGATGGATTCGTTGACTTGCATAACTATAACTAACTTTTTTGTTGTTCATGCATTTTTGCATTTTTGAGTGCAAAACCAACAAGATAAGTAGAAACTTGAATATTTCCAATTTGGATTTTTGGAAAACATAGCAAGCTCAAGGATTGTCCATTTTTTGTTACCAAAGTTGAAATCATTATTAATATAAAATTTGTTCGAACAACATCTAACATTTTTCGAGTTGCCATAAAGTTGTGAAATTAGTTGGAACAAATTAGTTGGATCCATATCAAGAATGTTTCGAAGGATCAGTGGCGTAAGTAGTTTGATATATATACATACATATATAAATATACATATATTGTTAAATATTTGTTTGAGGAATTAATACATTTCACAAGTGCACACGAATTTACTTAAATGCAGATAATATATTTTCCGCCTAAATTATTTTGGCAACAAGACAAAAATCGACAATTTAGACCATGCATACATAGATATACATACATATATGTTTTTATAGTAGACAAGCAATAGGGTTTGGCAGTTTGTTCTGTGGCGCCATCTATTGCGTAAATGCAAATAGCGCCATCTTTGTGTCAAATCACTTGGTGGTGTATTGCAGTTAAATTATTTCAAATTTGCCGCCAACAATTTTGGTAGCTGCTACGCAACTGTTACTTACGCTGAACTCACCGCAGCGCTGCCACCTTTTCAAGTAACTGAACTTTAAATATGCATGCATTGATTTAAATACATATTTATGTACGCAATAGAAATGTATTTTGTTATTTTTTTTTTGGTTTGGAATTGTTTTCATATACGTATATAATGTCAATTCGGTTTGGTATACAGCATTTCAATGTGCGACGAAACGCTAAATTACTTACGGTTCACCATATGCGTGACGTTATCACCGAGTACGTGACGTATGTGGTAAATTTGAACTGCAGCCAACTTAACATTGAAGCGAAAAATACTAAAGACTACGTAGCATTTTGCCCAGTGTGACCATCATTAGACGATGTTGCCACAATCGACGAAAATTATGATATTGAAGTGGAAGAATTAAACTTGGTGGCAAGAAAGTCGCGAAAGAGTGTTGACTATTGTAAGAAAAAAGTATAATTTGAACGCGCCAAAAGGAATTTACCATCTTTGCGCATTGGTTGAAAACAATTTTGCTGCGCCACCGCTAACAATTCCAACTGGAGTAAATAAAAGAAAACGTAACTAACACAAACTCACACACGCACGCACCAAAAAAAAAAAAAAAACTGCTGGAGGAAAGCCGCTGACGCTACGCCACGCCGCGTAAGACAGCTCAAAAAGCACCCAATTTGTGCACCCAACAAAAAGCAGCGAACTAACAAACGTATATATATATATATATATATATATATACATATATATAGAAGGTAGTTGTATCAATAAGAGGAAAGCGACGCAGCAAAATGAATTCGAAGCGCGTCAAATACACAACGCTGTCAACACAAACAGATGCACCATCGACGGAGAAAATCGTTCCCGTTATCATCCATCACGACGATGAAGTGGAATCGACACAATATACGTATGAGTATACGACCAATGAGGATGACGACACCGAGACGGCCGTGGTGACCCTTACCGATCGCGAACACGAGGCTTTGGCCAATGCCCAGGAGGTGATTATCGATGAGAATGGGCATGCTGTGACGCTGCAGCAGTTGGTCGAGAACAGCACCGTTGAGGAGGTCGAAACGATTGACCAGGGTGACGGCACACACACCATTCTCCGCATTGTGCCCAACATGGCCGACGATGACGATGAGGGCGACGAGGACGATGAGGATGACGACGACGATGATGGCGATGGTGATGGCGATGGCGATGGCGAGGCCATCGATGAATATGACGATGACATTGTGGGCGCCGAGCATGACGAGGCCGAACTGGAGGAGGAGGATGAAATGGGCTCGATTGTGTTCGAGGGCACCATCGATAACAGTCCCGAATCCGATTCGCAGTTGCACAACAAAACCTTCTACTGTCCAAATTGTGGCAATTGTTACAGTGCCGCCGGATCGCTAAAGCTGCACATGCGCGCCTGTTTGCGTCAGCGCAACGAGGTCTCCGCGGAGGATCGCAAGTGCAAGGTGTGCACCAAGGTCTTCAATTCGGTGGCGTATCTCAAGGAGCATATGATGCGTCACACTGGCGAACAGCCGTATCGCTGCATCCGTTGCTATCGCAAATTTGTCGACGAGTCCAAATATGATAGGCACATGGATACGCACAAGCATCAGGATAAACTGGAGGCCGAGGCCGAGGCACTGGCCGCCCAGCATGGCGGCAAAAAGGTGGTCGTCAAGGAGTTCACCTGCTCATTCTGCACACAAAGCTTCACCGTCGTCTTCGACGTCGGTCAGGTGAAGCGTCGCTACGCCTGCGATGCCTGCCGCGACAAATACTCGAACGCGGAGGCGTTACGCCAGCACAAACAGCAGCTCGAGGAGAAGCGCGAGTTTAGCTGCGAGCGATGCGGACGCAAGTTCGTCTTCGAGGGATTCCTGCAACGCCATCTGCCCACATGCGATGGAAGCATTAAGCGCCGTCGTGACATGAAGTAGAGGTGGCAGCAACGTGATGGCAATTGGCGGAGGCGGCGCAAAAGATCTGACCACCACGAAGATGACGAGCACATCGACGAGGAGCAGATGCACCATGGCGTCGTGCCAGATCAAACGCACATGTCGCCACCAATCCGTTACGTTGTTATTAAACGGGAGCAGCCCGAGGAGCTCGAGCTGGAGGAGCAGGACCAGCAGTAGGAGCAGCAGCAGCCCTAGAGGCTGGCGAAAAAAACTTTTATTTTCATTCTTACAAACAAACAAACACGATCTATAGTTAATCCTAGCTTTAAGACAGTCCAGTATGTATATACAGTGTCTTACAGCTCATCAGGTCCAGTGTCTAGCAAAAAATTTAAAGTGCTATAAGGTTTAAACAAAGAAACAAACGCAAAATGTTTAAATGCCAATTTGTTTTATGTTATATCACAAAAAGGAAACTTCAGTTTTTATTAAAATATTAATTAATTATCTAAAATTAGTCAAATACTGAAAACATATCCAAAATACTGGTCAACGCTTTTTTGGAACAGTCTTAGAAAAGTAACATATTAGGCGTATAAAAACTTAAATAAGGATGTTAATACTTAGTATGATATCCTTTAGCCTTAATAACTTCGCTTAACCTATTATTCATGGAAAATACCAGCTTCCGGGTAGTTTCTGGACTGATTTTGCTCCACTCATCCAGCCGAGCATTTTTGAGATCGGATCTGTGATTCTGGATGTTATTTTCCAGCAGATCCCACAAATTTTAAATAACATTTAAATCTGGAGACTGGGCCTGTAGAATTATCATGTGGGGGCAGTTCCAGATAAGCCAGGACTGTACTAATCCGGACTTATGCTTGGCTGTTGTCCTGGTCGTTATCGTGGTAGAACAGGAAAGTACGCCGGATTCCTAGCTCATCGGCACTTTGGAGTAAATTTTCCTTTAATATATTGAAACACACATTCTTGTTCATTGTTGTTTCAATAAACACCAAATTTCCACCGCCGGCTTCCGAGATAGATGCCCATACCATGACACCTCCTCCTCCGTGCTTGACTGTTGCCTTAGGTTTTTGGGATTCTGCTCAGTATTGGACTGTCGCCACACATAATTCCGTCCGTCTGAGCCAAAAATGTTGAATTTAGGCTCATCTTCAACTATGAATGTGTTCCAGAACTCCAAATCCTTGTCCAAGTGGGTTTTGACGAATGTCATCCTAGTACCTTTATTTTTTGCGCTTATAATGGGCTTCTTCCGTGGTACTCGGGCATTAAAGTCATGGTTGCGCAGAACCAGGCGCACAGTTTCCACACTGCACTTTTTCCCCATTTCATCCTGCACCAGTTGAGTCAGTTTTGGAGCCGATAGCTTGGGATTTTCCCTTATTTTCTTGATGATCCTCCGCTCCTCCTGGTCGGTGAAAATCGTTTTTGGTGCCTTTCTGTCCTTGTACTCTATCCGATTTTCGTCGACGAAGCGCCGAATGATGTTGGTCACAGTTGATTTGCTTAGATTTCCCATTTTAGCTATTTGGCGATGTGAATATCTGATCTGGAAATGTTCCAGGAAGAGATTCCGTTGGTCAATGGTGGTCCATTTGCCCATAGTCCTTGTTGGCTGGTTGCACCCAAATTGCAGGATATAACTAAACTGACTACGAAGGATTGGTCTATTTATACCGAAAATCATCAACCTGATGTAAAAAATCCGGGTTTTTTGGCACCCAGGTGTCCATAACGCCCCTGGTCCAAATAATATGTCACCACAAATGAAGGTCCTTTTTTACATAACCCGGCCTAGCCCGTGGGAAAACCCCAATTTATTGGGATCATATATTCATTATGGTGGGTAATATATGTACCTGCCATCGGTCTTTGGAATTTTTGAAAAATATTGGATAATTAGTTTATGGCAGGCAATTAAAATTTTTGCTAGACACTGGACCTGATGCGCTGTGAGACACTGTATGTGATCCCATAGATCATAAAAAGAGATACTGACAGGAACATGATCAGCAGAAAAGGGTTTTTTTTTTTAAACATATAATAATAGTTATAAGAATTTGTTATGAAATTTTCGCGGAGTTTTTTTTATTTTATTCATTATCTTCAGGGAAGCCCTTCCATGAATTCGTTTTTCGAAGTCAACTTGAGGTGTTCGTACTTTTAATTTGATGTTTTCCTATTCACTTACATACCGATCATAATTGATATTAGTGATCCAATAATACCGATTGTGTGTAATCCCCTAACATGCATTGACGTTGAATTCAATAAAACAAAAAAAAAAAACGAAAACCAAAAAAAACTTAAACATGCGTTATATAATCACCATATTATCAATGCTGTTGATTAAATTCTACAACATCATTTTGGTTCCAAGAAAAGAGATCATCTCTGACAATTCCGCATCTTTCTTAGTTTTTAATCCATTTGAAGTTCTTCCCCTCATTAAATGGAACTCATTCCAAGTTGAAGTTTTGGGCAAAAAATAGAATTATTTTGAACAGCGAGTATATACTATATACATAGCGTCCAAGAAATTCAACTAGTTATATATATATATATATATATATATATATATATATATATATTCTGACGAACATAAAACAACATTTGATGCTTTCTGGTCTTTTTTTCTCTTCTCTGTTATATTAACCAATGCATGTTATTCAATTTAATGGGTGATAAGGCGCAGCTAGAAACAAAAAAAAAGTTTCACAATGTGCATTAACTAATTAGTTGATAGGGGGGTTTGAGAGGGAGCAACAGCAGCTGATGCAGTGGCTCCTCCCCAGACTCCATCCTCCTTTCGTCGTTTAAGACCAGAGTTTCAGATTGGCGCGCTTAGCGTATGATTTCCAGTCGGTGTGCGCGTAGAACTCCTTGAAAATTGGTGTAACTAGTGTATCCTCGGGCAGAGTCTTGTAAATGGGCTCGCCGTACCAGGTGCCCACCTAGAATAATAATTCATATTCAATTTTTGGGTTTGGTTTTTTGGAGTTGCTCAAATTTACCTCCCAGCCGAGCACGTTCTTCATTAGGAACGCATCTCGATTTCGTACGTAGGATTTTGCCCTGTGTGACCATCATTAGACGATGTTGCCACAATTGACGAAAATTATGATATTGAAGTGGAAGAATTAAACTTGGTGGCAAGAAAGTCGCGAAAAAGTGTTGACTATTGTAAGAAAAAAGTATAATTTGAACGTGCCAAAAGGAATTTACCATCTTTGCGCATTGGTTGAAAACAATTTTGCTGCGCCACCGCTCACAATTCTACCTGGAATAAATAAAAGAAAACGTAACTAACACAAACTCACACACGCACGCACCAAAAAACAAAAAAAAAAAAACTGCTGGAGGAGAGCCGCTGACGCTACGCCACGCCGCGTAAGACAGCCCAAAAAAGCACCCAATTTGTGCACCCAACAAAAAGCAGCGAACTAACAAACGTATATATATATATATATATATATATACTATATATATATATATATATATATATATATATATATACATATATATATATACATATATATAGAAGGTAGTTGTATCAATAAGAGGAAAGCGACGCAGCAAAATGAATTCGAAGCGCGTCAAATACACAACGCTGTCAACACAAACAGATGCACCATCGACGGAGAAAATCGTTCCCGTTATCATCCATCACGACGATGAAGTGGAATCGACACAATATACGTATGAGTATACGACCAATGAGGATGACGACACCGAGACGGTCGTGGTGACCTTTACCGATCGCGGACACGAGGCTTTGGCCAATGCCCAGGAGGTGATTATCGATGAGAATGGGCATGCTGTGACGCTGCAGCAGTTGGTCGAGAACAGCACCGTTGAGGAGGTCGAAACGATTGACCAGGGTGACGGCACACACACCATTCTCCGCATTGTGCCCAACATGGCCGACGATGACGATGAGGGCGACGAGGACGATGAGGATGACGACGACGATGATGGCGATGGTGATGGCGATGGCGATGGCGAGGCCATCGATGAATATGACGATGACATTGTGGGCGCCGAGCATGACGAGGCCGAACTGGAGGAGGAGGATGAAATGGGCTCGATTGTGTTCGAGGGCACCATCGATAACAGTCCCGAATCCGATTCGCAGTTGCACAACAAAACCTTCTACTGTCCAAATTGTGGCAATTGTTACAGTGGCACCGGACCGCTAAAGGTGCACATGCGCGCCTGTTTGCGTCAGCGCAACGAGGTCTCCGTGGAGGATCGCAGGTGCAAGGTGTGCACCAAGGTCCTCCATTCGGTGGCGTATCTCAAGCAGCATATGATGCGTCACACTGGCGAACAGCCGTATCGCTGCATCCGTTGCAATCGCAAATTTGTCGACGAGTCCAAATATGATAGGCACATGGATACGCACAAGCATCAGGATAAACTGGAGGCCGAGGCCGAGGCACTGGCCGCCCAGCATGGCGGCAAAAAGGTGGTCGTCAAGGAGTTCACCTGCTCATTCTGCACACAAAGCTTCACCGTCGTCTTCGACGTCGGTCAGGAGAAGCGTCGCTACGCCTGCGATTCCTGCCGCGACAAATACTCGAACGCGGAGGTGTTACGCCAGCACAAGCAGCAGGTCGAGGAGAAGCGCAAGTTTAGCTGCGAGCGATGCGGACGCAAGTTCGTCCTCGAGGGATTCCTGCAACGCCATCTGCGCACATGCGATGGAAGCATTAAGCGCCGTCGTGACATGAAGTAGAGGTGGCAGCAACGTGATGGCAATTGGCGGAGGCGGCGCAAAAGATCTGACCACCACGAAGATGACGAGCACATCGACGAGGAGCAGATGCACCATGGCGTCGTGCCAGATCAAACGCACATGTCCGTTCCGTTACGTTGTTATTAAACGGGAGCAGCCCGAGGAGCTCGAGCTGGAGGAGCAGGACCAGCAGTAGGAGCAGCAGCAGCCCTAGAGGCTGGTGAAAAAATACTTTTATTTTCATTTTTACAAACAAACAAACACGATCTCTAGTTAATCCTAGCTTTAAGACAGTCTAGTATATATATATGTGATCCCATAGATCATAAAAAGAGATACTGACAGGAACATGATCAGCAGAAAAGGTTTTTTTTTTTTAAACATATAATAATAGTTATAAGAATTTGTTATGAAATTTTCGCGGAGTTTTTTTTTTTATTTTATTCATTATCTTCAGGGAAGCCCTTCCATGAATTCGTTTTTCGAAGTCAACTTGAGGTGTTCGTACTTTTAATTTGATGTTTTCCTATTCACTTACATACCGATCATAATTGATATTAGTGATCCAATAATACCGATTGTGTGTAATCCCTAACATACATTGACATTGAATTCAATAAAAAAAAAACAAACAAAAAACGAAAACCAAAAAAAACTTAAACATGCGTTATATAATCACCATATTATCAATGCTGTTGATTAAATTCTACATCATTTTGGTTCCAAGAAAAGAGATCATCTCTGACAATTCCGCATCTTTCTTAGTATTTAATCCATTTGAAGTTCTTCCCCTCATTAAATGGAACTCATTCCAAGTTGAAGTTTTGGGCAAAAAATAGAATTATTTTGAACAGCGAGTATATACTATATACATAGCGTCCAAGAAATTCAACTAGTTATATATATATATATATATATATATATATATATATATATATATATTCTGACGAACATAAAACAACATTTGATGCTTTCTGGTCTTTTTTTCTCTTCTCTGTTATATTAACCAATGCATGTTATTCAATTTAATGGGTGATAAGGCGCAGCTAGAAACAAAAAAAAAGTTTCACAATGTGCATTAACTAATTAGTTGATAGGGGGGTTTGAGAGGGAGCAACAGCAGCTGATGCAGTGGCTCCTCCCCAGACTCCATCCTCCTTTCGTCGTTTAAGACCAGAGTTTCAGATTGGCGCGCTTAGCGTATGATTTCCAGTCGGTGTGCGCGTAGAACTCCTTGAAAATTGGTGTAACTAGTGTATCCTCGGGCAGAGTCTTGTAAATGGGCTCGCCGTACCAGGTGCCCACCTAGAATAATAATTCATATTCAATTTTTGGGTTTGGTTTTTTGGAGTTGCGCAAATTTACCTCCCAGCCGGGCACGTTCTTCATTAGGTCCGCCTCCTCGTCGCGATTGCGGCGCAGTTGGCGCAAGAATTCGCGATCGCGTTCCGCAATCAGTATGGGGAAGATGACATTCTGGGCGGAACGCATCTCGATTTCGTCACGCCTCACCTTTTTGGCCGTCAAATAGTAGATGCCCAGGCCAACCGTGGTTACCGCCACATAGGCGCCAATCATTGTGAAACCTGCGTATATAGTTATATATATATGCAAATATTCGTATATTGGAAATGCATTATTATTGACGCACCTGTGAAATAGCTCTTGGGCGGCACACGGGCAAATGGGATCTTCTTGTATCCACCGGGTGGTGGCAGGTCCTGTTTAGGGGGCACTTGCGACACAGCCGTCGCCATGTTGCCGGCTGCAATATACAGAATTTAATAGCGCTAAGGTGCATAGATCCATAGCGGCATTTATATTTTAGCTTACGCTTTGAGAATCTGGTGAAAAATAGGATATCTAACTGTCAAAATTTCACGACGCCTTTTGCATAACATACAGCACAATGTGACCGCAGACAACAAAATCCCAAAATACCAAAATAATGTAATTCGCAGAAAAATTAATTTGATATTTGGATGGATTTGTTGCTATTTGCAAATGATTTAAAGTTAATATCTGTAATTTAATTTCAAGTAAATTCCGGCGTAAAGCATGACGGCTACATGTAAATATCAATATTTTTAATACTAAAATAGTATTTAAGCTGTAGGCTATGAATCAATTTATTTTCTGGCAGCCTTGACAACTACGTAAAATAAAAACTGTGCGAGAGAAATATTCTTCATATGTCTGCTGATCTTATTATAATTGTGTGCTCAGAAAAACTTCTTTTAGTTTAATTTAGAATTGCGCTTTTGCATAAATTGTGCTTATGTTCAATAAATCAATACCATCAAGAAGTCAACTATCCCAAATATTGCTCTTCCGAACTTAAAGAAACCGTCGCATGCGCAGCTAAATTCGCAGGTAAAAAATAAAGAAATCATGGAGAAGGTGATCCATCAGGCAGCAATAATGCATATTCAAATATTGCGCGTACACCGCATTCATCAACTGTGTGTTGCGTGGGTGGTCCAGTATTTCGTTGGTATTTTCATCAGGTTCGATATTAGGAATATCATGCATGCTCATCGAAATATACAAATATTGGCTTAAGCGTATTCTTTAAATCATCCGAATAATAATAATGGTTTCTCTGCTGATCTTCTTGGATATCCGCCAATACATTTATTTATTTTCTGCTTGATATGTTCAATAGAAATGTATCGATAAAGGCAACAACCACAAAATAATCGATGGCAAGCAACTGAAAGCCAACCAAACCATTCGAATTCGAATAATATTTTAACATTCAGTTGCCGCGCAGCTGCCGTATAGGAAGGGAGAGTAGGAAACATTTTTCGCTCGCCAAACAAAACGCCACAAGAAAAAGAACATTTCCAAAATTCTTCACTGGGGGAAAAGCAATTTTTTTCTGTGTGTGTGCGTGTTAGTGTCCAACAATTTTGAGACAGTGTTTTCGAGTTTTCTACGCAACAACAGCCAAATTAGCATAAATCATGTCGCTCTATCGCATTTCTGCACGTAAACTTGTCGACGCACAGGTGAGTTATCCATCAATTAATCCCCCTACCCCTCTCGCGCAACAATCAATCATCTATCAGATTTTATAATTACTGTTCAAATGCCAACCGCCGCTCGATTCGGTTCGCACGCATTATTTTTGGTGTTGTTTTCAAAGCAAAAGGATCTTGGATACTACTAATCAAGCGTGGCTTTCCAACGCACACATACCAGCTAGCTGATTGTATTGGCTTGTGTATATGTGTGTGTGTGTGTGTACGTTTTTGTTGGCAAGGGCAACGTCAAGCCAAAAAAAAGCCCCAGCCATGTGCTTGCGATTAAAAAAAAGACTGCTAAACGAAAACAATTTATTGCTGTTCTCCGCTCCCGCCCGCAATATTAGCAGTTGTAAATTGTCATTTTTAGACATGCTTTAATCGGCTATGTGCTAATTTTCCGGGCACAGTGGGTGATTACATAATCGCACAGAATTTTCACCACTTGGCTAAAATAGCAAAGCGCGAATCTTCTTTATAAATAAAACTCTCACCAGACGCAGTCGCAGTCGCCGTCGCAGCGCGGGCAGCGCAGTTAGAGTTTAATGAACTTCTTCATCTTTAGTCCCCTTTTTCACCAAATCGCAGCTGCATCTTTAGTGACTCTTATTTATTAAGTTATTTTTGTTGTTTAATTTCCATTAACGTGTCGCCTCTGCTCGGTTTAAATTTGGCTAAAACCTTATTCTTGAACTGCTGTTACAGCAGCAGCAGCAACCAGTCACAACAACAACAATCTGACGCTCCCATCCAAAAAGAGCGGCTCTCCGCAGCAGCAGCAGCAACTGTGCAGGTAGCACAGCAGAGAATGATACTGTCAATCGCTCTCTCTCTCTCTCGCATTCGCTCTATTTTACTCTCTTGAGTAAGAAAGTTATGCGACACGTGTTGTTGTGGTTTGAGTTCTGCTCTGCTTTGCATATGAGATGCGCTGCGCTGCTGTGCTTCTGTTGCCAAAAGTGTTTCTACACAGCGCCAAAAAGATTGTCCGCCGAATGACCTTTAATCAGAGAGCTCATCCACCGCCCACTAGACTGCAGACTGCCACGTACATATTTATGCATATATATGTATATATATACGTGTATATATATACATGTATATATATATATATATATATATATGTGTATATACATATATATTTGTATTCATACATATGTTTGTGTTGATTATGCAATGCCGAAAAATCAGCGGACAAGTTGCGGAAAAACTTTCAATTGAAAAATCAATAGAGGCAGGCAGCGGCGCAGGCAGCAGTCTCATCACACGGTTTACAGGACGAGCCTCCTTTTAAGCGCATTGTTCTTGCACATCGTTTTTGGGGTTGTTGTTCTTGTTGTTGCTGTTTTTGGAGTGTATGTGTCTGTGTCTGTGTGCGTGTGTGTAAATAAAATAGAGTGAGAGAGAAAGAGAGGGGGAGTGAGAGCAACAGAGGGCGATAATGAGCTACCTAATGTGTGACGCAAACATTTTTTGGTGCGTAATATAAAAAGTTAAGTAATCTATTTTGCATTTTCGAAAATGTTATGCATGCGAACCGTTCGCTTATTCCGTTCGTTCATTGGTTCGTTTGTTCTATGGCCACAAATTTTCTGCTCGTCTTTTTTTCTTTTTCTTTCTGCTGCTGTTATTGGCGTTGTGCCAAAAAACGTGCAGCAACACACACACACAGACACAGGCAAACGTCCTTCACGCTGTTGTGGTTGTTGCTTGGCTATAAATACGAAAATAGGTAAATGATGAAAAGGGCTCGATATGTACAGTGTACTCTGTTCCGGGACCATTATTGTTCTGTGTGTAACACTTTCAGTTTGCCAAATGCACAACTAAAAATACATACATACGCAAATATGCATGCAATATACATATACATACATATATACACACACAGAAGAACAAGAGGACGAAGTAGAACAACGACACGCAAGGCCTTTAAGCAGCGGCAACATTTGACGTACGTCCGTCCGTGCGTCCGACTTAATAACAAACACGCGAAATTATTTAACGCCCCGACGCTAATACGTCACGATATCTGATCAATGCTTACGTAAAATGTTGCCGTTTAACGTAGCGCAGCGAACAGCGAATCTGCCCTTTTGGCAACAACTTCGCGCATGTCTGCATGTGTGTGTGTGTGTGTGTGTATGTATTGTGTTTTGCTCTCTTAGCCGCTGGCAGGTGACAGCTGACAGCTGATCAGACACTTACATAATACAAATGTCGCTTAATTAACTATATTTAATTGGCATCCTCATCGAATAATCAAATATCGAAGAAGAAAATAAACATTTGATATTTATCCAACTGTATTCAAACTCTTTTTAAGGCATTGATCTTATATGATGGTATGGAACACATATTCGGCTCAAAAATATTGGGTTCGCTTGAGAAGTAAAGCAATTGAGCTTTTATTAATAAACTAATAAAGTGTTATTTATGGCAGCAGCGGTTGCGACATTCCAAGTCGTCTTATCACCGAAAACATGTGCTGCCAATCTCAAGTGGCATTGTTGAAGAGGGGCCCACCTGCAATTTGGGTTTCATATTTCTCTTCTTCGTGTTATTTCGCACCATGTGTTGAAAATTCCTCTGATATTTAAAGTTATATGCTTGCTGCTTGAGCAGATAACAATGGCTTGACTGTATGGATGGCGTCATGGAAACTTTGCATGGTAATGAAATTGTCGGCAATGCATAAGTGTGCTTAGTCTGTGATAAGCAGAATCGCTGTTAATAGCCGAGCCATGATCATGTGATGTAATCGGGTTGACAAACGACTCTCATAGCGTGTTGCTCCTCTGCATTGTATGTATATACATACATACATATATATATATATATATATATATATATTATATATATAGTATTTACATTGTGCAATCGGCAGACGCCCAACCAACATGGCATGGCTTAACTGATAAGCATGACAAATTTGTGTGGGGGCACATGATCGAGATCAAAATCGGAACACACGCAGCCAACAAACGTTCTACGTGTGTTGCTGATAACAGCTGACACGACAAGACGACGAAAATAAAAGAGAAGAAAATGAAAGCTATCAAATAACAAGACAGTGGCCCACGCATTCTGTTAAGAGGTGTTCATTTAATTAGAGGACTATTTGTTTAACACAAAATACTAAACAGACAAATACTGCATAATATTTACACAGCGAAATAAGATCCCCAATTATTTGCATAGCTTTCGTGGCATGCTAATGAAAGGATCACACATTGATTGAATACAATGATAACAGTTGCAAATAAACCCGAGAACCCAGTGAAGAAGAAGAAGAAGAAGAAGAGTAACGGAAGCTAATTAGTTTGTGGGACATTGAAGCTTGACAAGAGCTTGGATATACCTGTTGCATGATTGATGACCCAAAGTAGCCAAAGTTAAGACCTTGCTTTGATTGATGGGCAATATGCCTGATCTTATATTGCTGTTGCATTCATTCAATTCCGCTAATGAACTCAAGTTATCAACAACAACAACAACGGCTGTTAACAGTGGCAAAACACATTGTGTTTACTTTACTTAACAATAAAGGCAAGAGCAAATAGCAACTGGCGGCATAAGGTTGTTGCAAACCAATACACCCCCTCCACCCAATCGTCTATTGCCAACATTTCGATGCAAGCAAATGTTGAACTTAACTTAATATCTTGAAATGGAGCGGGAGTGAAACAGCTTGCCAAACAATTACATAAATTTTCTGGCTAATAAAATAGTAATTCCCGTCGACAGCAATTCAGAATAACAACGACACGCAACTGAGGAACGAGGGCAACAAGCTATGTGCAGGGAGGTGTGCCAAATGATTCGTCAGGAAAACAGAAAAAAACGAGTTCGCGATAAACGATAAAACTGTTCCACTAATTCTCTAAGATCGTAGAAAAGATGCCGAGTCACTGCTATCGTAAAGTACACAACAAAATTTATTTAGCTAACTTTAAGCATTATCGACTTCAAGTGCATCGCACAATTCTCCCGTTCACCTTGATGCCAAAACTTGCAATCAGTCGAGGTTCCGTTAATGCGGCGAGAGCTGCTGCATTCGAATTATGAAGGTTGCGTCACGTATTGTTTATGGATCTATAGTTTGTATCTAATTTATCTGTCATGCCACTCGTCTCGTAATTGCCGTTCACGTGAAAATACTCGGGAATTACAAAAGACAAAAACAAAAAAACAAACAAAAACAAAAACTAGAAACTTCTTCGAGAGAGCTACTCGACTACGAGATACCCTGAACCCCAATGTATACTACGGTTATTCAACAGATATTCAACGAAGTCCAAGTCATATCAAAGTATATTCCTTTCGTATAACAAAGTTATAGCTTGAAACATTTTTGAGTTCCTTTTGTTTTTGCATCGATATTCTCGAAACTATCGTGGAAGAAGTTATCGATCAAATCAAATATACTTGATGAGAACTTATATATTCCATTCCAATCCTGATACTCTCTGAAACAGCGACAATCATACAGAAAGACAAAGAGGCGGATATGGCTACATCGACTCGACTGCTTTTGCTGATTAAGATATATATATATATATATATATATATATATATGGGGTCGTTCTGCCATTTGTAATGTGTACTTAGGGCATACAAGGTAAAAGTAAAAGTGCATGCCTACACACAATTCATTGTTGAAGCTCACACTGATCAATAGTGCGCTCCACGACGTGAACCGTGAAGCTAATGCCGTCCCAGACCTTAACACGCGACTGCGATTTCCTTGGTATTTCTATATATGTATACATATTGTTATATATACATGTATGTATACACTATATACTGCATACATATTAAATATATGTTATATAGGCGATAAGTTGGAAGCGCGTGAGACCGCTGCGGGGACCTTCAATTTTCAATGGGCCAAGCGCTTATCAGCGGCGGGGCGCTGTTTGGAACGGGGTCATTCCTCCCTCTTATCTCTCTCTCACTCTCTCTGCCTCTTTCTGTGCAAGAAGGCAGACGACACACGCCCGTGAAACTAATCTGATTATGTTCATGACTTTCACATGTATTATGCAAACAAATGTATTTTGCGCAAAAAAAAGATATATATATATATATATGTATATGTGTGGATACACAAATAATCAAGTATCTATAGGGAAGAATAAGTATCTTGGCCAGTGATAAGATAATGATGGTCCCCCATTTACAATGCAAACAAAAATGGAAAAAATTACGCAAAATAATGCGCTTTGTGTGCGTAAAATTGAGTGCGAGACTTAAACGTGCGTGGTGCGTGTGCAAACTGTGCGTTGATAGATGAGAGAGCCTCCGTGTGACGCATGTCTCTGCATTATTCGCACTGTTACGCAAGCTTAAACTAAACAGTTGATGTCATCTCTAATCTCTCACTCTCTTTCACCCACTCTCTCTCTCTCTCTCTCTATTTGCTCGTATTCGTATTGTTCCTTTTTGTTAGCGCATGATTAGCCGAGAAAAGAAAATACACACAAGCAAACTTTGACATCTTAATTACCATTGGCGTTTACATGTGTGTGTGTATGTGTATGAGTCTGTAGCTGCGTTGAGAGCGCTAACATTGATGCTGACGTCTCCGTTGCGGTTGCGGTTTATGCACCTGACAAAACGCCGTTTTGTTTTTTCCCCGTTTTATTTGTACAACAAAAATAGCTCCGATTGCATTTTGTTGATTTTTTCGGCCACTCTGCATTTACCGTAATGATCGTGATTTAATCGATGGGCGTTGCAGCATTTGCGATGGTGCGATTGCGATATTTTCAATAGTTTCATATTAATCAACACTTTTTTTAGAATCAATCATTCTATATAAATTACAATGTGTGTAATTGATAATGATTAGTAATTATTTCATCATTATTATATCAAGCTATGTCATAAATTATACGCTGTGCAATTTAAAATGATTTGCATTTGCTGATAGGAGACCATCATCCATCCCACTCATAATATCGGTAAACGATGACGAGCAGCACATAGTACGCGTAAATTATATAATTTTATCAATGAAATCGGGCTTTTGGGACACCGGCCAGTGAAAACCGGTTAGTGTGTTTATGTTTACACACACACACACACACACACACACACACAAATCAATATCGATATGCACATACGCAAAACAAACTAAACAATAAATTTAAGGCATGGAATTCGATTTGAAAACGAGTCCGTCGCTTGGCGGCACCACAAGTTCACATGGTTAATTGAATTTGCTGACCCACTAGCCGCAAAAAAAAAATTTTAAAAAAAACGAGACAAGAGAGATAGAGAAAGAGAGAGGAGAGGGGCAGCCGCCAAAGTCAATTGCACTTTGCGCTTGAGCTTGGATTCCGTTTTCATTACCACGTCGATTCATCTGAGTAGACGCCGCGCGTGGCAACAGCAATTGAACGTTATGTGGCTTTGGAATTTTGCCTGTTGCTTTAAGCTTGAGTCTCGATGGCCTGATCGTAAAAGTAACAAAAAAAAAAAAACTAGTTGTAACCGGATTTGCGTGACTGCTTCTTCTTCCTGCTTGAGGTCAAACTTGCGTTGATCTTTTGTGTACGGCGCGCTTTTGTCGACGCCGCAGTTGCGCTGCCGTCTTCGTCAACGTTTTTTTGCGCTTCTGTTTTTGCGTGTGTGCTTTCGCAGCGAATTATGCAACAACAACAACGAGAGCATGAAGAATAAAAAAAAAAATTACAATAAAAAAGCTACTGCCACTGGGGCATTGCCTGATCAACGAGCGGTTGAGTCATGGAGATGTAGCACTGAGGCTGGTGCACTTGCTGCTCTGCTTCTCTCAGTCTGCTCTTATCAAAAAATATATACGTATACTCCACAAATTAATATGTATGTATGTGTGTGTGTGTGTGTGTGGGGATTGGCGTTGCTTATCAATACAACTAGACTTGAACGTAATTTCACGCGTAGTCGCGCCTTGAAGTGCGGCTCAATGACAGCCAATTGGATTGGCACAACTCAGCTGATTGTTATCGATAAACGAAACATTTACGCCTAACAGCAACAACAACATAAGCCTGGTAAGGAGGTAGCCAACCAAAATGAGCATAATTTCAGCATAATCATTTCAGGGCTGCCAACTTTCTAGTTTGTCGGTTCAAATAATTCAATGAGGCATTGGAAAAATTCAAAAAGCAAACATAATTAAAAAGAAATTGAATTGCAAATGTTTCATCCTGCTTATTTTTGTTGTATTTCGTTACAGAAAGCTCCTATTGTTAGCGCTTATGTGCGTCAAATTGCTTCTGATGGCGCCAGCCTGCGTGAAGTGCTTGCCGCCAAGATCCCCCAAGAGCAGGAGCGGGTTAAGGCATTCAGGAAGCAGCATGGTTCAACAAAGATGGGCGAGACGACCATTGATATGATGTACGGTGGCATGCGCGGCATCAGGGCTCTGGTTACAGAGACCTCTGTGCTGGATCCCGATGAGGGTATCGCTTCCGTGGCCTATCCATTCCCGAATGCCAGAAGGTGCTGCCTGCCGCACCGGGTGGATCCGAGCCACTGCCAGAGGGCCTCTTCTGGTTGCTGATGACCGGCGAGGTGCCGACCCAGAGTCAGGTGCAGCAGCTATCCTGCGAATGGGCCGACCGTGCTGCCCTGCCACAGCATGTGGTTACCATGCTGAACAACATGCCCACCACACTGCACCCGATGTCGCAGTTTGCTGCCGCCGTTACGGCCCTCAATCATGACAGCAAATTCGCCAAGGCGTACTCTGCGGGCGTGCACAAATCGAAGTACTGGGAAGCGACCTATGAGGATAGCATGGATTTAATTGCCAAACTGCCGGTGGTTGCTGCCACCATCTATTGCAATACGTATCGCGGCGGCAAGGGATCCCGTGCGATTGACTCCAATCTGGATTGGTCTGCCAATTTCGTGAAAATGCTCGGCTATGACACTGCCCCGTTCACCGAGCTGATGCGCCTCTATCTAACCATTCACAGTGACCACGAGGGTGGCAATGTGTCCGCTCACACCACGCATTTGGTTGGTTCCGCACTCAGTGATCCGTATCTATCGTTTGCCGCCGGCTTGAACGGTTTGGCTGGTCCACTGCACGGTCTGGCCAACCAGGAGGTGCTCCTCTGGCTGCGCAAGTTGCAGAAGGAGGCTGGCAACAATCCCTCTGAGGAGCAGCTTAAGGAATACATCTGGAAGACGCTCAAGTCCGGACAGGTGCGTTCATTTAACATAGTACCAATTGCTCCAAGACTATATCTAATCTGTATGTTAATTGTTTTTTTAGGTTGTGCCCGGTTATGGTCACGCTGTGCTGCGCAAGACCGATCCTCGTTATACCTGCCAACGCGAGTTCGCCCTCAAGCATCTGCCCGATGATGATACCTTCCAGCTGGTATCGAATATCTACAAGGTGGTGCCACCAATTCTAACTGAACTTGGCAAGGTGAAGAACCCCTGGCCCAATGTGGATGCTCACTCCGGTGTTCTGCTGCAATACTATGGCATGAAGGAGATGAACTATTACACCGTACTGTTCGGCGTCTCCCGAGCCCTCGGCGTACTCGCCTCCCTTGTCTGGGACCGTGCTCTCGGCCTGCCCATCGAGCGTCCCAAGTCCTTCTCCACCGATGCGCTCATGAAGCTGGTGAAGAAGTAAGCACAGCGAATTCGTTAAATGCAAAAGAAAACAATGCTGCGTTATCCAATGCAGTAGTGTCCTGTGGCTGGGGGAAGGGGGGAGTTCAGTAAATGTACAACAACAACAAAAACAAGAACAACAATAATAATATTTATATTAACACCAACCAACAATTCGAAACGTGAAGCAAAAATATTAGCAGTTGGCAAGTAACGGACGAGAGAGAATCCACGCAGATGGAGATGATGGAGTATTGACGATAAATCATAAAAGTATGATGGAAATCACAACAACAAGGTGTTGATATTGGGATAGCGAGAGAGAGAGAGGGAGAGAGCGATAGAGAGAGATGTGAGAAGAGAAGTGAGAAGAGAGGATAGTTAAGGAAGTTGAACAAATCTAGTAAAGGAAAATCAAGAATAATAACCAAATGCGAAATCTGCAACAGCAAAACAATAAGTTGGAAATAAGGCAACCTTTATATTTAGTAGTGTAGCTAAATTATAAATGAATCATATAAAAAAAAAAAAATAAAAAAAACAGAATGAAGAGAGAAATGTTAAAATGCAAATGCAAATGCAAAAATAAAATCACTTAAACATATGTTTAAGCGCTATTTATACCATATTAAGATCAATCTATAATGGGAAACAACTGTTTGCACACATCCCATTTTTCACTTTACCAACTTTATGTTGAGCATTTTTCCAACTTCAACAAACGCTTTGCTTTTCGTATGTCCTTCCTGAACTGCTTAATTAGTTTGTTACTTAATTAAACTTTAAGCCGATATTATGTTTGCGGTCTCTTATGCATTGACTAATCTTACCGGAGGAAAACCCGAACCACTCAAAGCCCCGCTTAATTTCTAAAAACTAAATTGATAAAACTTTACTTTTAATTTACCCTTTAACTATATAGTTTTTTCTTTTACGTTTATTTTAAACAATGGAAACATATTGTTATTTTATGTAATTTATTGCAAACCAGTAAATATAATAACGAAAATTAAAATACAGACAAACAAGTGGAATGAAAAACCCTCAAAAAAAACCTAATAAAAAACAAAATAATATAAAAACAAACGCACTCAGAGCTTTTCATTCATTCAAATTTTGGCGGCAGATAACAGCGGATCAGTGTGCTCTGTTATTAAGCTTTAATGGTCACACCGCAACAACGGCAACTTATCGGCCAAATGTTGAGCCGATAGTGGTTCATCGATAAAATATCGTTATATATATTGCAGCACTGCTAGCCGATTTGCGCACCGTGTTACATCATTTATAGACAAATTATAGGCAAATTGAACGGTATTTGTGCAGTGCAAAGCGAGAAGACAAACAATTACTTTTATTTAGTAGAAATGTGCATGCAGTTGGAAAATTGGAGCGCGATTTCATAACGAACTAAGCCCAAGCCCAAGCCCGAAGACAACACCAACGTGAACTTGCGGGCTGCGTGTTTTGGGTCGTGTTCGCCGGAATATAAACATACGATGAGTGAATTAAACACCAATCAGGTTAGTTGCTGGCCAGGTTTAACAGTTCAGTCCCAACTCAAGTTAAATACGCAACACCAGCCAATCAGCGAAAAATTATCTGTATATCAGTAGTTGTATATAAATATATATATTTTCTTTGATTACGATTACAAACACACACAGACATAAATAAACTGCGCCGTTGCAGCATCTTTGAATGTGTGCGGCGTGTTTGTGAGAACAAATATTTAATTTTCACTTTTGACTTATTTAATTCATTTTTTTGTTATGTTATTTTTGTTTAGTTTCGCCTTTGATGTCATATTTTGTTACATTTGCCTTTGTCTTTTCAGTTTTGTGCCATTGATTTTTGAGTATTTCAGCCCAAAATATACGAGGAATAAAAACAAAAAACAAAAAAAAAAGTAAAAACCAGCAGCAGCAATTAGAGCAAGCAATTCCGATCCCGATACCGATACCTATATCCATCCCATCCCCGAAACACCAAACAAAACCAAAATCAACGTGCACTTTTCGTTATAATTTGATTGTTTAGTTCTTGGTTTGGGTTTTGTTGATTTGGACCGGGACAGGGATAAGAGATAAGGGATAAGGGGCAAGGGTATCTGCATAGGCTGCATACCTTTTGTTTTGTATCAAAATTCTCTCTCGTTTAACAAATCGCAACGCAATTCACGCAAATTCACCAAACCAATGGCGGCCTATTTGAATCGCACCATCTCGCTGGTGACTGGCCAAACGGGCCCCTCCGGCAACGACCAAAACTCGACGGGCACCGACTCCGTGGACGATTCACGTCACAATCTATCGCTGCAATCGTCCGCCTCATCGACGTCGGCCAACTACAACGCCATCACTGATAATCGCATGTATCAATCGAATGACAAATCGCCGCTGCAGATATTCGTGCGCGCCAAGAAGAAGATCAACGATATCTATGGTGAAATCGAGGAGTATGTGCTCGAGACAACCACATTCATTAATGGTAGGCAGTTCTTGATAGCTTCAAGAGTAATTACGTAACTCATTCATCTACTCCCTTGCCTTGGCTTGCCTTGCCTTGCCTTGCAGCTCTTCATGCGGACGCGGAAATTGTGGACAAGGCGGAGCGTGAGCTATTTGAGAGCTATGTGCATAAGGTGGCTGCAATACGTGAGGTACTGCAGCGGGATCACATGAAGGTCGCCTTCTTCGGGCGCACTTCCAATGGCAAGAGCTCCGTCATTAATGCCATGCTACGCGAAAAGATTCTGCCCAGCGGCATTGGGCATACAACAAACTGTTTCTGCCAGGTGGAGGGCAGCGATGGCGGCGAGGCCTATCTCATGAAGGAGGGCTCCGATGAGAAGCTCAATGTGGTGGTATGTGCGATAGCCAAAAATGTCAATTAATCGTCAAAACAGCTCAAATATGTATATATCTTAAGGGTCTAGGCTATATCTCCAAAAAGATCTCCCATTTTAATTTTAAGTTGGTCTTGTAGTTTCAACAGACTCATTGATTTAGATAGATAGATATATATATAATGCGGAATTAAGCGATATTTTGTTGTGCCGATATTGATTGGATGATTTTTTCCAGAACATAAAACAACTGGCGAACGCACTGTGCCAGGAAAAGCTGAGCGAGAGCAGCCTGGTGCGCATCTTTTGGCCACGGGAACGCTGCAGCTTATTGCGCGATGATGTCGTCTTTGTGGACTCGCCGGGCGTTGATGTGTCCGCCAATTTGGACGATTGGATTGACAATCATTGCCTCAACGCGGACGTATTTGTGCTAGTCCTGAATGCGGAGTCAACAATGACACGGGCGGAAAAGCAATTCTTTCACACCGTCTCCCAAAAGCTTTCCAAGCCCAATATCTTTATACTGAACAATCGATGGGATGCCTCGGCCAATGAGCCCGAGTTCCAGGATTCGGTAAGATAATTTTTGTTCGCTGTCTTTCTCTCTTTCTCTCTCTCTCTCTCCATCTTTGGATGGATATTGTTAGCGTATTTGTAAATGTTGTCGTATATTTCATTACTCTTGTTTACTATACTACCTCACCAAATTCGACATGTAATGTTAACAACGCCAGGAACTGGCTAAGGTAATGTCATCCCAGACCCAGGCCCCGACGAGCTCTTGCTAACGAAATGCGCTTTGTTGGCTGTGTTTTGTTTTGATTAACCTGCCCACAGCCTGCCACAGCTTCGATTCAACATGAATATGTCTATCGTTAATCATTAATTAAACTTAGAATCACAAATCTGTTTGTACAAATGTAAAAAGCTTACTTTCATCTCTCTCAATACTAATCATTAATAACAATGATCAATGAATGATCAGTTTTGGCTGAGCCACGAGCAGAGATCGATTAAAACGATTTACAAGACATATTCATGTGATAAGCTGATGTTTGTGCACTTTATAAATGGGATGCTTAATAATTAATTATTTATTGGCTGCTGCTCTTTGCCATCTGCAGGTTAAATCACAGCACACGGAGCGCTGCATCGACTTCCTCACCAAGGAGCTGAAGGTGAGCAATGAGAAGGAGGCCCAGGAGCGAGTGTTCTTTGTGTCCGCCCGTGAAACGCTGCAGGCACGCATCGAGGAGTCCAAGGGCAATCCGCCGCATCTGGGCGCCATTGCCGAGGGCTTTCAAATACGTTACTTCGAGTTCCAGGACTTTGAGCGCAAGTTTGAGGAGTGCATCTCGCAGAGCGCGGTCAAAACCAAATTCCAGCAGCACAGCTCGCGAGGCAAGAGCGTCTCTGGCGATATGCGCTCAATGCTGGACAACATCTACGAGCGCATCACAATCTTTCGCAATCTAAAGCAGGATCAGAAGAATATGCTAACTGAACGCATTCAGGGCACCGAAACGCAAATGATGCAAGTGACGCGCGAAATGAAAATGAAAATCCACAATTTGGTTGAAGAGGTCGAGGAGAAGGTCTCCAAAGCACTGAACGAGGAAATCTGGCGACTGGGCGTGCTCATCGATGAGTTCAATATGCCCTTCCATCCGGAGCGCCTGGTGCTCAACATTTACAAGAAGGAGCTGAACGCTCACGTCGAAAGCGGCCTCGGCAGCAATTTGCGCGCCCGCCTCTCCATGGCGCTGGCCATGAATGTGGAGGCAGCCCAAACGGAAATGACGGATCGCATGCACGCCCTGGTGCCTAACGAGCAGCTGAGCACGCACAGCGCCAAATTGGCGGTGCGCACGCAACCCTTCGAAATGCTATACTCGTTGAACTGCCAGAATCTGTGCGCCGACTTCCAGGAGGATCTCGAGTTCAAGTTCAGTTGGGGCATCACGGCCATGATACAGCGATTCACGGGCAAAGTGCGCGAGCGGAGCAAAAAGCATACACCCGCCTTGGTCAATCGCCAGAGCAGTATTGGGGTAAGTCCAATCCATAGCTCAAAGCGTAAAACGTAACTCATTTCTTCTGTGGTGGTGGTTCGCAGCACACTATCGTTACGCCCGCGAGCACTCCGGTGGAGACGACGCCCGTTTGCCTGCTGCCGACACCGGGCGTTGCTGGCATTACGCCCGAGCAGCTGTCGGTTATATCTCGATTTGCCTTGTCCTCAATTGGATCGCAGGGCACCGTTGGCGGTCTCGTTGTCGCTGGCATCGTAAGTGTTGAGTAGTAAGGCGGCAAAAATTATATTTTACCAGCTGCCTGGCAGGTGCTATTGTATCGCTATGTCCTGAATACCAAACACTTACAGATGCTGAAGACGATCGGTTGGCGTGTGCTCGTTGGTATTGGTGCCCTCTATGGTTGCATCTATCTGTACGAGCGCCTCTCCTGGACGAATTCAACCAAGGAGCGCACATTTAAGGGTCAGTATGTGCGACATGCCACCAAGAAGCTCAAAATGATTGTGGATCTAACATCGGCGAACTGCAGCCACCAGGTGCAGCAGTAAGTATTTGTATTAGAAAGCCAATTTTCTTTAGCGTTCTAATTCTATTTCTAAATTCATTACACATTACACATTCCGCATTCCAATAGGGAGCTGTCGAGCACATTTGCGCGCTTGTGCCGCACCGTGGACACCGCCACCACCGATATGAACGAGGAGCTGAAAACGCTTGAGGCGCAGCTGAATGTGCTCGAGGCCAATCAGAAGCAACTGAAGCTGTTGCGAAACAAGGCCAACTACATCCAGAACGAGCTGGACATCTTTGAGCACAACTACATTGCGCCGCAGTAGATGCAACTGCATCAGCTGCCCGATAGCGCCCCATGGGGCTGGCTCAACGCGTCTAGAATTAAGAGTTCAAGCTTTAAGCATCCAGCTCCCAATACGAAAATTATGACGACTACAACAAACAGAACAACAACGACGAAAACTCCCCAGTCCAACAGATAAATTGTAATTTCAATCATTTTGTTTATTTCTTGATTTTTTTTTCTTAAATTTTAAACGCATGTTATTTTTTGCAACATTTTTTTTGGCTTTCCATTTCATTTTTTTATATCAAATTTGCAGCTAGTCGCAAAAGGCTATTGTTGTTGTTGCTTTTACACAAACTATTACTATTAATTTATTTTGTTTAGCCAGTTTTATTTTATATAAATATATATTGTAATTGTTGTTGTTACACTCTGCATACTTTGTGACATGGCCGGGAGCCATGAAAACTAAAACAAAAATTAATAATTATATTATACCATAGACATTATATGAAATAGTCATTGTTTATTATCTATGCAATAATAATATTAAAGTCACTTCATTTTTCAATCGTATAGTATCTTTTTATGATTTCAACTCTGATATGCAATAAATTCAAATTATTAAAACTTCAAATTCAGTTTATATTTTATTGTTCATCGGGTGCGAGTGAGGCAAACGACCCTGACTTGCTGTTGTGCGAGCGAGAGCGAATGAGCTGAACACACACAATTCTGATTCACTGCTGTTGATTGTTGATTTGATTTCACAACGTTCGAGGCATCATATCTAAGCGTGTTTATTCTTTATATAATAGAGCACAGACTTGAATGTCACATTCTTAACTTTACTTTGCAAAATGAAACGTTCGAAGAAGGTCAAATGATGTGGGAATATACGAGGTCTTCACACAGAATATACATTGGTCATTGACACGAAAGATCTTAACTTGCTATAATAGCTATTTGATCAGCAATTAGTTAGATCGCTGTATATGCCCAAAGTTCAAGAGCATATTTGGTATCTGGAATTTGGCTTCAAAATAAATCAACAGAAAATAATTCCAACAGAATTGGTTTAAGATTCCGTCGTCAAATGGTGTTCCGAAAAGAAATTCCGATAATCAGTCCGTCGACTTTCTTGTATTTAAGCTGAACCGTATACATAACGATGGGTATATAGTTACCGATAGATTACCATCAGGGTCAGGATGTGTCAGTGTTGGTGTAGACGATAATAATAATATGCGGTGAATCAAATCGTTTGCAATCTATATTTTACTAAGCATTTAAGATATTGTATATGAAGGGAATTTTCCAATCAATCCATTTGGAAAATATCCTTAAGTATTTTTAGATATCTAAATACGAGTACAGGCACATTATATGTAAGTATATACAATTGAAACGTTTCTCACGGAGTTGCACTTAATTGAGGATGATGAAAAATGAAATGCATTTACAAATTTGCCTTTTGCTTGTATGAGTTTCCTTTGATCGGGTTTCATTTGTCGCGCTTTTGAGCCACACAATCGGCTTTAATTACAAGTAGCACAAAGGTAAACAAATATATATTATTGATCTACAAATAGATAAGAAAAATATATAAAAATAATGGCTGACTAACCGGGAACAATAAAATAAAATTGAACAAATCTTTTGAGCATGACTACGTTTGACATGAATACGTTTTTTCTGTTTTGCTTTGTTTTCTCTCATTACGCGACAACTAAATTATTAACAAGTTTATGCGCGTGTGTGTGTATGTGTGTGCGTGTGTGTGTATGTGTGTGCGTGTGTGTGTATGTGTGTAGATGGAGTTTTGGCGTATCTGCTGGCGGCTGCCGATTTCATCGGTAGTTAATTCAATTCAATTTGGTCGCTGGCAGTGCGACCGGGCGGAGCATCGTTTTGGTCGCTTGATTGTTTCTGTTTCTTGTTGTTGGCTTCTGCAATCTCGTTTGGAGTTCTACAAGAAGTACGGCGTCGTATTCTGTTTGGGTATGACACGATCTGAATCGGGAACGGCTAGGAAGATTTTCGTTTCGAGCTGTTGCGCCGTTTCAAAGCTGAGTATGGCCGCCACATTGCCGCAGCGATAGCAATAATTGGGCGCTGACCAAACTGTAACCAGCTTGCCCTCGAACATATATTTGATGCCCTCGTTGACCAGCTGGTGTGCTCGACATATCAAATCCAGATTGTTGATGGTCATAAAGTCTTTGGTCACATTATGACCAAACAGCCAGCCAGCACCACGCGGACTCTGGCCCCTAGAAACGAACAAAAAAAAAAAAACGAAAAGTAGTAAAATAAAAACAAACATTCCAAATATATCGACATTTACCAATACTCCATGTCCTCCGGGTCGGACCAGACCAGATCACAGAAGGCTCCCTTATAAGGTATCTCACCATTACGCTCAATGGTCCGTATTTGATCTAGCGTTATAATCTCAGGACTCAGGCCGCCGTGCACGCACAGCACAGTCTCGTCAATGATCTAAAATAGTTTTGATTTTATATAGATATATAGATTTGCCAATTTGTTATATATATAAAGTGTTTTGTATGGATTTGACTTACCGCAGCGATAGTGAGCAGATCGAACACCTTGCAACAGTATTTCCAGCCATTCGCATTGCCATACTTGCTGAAGCACTCGTCGAAGAAGCCGTAGACTTTTGTTATCTGTCGCGTCTCGTGGTTGCCCCGCAATAGCGTAATCCGGCTGGGATAGCGGGCCTTGAGCGTAAGCAGTCGGGTGAATGTCTCCAGGCTGTAATAGCCCCGATCGACAAAGTCGCCCATGAATATGTAATTCGTGTCGGGCACTTGGCCGCCGGTTCGAAACAGTTGCTCCAGATCATAGAACTGTTTGGACGCAAGATAAACAAGCAAAGTATGTATGAAATGTGTGTTGATGTGATTAGGGAAAGCCAAATGCCGAAACAGAGAGAGAGAGAGAGAGATGGAGAGAGCGAAAGAGAGGAGAGTATTCACCTGGCCGTGGATGTCGCCACAGACTGTGACGGGCGTGCTCACTGGCTGTATGTTTGTCTCCTCCAACAGTATGTCGCAGACCATATCACAGAGTTTCTTCAGTTCATTTTCGGGCAAATACTTGCATTTCTTCACAAGCTCAATCCATTTGTCCAGATCACCCATTATTATTATTGCTTCTTTGTTTTGCGCAACGCACCCGAAGCCACTCGATAAAGTTAATTAGACAAAACGCAACAAAATCACCGAATAACCATGAAATACCAAAAAAAAAAACACGAAAATACCAAAAATACCAATGAAGAAAACAAAACTATCGATAACACAAAAAAACAGACCATATTTAGAAATGTGTCAAAACAATGTGTTAAAAATACCAACGTTATGTTAAAGTAATGTACATGGATTTAACGTTAACAGATGGACTGTTAAAAGTTTCAAAAATCGCAGCTGCAGCAAATAGCAGGTAAAAATGACTACAAATGAAATGCCTTAAAATGGGAATGAGAATATTGATAAAGATTTGTCAACAGATAACTAAAATATAATTTGTATTTTCACCACTCTCGCCCGTTTTCTTAATTTCGATTTGAAAAATGAATTCGCTGAATGTTCTTTATACATTTTTTTTTATTTTGTTTTCATTTTATGTTGTTTGTTCTTTTTTTTGTTTGTTTTTATTAGTGCTTTTAGCATGAAATTAGTTGTAATTAGCTTTTGCTTTAAGCAAATCATAATTAGCAGGCAACCCGAGCTCCCTCGAAACAACTATTTGCTGCTGAAGCCGCTCTTTGTTTTGCAGCATATAGAAATAATCACGCTTTTAAATTTGATTACTGCCGCGCGAGTTGCTTGTTGAATTTTAGCTATGTGGCTTGTAATAGGACAGATACATGCTGGCATCTTGTTGTCTAGGGAATGGCGCTCGAACGGGTTAACCGGGTCCTGAGTCTTGTGCCTTGAGTCCTGCGTCCCGAGTCCTGTGCAGCCTGGTGCTAGTCGACAGTTGTGAGTAGCGAGTCGCGTGTTTTCAGCGGTTTGGCATGGCAGGCAGCAAGCTCGGGTATTGTTTTGGAGAGTCTCATTAGAGACGCGCGCGAATTTTTGTTCTCTGGTTTTGGGACACTTCAAGTTATTCGTTTGGTTTCCTTGATGTTGTTTTTTCCGGGGTGTTTGGTGCACTTTGTACTCCATAGTCTGTAACTTGTGGCTGCCTGCCATGAAATTGGATTCAACTGGCGTGCTGGGTAACAAAGAGTTAACCTTATTTGCAGCTAACGAGTGCTGCGTGAAGCAGTCAAAAAATTGCTAAATTTAGTCGGGAAGCTTGCAGTTCAATTTCTAAAAGGGATACCATTTATTTGTATATATATTTTATTTACTTATTGATAATAAATTTACAATTGGTAGTCGGGTGTTACCAACTGGGGAGTACCCTGATACGACAGCCTATTGCCCCGCCTACTCCAGCTCTTTTAATTCTGACAGATAAAGGCTTGGCTATCTTTTATCTGGCAAGCAATTTGCATTCAAATCTAAGAGCAGTTTCCCAGTTCCCCAGTCTACCCAAGTTATCGCCCTAGTTTGGTAACTCTAGCCCAAAGACTGTGGATACAGACAAAGGATATTCCAATTGGCATGTGGGCGAATTATTTATTTTATTTGCACTCGGAGAAAGATCCCTGTGAATTTTCGAAAATCACCATGCTTGGCGACAAGGGATTACCCTCCGAAAGTATATTTCTATGACAGTAGACAGTAAAACAGACTTTCAAAAAACCAACGCTTTTCTTAATGCCAAGGATTGGATTTTGATAAATGTACATAGAATGCTTACATTAGCGTATGTAAGCTTATATTATTAATAAACATTAGTATTTAAAGATTTTAAATTATGATATCGCTTTTAGTCGTTATCCATACATTCGAACATAGATGCAAATGTAGATGAGCATCGTGAGTAGACGTAATTAAGGACGAGACAATTGATGAGAGCAGCCAAGGACAATGCCAGCAAGAACGCTGACTTTCACAAAATATGTGTTAAGTGAACAAAGAAAAAAAAAAATGGAAATGATCCATT
Source organism: Drosophila macrothrix (assembly GCA_035042055.1). Taxonomy (NCBI): domain Eukaryota; kingdom Metazoa; phylum Arthropoda; class Insecta; order Diptera; family Drosophilidae; genus Drosophila; species Drosophila macrothrix. Next base: position 13,745,328 of record JAWNLX010000587.1, on the reverse strand, counting down.
GTCGCACGGCGAACGGCGACAACTGAGTGGGATTATTGTGTTGTTGTTTCTGTTGCCGGTGAGTGTATTGTTTGTAATATTTGCCTTGGTTCAATTAATTTAATTTACGCACATACTCAAAAAGATCTAATCAGAAAATTATCTTGCTTACACGCCAAAACCCATTTGAAACCGTTGAAAAGGACACCATTAAATTGTGCAAATGTTGTTGTTCTTGAATCAAGAAGACTTTATTTGCTGCAATCAAAGTACTCACTTAGCACAGCTGGATTCAAGCCGTATTGGGCAGCACTGTCACCGACTCCCGTTACCTTTTAAGCTGCCAAACCGACAGTTGAGCTGCGCTTAACGGTACTCATGCTCATCCCCATTATTTTCGTGCTTTTCGTACTATTCGACTTTCGACTTTAAGCTATGGCAGTTTAAGTCCAGCTATTTGCTGTGTTTGTACTGCCGGCTGTATACAATTTTGTTGGCCCATTGCGTACTGCATCATTAGTACCGTTATTTTATGCTCTTCCGCTCGTACTGCTTTTCGCCACTTTCATGCGTCTCTTTTACTGTCTGCTTCGTTTCCTCTTCTTCGCCTCCTTCTTAGCCTGGCACAATGTTGACAATTAAGTTAAACTTGTTTTCCTACTTCGTTTTGTCTCAGCAATTCCCCTCCCTCTCCATCTTTCACTCTCTCTCTCTCTCTCTCTCTCTCACACACATTCGCACTCCTCCCTCTGCCTTCGCTCTACCTTCCTTCCCTGCTCAACTTTGGCCACTGCGCGGCGACTTTTCTATGTCCTGACAATTTTCAGCTGCTCCTCCCCACACAGCCCAGAGCTATCTTGACCGCGCTTTGCTGATTATCAATGCTTTGGTCGTCTGCGGCTGACTCGGCTTTTGACTCTGATGCTGATGTGGTTGATAATTATGTGTCCATTTCACCCACCCCCCAACAACTTCACTCACTTGCCACTTGGACATTTCTTAATATACCCTGTAAGTTTATTCATATATTTGATCTATGATAGGTTTGCTTTACGAATATCCATACACATATATTTATATATTTTTTTATATATATACATATTATTGATCAGGACGATGAGCTGAGTTAATTAAGCCACGTTCGTCTGCCTAAATACTAAAAATACTTTTAACTTTGAATGTACATCTCACATTTCCTATTCCCCAAAATCGATATAGACAAGTACACAGATCTAGTAACGGCTGTTTACCAAAATATATATTTAAATATGTAAAAAAGTACAATGAGTGCAAATAGGAACAAATCCTAGATCAGCATAGGGTATGCTGATGTCGAGAAGAGAGTTGTTTTATTTGGTGTTGTTTTTTTTGCATTGTCTTCGCCGTCACCGATGGCCGACTTTCTTTTTTTTATTGTTGACGTTTTGTTAACTTGTTTTTTCCTGTGCGCCACCAACCGTTAACTGCCAACGGCCATTCAGCTCCCAATGTCGCAGAGTTCTGCCGGCGGCTGCTGCTCCTTGACTCTTTGCTGTTGCTTTTATTGTTGTCGAAAATTAAATAAAATTAATTACGGCGTGTGTTTGTATACGCGCACACGCACACTCACGCACACGCACACAGTGACAGGCACGCGTCGGCGACATTAACAGAGGGCCTACTTCTCAACCTGTTATTCTACACTACGGAAGCTTTCGTTTGACAGTTGCACGCCTTGCTTGATTCACGCGCGTGTGCGTAAACGACGACGACGACGATGGCAACAAACTACTACCGCTGCCACAGAGTCTTTCAAAAGTTTATATAAACACATACTACATATTAGGACTTATATATAAGTACATATTTAAATTAGGATGCTGCTATGCAGCTATGCTCATTTAAGCCATTTCCAGCCTCTTCCAGCGTAAGCTACATAAAGTTTACATTTACATTGTGTATGTTTTACACTGTTACTGATCTGTTATATGAGTTCCACTTCCTGTCAAAGTCAAAGCATTCTGTCACTGATTTGTTACAGGCAGCCCAAGTAGCCGTTCTCTTTGACGCATTACAGTGTTACAGCACCAATTGAGCACCAATTTAACAGGTTATGCTCGATCTCTTGAACTTAGGACGTGGGAAGAGCGTGCGAAAGGCATCCTCATCATCATTATTAACATTTGCCACGAGCGTGCTCGCTCTCCTGGTCCCGTTTGCCTGCAATTATAAATTGTGGGCAAGGAACAGCGAGGGTGTTGCTTGGGCGCCCAAAGGCATAATGTCGCCAGTCGACGGGTGTTGCTTAAAATTAGAAGACGGCTGCTGCTCCGAACAGTTGCCGCTCCGCTCTTTTCTTTCCGTTTTGTCTTCCTTTCTTTTCTCTCTCTCTTCGCCGGCACTACACTGTCCCAGCTTTCGTTTGCTGTCATTTACATGCATATGGGCGAGTTTGATTGGTGTGTGTGTGTGTGTGTGTGTGTGTGTGTGTGTGGATGTCATTCGGCCACAACAACAACAACAAAATGAGCAACAAGAATGGGGAGCACATTAGCACCAACAAACACGCTGCTCTTTTTGTGTATCGTTTCGTGCGTTTTCGTTTGGTTTGCTTTATTTATTTATTGTGCGCTTTTAACTTTGTGCACACAGCGACCAACTTCTCCCCCACCCATTCAAAGTCAAAATTGTTCTGTTTGCTGTTAATGTTGTTGTTCTTGTCGTTTTTGTCGCTTTCGTTGTCATTACAGCTACAACTATTAGTTGTTGTTGTTGTTGTTTCCATTGTTCTTGTGGCCTTTCGACTTTATAGTGCTCTGGCATTTGACTTTTTTCATTTCTTTGTGTTGCTGTTGCTTTGTGCGAGCGAACAAGTCAAAAAGTCGAATACGAATAGCATCCGAATTGCGTAGCAGTCCGACAGAGACGAAGAGTGCGAGCAAAATGAGAGGAAGGATTGCGGGAAGGGGTGGGTGAAAGACTGACTGGCAAATTGTTCAACATAGTTTGTTACTGCGATAAAAACGAAAATAAAAGCAAAGTAGATAAAATTAAATAGTGGCCGAAGCATACAAGCGGACATTGCACATCGGACTGCGCGGCAGATATGGGAGAAAGAGACACACTTACGCCATGGGCGTGTATGATGGGGCGTGGGGCGTGGCAGCACGTACAAAAACTAATCGTTCAATTAAGTTGGCGAATGTTCAGCTAGGTAACCGCTGAGTGGTGGCACGAGCGGAGAGGCAGATGTGTTCTGTTTTGTTTAGCATAGGGTATAGCGTTTATTTAAGGCGGATCTCGCACAGTTTCCTTAACATTTCCAAAACAAGCAGCGTGCACAAAAAGTTAATGAAATAGCAAAAACACAAAGCACACACACACACACACATATATATATATATATATATGTATATATATATATGAATAAAAGTTAACGACTAGACGCCTACCTGTACACTAAAAAAAGTGTGAAATCTCGAGTCGCATCAAAAAATGATAATAATTCGCAAAAAATGTAATTATTTTCATGCAATATAATATTGAGCACATTTAATATAGTAACTATATATAGCATGAGATCAATTGTCAAGAATAAAGAAGTGTCTAATGCTAAATCAATGAATTACGCAAAACTTGGGGTGGCAGCTTTGAGGAGAGACCTGAAGCTGGGTTTCAGAAAAAGAACTGAATACAGTAGAGTATTTTTATGCATACCAACAAAACATTTCGAAAATCATTCATTCATTTTTGATATTCAAAGCAAAGAATTAGAAAGAGATAAGCTGATATTTTGGCTATATATTTCCATCCAGTGAGAAAATATTTCATGGATTATATTTCAATTAGTAATTCTACTCTAGTTCCGGGAAGTGATTCATTTAAAAAGTATTCGACATAGTTAGTTGATATAGGATATACGAGCAATGTAGCAATTACAGAGTATATGCATAGTCGTTGCATCAAATGGTAGTAGATAAACCAACAGCAAACACACAAACACACACGCGCACACACACACACACAGAAGCACTCATACATTCATAGAAAGGCAATGAATGTAATGGTGCGTGGAGAGCGAAAAGTGCGGAGCTAAAGAGCAGGTGCTGAGTGAGTGTGCTGGAATGGGATGCGTTCGGATGAGATGGGGTGGGGTGGGAAAAAGCGTTGCGAATGCCGTTTTTGTTGTCGTTACTGCTGCTGTTGTTTAATTTCTTTTGAGCACAAAACAATTATCAATTAATGTAGCGTTATGTGCGTGTGCGTGTGCGTGTGTATGTGTGTGTGTGTGTGTATGTGTGTGTGTGTGTGATGAGAATGTACACATATGTATGCAAGTGTGAGCATGTGTGTGTGTGTACAAATGAAATTTTACATTGTTATAAGGATGCGGCAGAATGGCGAATGGGAGACAACAGAATCCAGCAGCATATTTAGAATGGGAAGGGAAGGCAAGGGAAGCGACGCGCAGCTGTTGACTGAGTGGTTGCTGCTGCCGCTGCTGCTGCTGGCAAAACGAAGTGTATTTATTCGCTCTGCGCAATGTAAATATTTATAATGCTATATAGTATGTATTTATGATGTTATATATTAAATGTGAAGCGGATTGTCGCCATTTAAATAAGTCAATGATTAACACAGAGGCGAGTTGATAGACAAGGAAACGTAGTGTTTGCATATGTATTTATATACATATATATATATATATATATATATATATGTATATGTATGTCGGGTACTTTGTGCAATTAGCGTCGCTCTCTGTGTTATTCGAAAATGCAAATTTTGAAGTTCGAAGTTCGCTTCATCAGCAGCATAAACTACTAGTTAGCTTCTGCTGACTGTACTTCAGGTCAGACAGTTGGTTAAATTTGTTGACTGCTGTTGCCACTTACTGCAAGCAAGTTGCTGCCAGCTGACGAACGTTCCACAAGTTCCGCTGTTGACCGAACATCCGTTTGAAGCGCTGCATGCAATATGCTCTTCTTCTTCTAGCTTGCTGACTGACTGACTGGCAGCCAAGCCTCGTTAAGTCGATGGATGAACTTACTGGTTAACTCTCAACCACTTTACCACTATTCCACTCGGTTTCTCTTCATCTTTCGTGGTGCCATTTTGCTTAGATGCATATTTGTGTATGTCCTTATATTGACTGCAAATATATCAACATTTTAGATATATTGGAAATTCATTAAAAACTTCCACAATTCGCTTTCATATAATAAACTAGATTCTTAAGTGCGGACATCCTAAACCCAATGAGCTTTGGATAATATTAAAATTAAAAACAAGGGTTTGTCTTAGGCACATTGATGGACCAGAGCTAAGCAGCAGACATGTAAATTCTTATTTGGAGTTTGAATTTGAATTACTTGAATTTGAATTACTTTGGTTTCATAAAAAACTTTTCCTTTTAAAAGCAATTTCTTATGATACTTGTTTCAGACCTGACTGTAAATCTGATTTGTGTAAGGATAAACGGGGGGAGTCATGGGTGACTCGCCACCTGCCGCAACTGAGTATAGCACTCTCCACTTGAGGAATGGAAACAGGTGCACCCCAAATCCAATGTAGAACTGCATATGCCAAAGGGCGTGTGTCCGGATTGTTATCCGGTTTATATACGAAGTCTGGATATGTGCCGCAGGTTACATTTTGAAAAACTTAAAGCTAACAACTCCATAATCTCTCAGTCCTAAAATGCTAATCGAAAAGTTAAGTCCTCCGAGACAGCGCTTCATAAGGCAACTAATTGTCTTCCCGTATATATAGAAGACGCTTTTGACAACTTTCAACACCCAAAATTGACACTGCATATTATTAATCAGATACTGCAACGCGGGAAGTGTTGACAACTAGCATCAGTATTAGCATGCCGCACGGCGGAGTACTCATACTCCTTCTATGAGCTGATGGCAACCATGGAAGGAGGCATTGCGTATGCAGATTACGTTACCATCGCCTTCTCGGTTCAATTCTAACAGACCAAAATGTCATTAAACGGAACTTCTACATGGAGTATCCATCTAGTGACTTGCCCTTGTCCAAAAACTAATATCTTACCAAACTTGGAAAAACTCAACGCATGGCTGAACTGTGTACCACAAGCAGCCTGAGGACATTTCAAGGCGATGCCCGAAGCCCCGCTCTTACAGCACTAAGTATGCGGGACGCGGAACTTAACTCTCAAGCGGAACCGATTATGTAGTTCCTGCAGAATTTTTAATAATTTCTTTCCATGTCTCCATTCCACCCAGGGAGGAATGGGTAACTTAACACCCAGGACCAACCGCTAAATATAAGCTATCACTTCAGGCTTTCTGAATGTTGTAGTGTCATCCAAGCCGAATGAAAAGAGATCAAGGAGGCACTCGAAACTACCCATAATTTCAGACAGCAAATTGTATTTTTTGAGATAGCCAAGCTTGTCCTTATACATAATAATTTGAAATGAGTGATATTTTCATGAGATCACAGATCAGGTTGACATCCAGCTCCAGCTCCAGCTCCAGGTGCGGATGAATTGGCTAGGCGTGGCACAATCTCACCTCTCCCGCAGTAGTGAGGGGATGTGGAAATGTCCATGACCCCGTGCAGACTCCGGGTAAATGAATTCGAACAGCATGCAAACAGGAAGGAGAAAATCACTTGCAACTTGTTTAATTTCGTGTACGACCTGGCTGTGCCGATCGAAAAAAACACTCACAAACCTATATTGTTGGTTACTCTGGCTATATCCGGACACTGGTTGACACGTACTTACGCAACCAGACTGTCCACGATGAAGAAGAAGAAGACTCGTCACTGTGGGACCCTCAGTGGGAGAAGACACATATTTTTGGGGACACCCTTCTTTGGAAATATATGGGAACTCGTCGATATTCAACCAAGGCAACTGCCCGTAATGTAGAGTTACTAATCCTAATCCCAATTGTATTGTACCATCAGGTCTACGGCTATTTTGTTCCTACAACTTAAAACTCATCTCTCGAGCGATTGCTCCTTTGGCAACTATATATAGTGAATCAGCATTCAATGATATGAGGATATATACCAAGATTGATGAAGATATCTTTAAAGTTGAGGCAGTTTTGTGCATATAGGATAAACAAATTGGGACAGACGACTGGACTCGTGATGCTGATCAAGAATTTATATACTTTATGGGGTATGAGGCGTCTCCGTCTCTATATATATATATATATATATATATATATGTAAACGAACATCAAACAATAAATATCTAAATATTTAGTTCTTGAAAATATGTAAAATGACCTATCTTAGATAATTGACCATAGATAATTCGCTTGCCTTAAAAATATGTTAAGTAAGCCCGGAAAATACTACAACTAACTATCTTATGCAATTAACTTTAATTTATTTCAAATTGTGCCAACATGTTATTTGTTCTTTGATTGCTTTATATCATTTGGATTGTCTACATTTTTTTTATTGAAAATTTCGAATGTAATTGAATGGAACTGCAAATGGCAATTTATTTTATGTGTGCTAATTAAAAAAAGTTTCTGATTAATATAGAAATGGCAATCGATTGTAAACATGTACACAAATACATACACATCTGATTGTAGCTCCATAATTGCTTACCAGGTATTTATGTAATGCAATCTGAAAATGAGCAACACGTTACAGTTCCGTCCGCTGCTCAACATCCTCCCCTTCCCCATTCCTGCCCTGGTCAATTTCCTTTTGTTATAATACTAACCCACTAGTTTGTAATTATTACGTACACCTTCGCTGGCTGCCCGTTTAAGGAGCTGCCCTGTTTGAAATTCAGTTTCATTTTACAATTATTAATTGTGATTTTTATTTATTTTTTTGCTGAACTTGGTTGTCTTCTCCGTTTTGAGGAACACATTCTGGATTTCAGATTGTAGATTTTAAGTTGTTCCATTAAAGAATAAAATTTCTGTTATCAAGATGCACATTTGCATTTCTTTCTTATTCGAAGGAAATAAGTTTTGGCTGCTTCCTGCAAGCATCCCTTTAAGCGAAAGATAAGAATGAAAGATAATCCAACCGCTTTTCTTGTGAGGGTATATAGGGTATACATATACATGTAAACGATATGCGAAATTGATTTTATGTACAATACTCCGTACTAATATTTGGATGTGTACCAGTTTAGTTTACTCAAAGATAGCAATGTAATTTGATTAAATATGTATTTGTACTTAACTTGTGTACAAGTTGATTGTGGTTGTGCGTGTTTGATTTGATTTTGCGTTTTTGGTTCAATAGGTTCAATATTTGTTTATTGTTTTTGTTTTTGAAGTATGCCGTTTTTTGGTATTTGTTTTATTTTGGTTTAATCTGCATAATTATTCATGAATATTAATATTTTAATATATTTAGTTGTTGTTGTGGTTGTTGCTTCAGGTATTGGTTAGTTAGGATGAGGAAACGTCAACTCTATGAAGGATATCCTAATGAAAATGCATGAATATTAAGTGAATGCATTAAACTCCCTAAAAGCACAATCTAACACATAATTCAATGTATTGTATCATTGCGAGTGTGGCATGAAAAGTTCGTTGATTACTAAATAAACAATAAATTGACAGAGCATCAGATTAAGCAAAATGTAGAAGGTATTGTTCAATCTTCCAATGGTAAGATAACCAAGGAGGATTCTTATCGAGAAGATATGTAAAGACGTGAACATAATTAAACCTCCCACGATAAGAGTTTTCCGAACCGATAGGATAATGAGTCTAATCTAGTCGCAGTAAATATGTACCTAGACAATGCCCCAAGTAGGATAAGGATAATTGTAGATAGCTGTAAGATAAGCTAGAAGTTTTCATTAAACCTGCCGTAGCAATAAGCAATTCGGCAGCAGTCTTTGCTCGATACTTAAACAATGCCGTTGTGTTCTAAACTTGCTCTTGGGATCCCCTTTCAGGTGTACTTGTGCCTTATTATTACACCGCTTGTAAATTAAATAGGCATTGTATTCATTACTGACAGTTCTATGCTTTTTAACAAATCTAGTTTTCAAGTCCTCCAACTTTTTGGCCTTAGGTTGGGAACTCCTCAGCCATCCCTCGTGGCAAAAAATGGCAACAAATGGCGCATTTAAGTTTGTACCTTTATATGTAGCTGCATATGTATGCCTTGTGTGGTCGCATTCCCTACGAGTGGATTAGTAAAGTAAAATTGAATATAGCTCAAGTGGATACTAAATCCACAAGTTGGCTATTTAGTTTCGAATGTGGGGCATACATATTCCTGTATGTATTTGTAGGTCTGTGCGTGTTTTTAGTTATATGTAACTTGGCTCCTATTGTTGGCATGCCCCATTCGAGATGAGTCTGTGAGTGTGTTTATTTGTTTGTTTATTTGTGCTCATACATATGTTAAGCACACTGGAAGAGGCACCACATAAATGGTCGAAAAAGCATTTTGTCTACAAGCGCAATTATCTACACTTTAAAATTTGCATCGTTCTTTCTTTTATATACCTGTCTATATATATATATATATGTATATATATATATATATATATACATATGTGCGTGTGTAAAGTAGAGTGTGTAAATATAGCCTTACTAAGCTTGGCCCGCATTTAGCACAATGCCTGCTTGTCAATGTCAAGCAAGCGAGAGAGAGAGAGAGAGAGAGAGAGAGAGAGGGGGGGTTAGTGAGAGAGAGTACGAGGTTAAGAGTGACAAAAATAGGGCGGTACATTTATTTAAAGGGGCAGAGACACGCACTGAGTCGATTAAAGGTAGAAAGAGCGAGTGACAGAGTAAGGGGGCGAGGCTGAGAGAGACTGAGAGAGAGAGAGAGATAGCTCGTTCTCAGAAAAACGCACACAAACTCACACATCGGGCCACTAAAACTCTAAAGTAAAACTTAGCAAAATGTTAATTAAATTCCAACAACGAATCAAGTAATTTACAACGAGTGAGTCGAAAACCCCAAAGCACCGACCGTCCCCAAACCTCAACACCAACCTTCAGCACTCCAATTCCAAGGAAAAGCCCAACGTCAACAACTCCTTGCCCCAAGCCCCGTTTCATTCCATAACATTTCATGGCCTCTCTCACCTACACACACACACACACACAGGCACACACAGGCACACACACACGCACACGCACACTGAGAGGGGCACACTCTTGGGCCGTGACAGTAAAATACGGGAAATGCTTAAAGCTAACTGTATTTTCGTGTACGGCGAATGCCTCTAATTCAGCCCCCAGTCGAGCTGAGCGGCAGTTTTATCCCCTTGGCTGCCTTTACTGATTGTCCCGGCTGTCCCCAGCAGCCAGCCGACAAAGCAAGCGTTAAAGAATATGCCACAGACCAGGCACGAACATTCAAAGCGCGAGATCGAGATATAGAAAAAGATGTACTATGAAATTAAATTCGAAATTCGAACAGAATTTCCCAAGATCAAATATTGTTCTGGAGAAACAAAGTAATAATAATATATTAAAATCAACAGATGAGAAATGCATTGAAACACAAATTCATTTTATCAAGAAAAAAGTGGAAAGTGATCGTGAAAATGAAAATAATATAATATAATATAATATAATATAATATAATATGTAGGACAACAGCAAGGAATATTGGGTTAGTCGGTTGGGCTAAGCATGCTGGCAAAGAGTATCAGTTTTGCTTTGGTGAGTAAATTCAAAATGCCAAAGAGACAGTTTCTTACTTTATATGACAGCAAAGCTTTCAACTTTGTTGCCTGGCCAACTGTGTGACTGTGTCCTTATAGTCATATATTTATGTGCTACTGTGCGTGTGTGTGTGTGTGTGTGTGTACGTGCGAAATGAGTGCAGAAAGTTGCCTCAAGTGATGTGCGCTTGCTGCTTGGTTTTGGCGGTAAAATGCAGGCAGGCAGCGAAGGCAACTCTCTAAACCCAAACCCAATCGCAACCCCAACCCCAACTCCAATCCCAATCCCAATCCAAGCCCAGGGCCCACAGTTTAGAGTTGGTCCGTTCATCGTTCCAGTATTAAGAGCAAACTTGAAAAACAAAAAAACGATTTTGCGCCGGCGGCGGCAGCTGCCGGACAGCCTCCATTTTTTTTTTCTTCTCTGTTGTTGCTAATGACACAGCCGCGTCGGCAGAGGAGACGGTGGCGGCAAAAAAATGTTGACTAGCCCTTAAGGGAAAATTGAAAAAAATGAAAGAAAAAGGCAAAAAAGAAAAACTGCGTCGACGTCAAGAAAGTCGCGGAGTGTTTTTTTTTCTTTTCCAAATGCAGAAGGCATAAGGGAAAAAAGCAGGCAAAACATTATGGCTGGTCTGTATATACATATATGTTTGTCTCTGTGTGTGTGTGTGTGCGCGCGTGTGGCGAAGTTAACAACACAATTTGGCCGCAAATAAAATACAAGTTAGTTAATCCCACAACGTGTTGAATTTAATCAGTGGCCAATTTTTCACTTGCCACCCGCATGTGGCCCACATTTTTTGGCGCTGCTCAGCTGTGCCCCAGTTTTGTGTTCCTATTCTCTTTGGTCCAATGCTGCCTCCTCTTCATTCCATGCCCACATCAACATCTACATACACAAGCACATCTCTCTCCCTCTCTCTCTCTCTCTGTCTCTCTATGTCTCTCACTCTCGCATTGAGCCTTGTCTGACCGACCAACCAACTGACCGCCCGTCGATTTGTTCGCGTTGTTGTTTTTGGCCCTGTTTGCTTTTGTTGCTGCTGGATTTGGCGCTGCGTCGAGATTTGTAGTCAATAATTGCATTGATGATGACGAGCTTGATGGGAGCCAACCAGACAGTGGGGCAGGGGCTTAATCGTGCTTTAAACAGAGCTTAATTGGTGATTCCGAAAATGAGGGGGGAACGGGCAAATAAATGTGGATGGGCTGCTGTGCGCTGCTGCAATGAGGTCAAAAGTTGGTCCTGTGTGTGCAGGGAGTGGGGGTAAAGGGCGGGGGAAGATTAGGCACACACAGAGGAGAGGAGCGCCAGAGAATGAATCGAGGAATGAGACGACAAATGGAATTACATTGAAAAGAAACGTTGCTGGAATTAACCGAAAATCTAAAAAAAGTTATAGAAGCAAGTCCTCGCAGGGAATTAAGAGCATGGAAAGAAGAGAACGAAAAGTACAAAAAAAAAAACAAACAAACAAAATGAATTTAAAAAAAAAAACGAACGGATCTCGAAAAAGTCTCGAAAAAAGAATGTAAATGAACTTTCTTTTTTATGTGTACGATTTGAATGAGATTATAATTAATAAAGCTGAAGTTAAAACAAGCAAAAATACAAGAAAATTAAAAATTGATTAAAGGAAGCGGCGTGAATAAAATGTGTAAGGATGACTGCTGTATTAAATAGTTTGAAATGGAGATTGTTAGAAATAAAAACGGAAAAAAGAGTTACACAAATAAAATGCGAGCTGTACAAAAAGGAAACACTAAAAATAGAGATGAAAACATAATTGCTGAGCAAATTGACACAAAAGGAAGAAGGCAGATAAAGTCATATTAAAATACAAATAAAGCTTTATTTTATAAAACAGAAACGATACCTAAATGATGAATGAGCCGCAAGAAACAAATTAAATATAGATAATCTGCCAAAATAGAAAGGGCTCAATAAGTTGCTGCTCCACCGACCTAAACCGCACGACATTTCTGCTAAATCAAACACTTACTCTCACACACACACACACACACACACACACATACACACACGCAGGCACGCACACACACACATACAGGCGAAGAGACCGACAAACATTTTGTTCAACGTCCGTTCAACGCTGGCGTCGACGATTTGCTGTGGCCATAGTTCCTGCCCCACCAATTCACCCCCCACCCGTGCACACAGTATTCCCAGTTTCCCAATTTTCCCACAACACACACACACACACAAACACACACATGCATTGTAAACATTTGCGATTTGGATTGCGGTGTTGGCGGCTTCGATTGCTCCTCTGGCTGCCTGTTTAGCCAGACCCAACCCAACTCAGGACAGCTCAGCCCAAAAAAAAAAACGGGAGCCCGTTTCATTTTGCGTCAGTTTAGTCCTGGTCATGGTGTTTACGGTTTTACAATTTTGCTGATTGCCAACGGTTCAAGCGGTGGCTTAGTCTGTTTGCAGGCGTTTCGTGGCGGCGACGTTGCACGCCGCAGGTTATGCGAGTGAAATTAGTACAGTAATCATCTGCTAAGACTGACAATTAGATAATGCGGGCAGGATTAGTCGGCTTGTCTTGTTGCTCCTCTCGTTTGACGTTGAATCCCGCTGCTCAACAGCGAATCGGCTTATTGTTGTTGGTGTTTTGACAGCGTTTATTGTCAGCGCCTAATGAGCCATGGAACTTAATAAGCAAGCACTTGTAATGACTTCTTTCTGCTCCTGCATACTGCTATCTCTCTCTCTCTCTCTCTCTCTTCTGTGTGTGTGTGTGTGTGTATGTGCCATGCATGAAAATCAGCAGGAAAACAGACAGACGATGGCTCACAGACACTAAGTCTCATTCGTTGTGCCTGGACTGGAATATTGTGTGTTCTGTGTATGGAGTAGTCGCTTGTCAGGGGGAATATGGAGTATGGCAGGAGGATAGGACAGGACAGGACACGACACGTCAGGACAGAGCAGGGCTGGGCAGGACAGGGCAGGATTCGGCCATAAAGCGCGCATAGTAAATTGAATTTTGTAGCCTTTTGCGGCAGGCGGCTGCTTCGCATTTTGATGTATGAGCAACAAGAACGAAGGTGTATTTGGCATAACCCATTCCCTTCCAGCATCGGAGCACTGGAGAGCACTCAGGAGCGAGAGCAACAGCTGCTGTGCAAGTTACGCATATTTCATTGCTTTGGTTAGCGCTGAGTAGCAAATATCTTTTACGATCTTACGTGATATTATGTTCACAGCCGATGCTATGAGTGCCAAATGTCTGGAGATGCTACAAACAAACCGATGCGGGTCGACTTTTCTTCTTCTTCTTTTTCATTTTGTGCTCCACAGCTGCCAGGTGATTGCTCATAAGGATATTCAGGTTAAATTGCATTGGTTTTCTCTTTCTATTAGTTGGCAGATTGGCTTCGAGCAGTGCGTGTGTGTGATGAGGAACCAAATCAATTGGACAACACTTGAAATAAATCCACACGAATTAGAAGCTAGTTTAGCTGTTCACAATGCGTTCAGTTATTTTGACACGCTGTTGTTAGAAATGTTGAGGTAAATTTGAGAAACGTACACAAAAAAATGTAAACATAAAGTAATGCATAAGCTGATTATAGGCTTATCCATGAGTTAAGAGTAGATTTTGTCTGGAAAAAAGTCAAACAAGTTGAGCAGTTATTATTGCTGTTCAGCGGTGCACATTAGGGATCCATCTGAAAATGCTGAAATATTTAGGTTATAAGCAGATAAGGCACAAGTCTCTTGCCCACTCCAACTATGAACTGAATGAAAAGCCTTTTTACTAAATATATTGAGTAGGCAAAATATACATATGTATGTAGATAGCATTAAACAAGTGACAAAATGCAATATAGCATACATGGTTGCATGCGCTCGATGCAACTAGGAGTCGATAACAGCTGTAACTACCAGAAGTTAACATAATCAAATTATCGCTTTCAATGCAAGCAACTAGGAGTCGATAACAGCTGTAACTAACAGAAGCTTAACATAATCAAATAATCGCGTTCAATGCAACTGCGATCGATAACAACTGTAGATAAAATTAGCCTAAAATTAACATTGCAGACCGAACTGATCCGGCGTGTGTTTAACTATATTGGCGGAATGACTAAAGAACTGGCCTGTCTACTCCAATACTATGTTTAACAGCAAAATGCATTTATAACTTCATAATTGAGAGCTTTGATTGCAACTGTTTGCCTCTTGCACAAGTCGTTATTGGATGCTGCCCACAATAATTAAATTGCTTAACTTTTGATTGGCGATTGGTGATAAACCAATTGCTTGCCATGCTGCCACTTGCTGTCGCTTGTGCATCAATTTGCACCCTAGTTAATGGACGCCTTTTGCTGTTTTTGCCTCTTTGACACCCAATCGACGACGAGAATACGCTCGACAAATTTCAATGATACCGAAGTTATCCAGAGTTTATTGGTTTTGTGCAATACCCGTCATGTCCGTCATGCCCGTTCTCCGTACGTCTTTGAGCATATACTGACCTGTGCCCGGGTCAGACAAAGTGTCAAAATTGGCATGCTACGTACACTAAGATGCTATGGAATCGATAAAAATCGATAATTGCAAAACGATAAAGCCATATCTCTCACAATTTTAAAGCTACTGTCAGTAAATTTGGTTGATAGGTTGTTGGCGATATTTTTCAATGATCGCCATATGTCACGCCCACCCTCGCCGCCACCCAGGCCACCGGTCATAAAATGTAAGGAACATTACCGGTAACCGTCTTTAAGTATCAATAAAAAAATGTAGGGCCACGCCCATAATCGCTGAAAGCGATCTCCCACAATATCGGCCCTGGAAATGTGATATGGCCATATCTTCCACAATTCCACCCACCAGTTGTGTTGGCCTATTTTATCAGATGGTATGACTTACTGGTCAGAGTATCAGAGTATTTCGCAGTCGGTTACGCCCGCAACGGTCGCACTTTGCCCACCTGTTTGGCATTTACAAAACAGCTGCCACAATCGACAACATTTTCTGGGTATCGCTGCCGTGGGTGCTGCTGTTGTTGTTCCTGCTGCTTTTGCATTTGATGCTACTTGGGCTCCTCATTTATTGCGTTTCACAATTACAGCAGTAATAGAGAGCATTTTGCCAATAGCGAAAGCGCAGCTCTGCTCTGCCTTTTAGACCAAGTGGCGTCGCGCCCTCTCCGTCTGTCCGTTCGTCTGTCTGTTTGTCCGTCTGCCTCGCCGTCTCTGTGTTATTGTTTCGCGTCCATATGTCGCCAGCCATTTGGGCGGGTGCTGTAAAATTGCATTGCCATCATCGGTTCTGCATGCTGCTGTTGTCTTTTGGTCAAGTGCAAAGCCAATTGAAATGTGAATGCCAATGGAAATGGGAAATGTGTTCGGGAATGGGTATCGATATTTGTATGGGTATCGGGAATGGGAATGGGAATGGGAATGTGAATGTGAATGGCAATGGGACTGGGAATGTGTATGCGTCGCCACTTTGGCCATTAACCGTGCTAACGAATATTGGTCAGGATGTTGCAGAAGTACCAGCAGCACCAGCAGCAGCAGCAGCAGCAGCAGCAGCTGAAATCGAATCGAATGGTCCACAAAATTGTAGCGTGTACGAAGCATTCACTTGGGCATGTTGCATGGCCCGTGTCGCAATAAAATCAGTTGACTTTATGACTAAATGTATTCACTTGCCACAATTGCAATTGTTTGCTGCCGGCAAGACGATATCCACACGGATATTCGTTGCCCAACTATCGAAACTGTGCAGCAGTTATCGCTTAAGCGATTTGAATAACGTGTAGTTTCGGAACTTAACAACAGGCAATTTTGTCTAAATCGGATTAAGAATGTGCCAGAGAAAAATGGAATATATAAATTGAATTAATTAGTTAAGTCTTTAAGAAATCGAATATAAACTGCATATAGATAAATTGAATATCTCTTTAAATACAATTTGAATATGAAACTAAGAACAATATAATTATTATGTTATATTTTGAAATGCACTCATAAATCTCATAAATTTATCATTTGTAAAAAGAATATTTTGGTGTAAAATTAAAAAAAGGAAAAATGCAAGAAGAAACTGATTTAACCAAGTGATTTCATCCAAGTGCCCAAAAGATTTTGAGTCGATAAGCGAGAATCAGAAGGAAAGCGTAGAAATGTGGTTGGTTTATCTTTTTGAATGTGACTCTGCTTGGAGTAAATTCAATCAATATCCAAAAAAAAAAAAAAAAAACACCTCTCGTAAATTTAGAAGCTGAAAACGAAACTAGTTTAATGGAGCAAAACACAGTAAATAATATGACTATTGAGGGTGAGAATGATAAATGATCAAATGTATGTGCAGCAATGCGTCTCTGAATAGCGAGAGCATTTAGCGAATAATGTAGGCAGAGTGGAGAGAAGATGGATGAGAAACGAGAGTGTTTAAAACATTGATGATAAAATGACCGACCATGACCATTTGTAAGTATAATGTGATTGCAATGAAAAGCAAAATGTTGAATAAACTTCAGCACATAACGCACACATACATAATACATAATATACATATAATATATAACAGATATTAAGATAGCTTGTGCAGAAATAGCACTCTTACTTATGCATAATGTATTCGTTTAATTTTCATAATCACTTAAATGCGCTTTCTTGTGTTTTAGTTAGCAGACGCTGCGTATACTTAACGCAATGTTGACCAACACAAACATCTTAATGCTGCATGCTGCAAGCTGCAAGTACCGTGCCATAGACAGAAGTTCGAAGATGCAATGGCAATGTCACCCAGCCAAATGGCCCATAATCCGTAATAAGAGTGGGGCCACAAGTGGTCGTGAGCAGTACTCAAAGCACTCGAAATATTTAATACACACACACACACACACACACACATACAGACGTACTTGCTCATATGCCTGACGAGTAGTTCAATGGCAGCAATAGCGCGATTTTCATTAAACTCATAAAAAAGCGAATAAAAGCAAAGCAAAAGAATAACAACAGCAACCAAAGTGGCGCGCTCTAAAATGCCAAAAAAAATAAAAGAGACGGCGACACACAGACAGACACCGACAGAGAGAGAGCGAGAGAGAGAGAGAGAGGGAGAGGGAGAGGGAGTTTGAGGCGGGAGGCGGCAATAATCAGCAGCAGTTTTCTTTTGAGCCCACAGACTGAGCCATTTGGCATCTTCATTTCCATCATCATCTGTGCCTCGCATCATAATCAACATGAAAATCAAATTTGAATTTATGAAGCAGCAGACGACGAATGAGGACAAAAAGCAGCGGGCGGCAGCAGGGGCCGCAGAGAGTTGAGTTCAGTTCCGATTGGGGTGGTGTGGAGGAGCACGAGTACAGGAAGTCAGCATCAACTTACTTTTGCTCATTTTAATTTTGTGTTCGTCTGTGTGTGTGTGCGTGTGTGTGTGTATATGAGTTGTTGTTGTTGTTGTTGTTGTTTGTGCGTCTCTTGTGCGTCTGGCCTCGCATTGCTCAAGCTTTATCAACATTTTTGACTATTTTGCCTGCCTGCCTGCCTGCCTGCTTGCTTGCCTATTGTTTTTGTTGGTTTTCATTTATTTCTTGTTGGGATTTTGTGTGGTGTACAAGGAGCGCAACATGCGTTGCATTTAAGTCGAAAGCATACGCTGCCTTCAAAAAAAAAAATGGTGTGTGGGGGGGGGGGGGGTGGAGCTGAGGCCACGCCCCTTCTCACCATTCGCCTCTGGCTGCGTGTGGGTGTTTCACATACGTATATTCATTTGTTGCAATTACAGTCGGTGTGTGGGGTTTATTTTATTTTTTCTTTCCCTTTTTTCTTACTCTCATTTCATTTTTATCTTTTTTCATTTCTGGTTTTCATTCTCGACCGTGTTGCCGAAATCATTTAGCATAGTTTCAGCGCGTGTATGTGTGCCTTTGTGTGTGTATGTGTGTGTGTAGCAGAGCTTTTAAGGCTTAAGATATGTACATACACACACACACACACACACACGCACACATGTATGATATATGCATTTCATTAGAGTAGCAGTAAAGAAGACGAAATGGGCAATAAGTGCTCAAGTGGAATTTGTGCTTGAGCAAAAAAATTGCGCGGTATTTAAATTGATTTCAAAGGGAATCCAGAAGTAGCTCCCTGTTTAATCTAACTATGTCTTCAGCAAATTGAAACAAAAAGATGAATACACAAACTTCATCACTTAATCTAATGCCCCAATTTACACACAGCTTTACTAGTACACGTCACAACAAGCAGGGATAAAAAACAAAAGTAAAAACAAAAATAAGATAAATAAATAAATGTATCCTTAAAGTAGATACGTATGTTTGGGGGCAACATTGCCAACATTCAGCTGCATGCAAAAATGTTCGCCATATTGTTTTATGGTATATCCGTTATATTGATGACACATTTCGTGAAGGATTCATTAACCGTCTGGACGTTGATGTGTCCAAAACCCCACCCAAGAGTAATCCTTTTAGCTTGGTTATTGCAGGCACGTTAAACAAATAATACGTATACGTTTACTTATTGCGTATACGTTACAAGCATGTGTCTGCTTGAACCACTGTACACTGTACATGACCAGAAGGGGATTGCGATGGGCATGGGAATAGGAATCGGGGTGGAGATGCGACTGGGAATGCGAATGGGAATGGGAATGGGAATGGGAATGAGGATGAGGCTGGTGCTGTCTTAGCAACAGCCAGATAAGTATCTTCTAAGCAGTTGGAATCTTCTGTTATAGCCAAAGCAGTTTCCACAACAAGAGCTCTTCCCTCGGCTGCTGCTCCAGCTTCTGGTTTTTCATCAGCTCTCGTGTTGCTTGTATTGTCTTCTTTATTGTCTGTGCGAGCTGTTGTGTCTGTTGTGTGTGTTTGTGACCTTGTCTGTGCTTTGCTTCCCTGTCGCTTCGTTTGTTCAGTTTATCTTGAATTGCAGTTGACACAGGCCCTCTTCCCCTTGCTCACATCCCTGTCGACTCAGCCATGGCACAGGACCTTTGGCTGCCATTTTACAGAGCAACTACAAGTGGCTGATCTCCCTTGGTACTCCTTTGCAGTTGCTTGCAGCTGTCTCCTTGCAGCTGCCTCGCTGCTTATTTCGAACAATTCTGTGCTGTCATTGTTGTGTGCGGCCTTTGTTATTATTTATTTGGACTTTGTTGAAGGGTTTGCGCCTTGCTTGCCGCTTTCCGCTTCCCGCTTACCGTTGCCTATGGCCAACGACCTTTGGCATGAGAGCAGGCCATCCTCTAGCGTTGGCTAACCCTCGCCATCGGACAACGACGAGCGTCATCTGCTTAGCCTCAATGGCCGCGTTTATTGGCTCGTAAATTTTTTTATTATCAGTTTAAATTTAATTTATACCAGCGATCCGTCAGCTGAAGCAAAGAGTGTGAAACAGAACGAAGAAGAGACGGAGAGAATGGGGGTGTGGCGCTTGGGCTGGGTGGATGGAGGGCGCAAATAAATAAATACATCAAAATCAACGAACGCCTGAGCAAAATCAAAATCAAAATCAAAAAGCGAAAGAAAATAGAAATAAATAAATAAATAAAATAAAGAAAAAACGGAGGAGAATGATGAGTGTAGCTGTCAAGGCGTGAAAGGATTCTGGCATGGACAGCAGATTGAGACGCGCAGCGGGCGGTTAACTTGACCGACATGTCTGGTTAGTTATGGTTTGATATTTGCCATTGTTGTTGTGCGTAGCTCGATTTTATTGTTATTAAGATTCGGTTTGACCTTCAATTTGTATTCGTGCCCTGCTCTTTTCGTGTGCCCCATGTGCATGTGTGTGACCCTTTGGAGACCCATTAACAATAGGCCAAAGGTCACGCCCCACGCATACTTATTAGACTCTAATCGGTTGTGACCATCAACGGCAACTGGTGGCCCTCACACAATTATCTGATGGCATCTTCCAATAACTAATTTCACTTTAACTTTCACCAATTGCATTTCACATTGAATTGCTTTGGTCGGTAAAACTGTTCCAGTTCGTTGTGTGAAATGTGCCCGATAATTTTAACTATATTTGTCGACAATCATCCATACCTCTCATTGGAATACGTCCGGCAAAGTTGTTGAAATCAGTTGACGCCAGTTGAAGGTTTTCCATAAAGCAGACAACGTTTTAAAGGATTTCTTGTTTAGCAATATGCGGAAATTGAGTTGGCGAATTCATGGAGATTCTGCAGTACAACACATCTTAGGGTTAATGCTTGACCATTCTTCTTACACATAACCGAAATGCTTTTATGGGTCAACTTGGGGTGGGGAGTAGTGGGTGGGTGGGTGACATGATGGGTGGGTGGTGGTGTTGAGGCGGTGTGTGGTTTTACTTGCTCTCTCAATTTTTGCATGTGTTGTGTATTGAAATTTGATAAAAAAAAGGCGATTCCTTTTGCGGTACTCGTTCAACGCTTATCGATGTGCCAGTTGCTATAGCCGTGACTCCAGCTATAGCTGTGGATGTGACTGTGGTCTTATCAAAAGGTTCATCTAATGGGGCACCATCCATTTGGGATTGAACATGGCCAGAACTACGCAGCCAACAGCAACAAAAACAGCAGCAACAATGTAAACGAGAATTACAATAGGGAATTGAGGGGCTGTTTTCTGGTTGGCCGTTCAACTGTACAACTGCAGCAGTTTCCGCACTTGAATTGATTTGGATGTGGCACCCAACGGTTGCCGTCGCATTCAATTCTAGCAAACAGTTGTGGCCTTTATTGTTCGCTTGCAGGCTTTGGTTGCTGCTGCTGCTGCTGTTGCTGTTGCTGTTGCTGTTGCTGCCGTTGTTGTGGGCGTTGTTATGCGTTTGTTGGCATTGTGCAATTGAAAGTCAAGGCATTATTTTATTGTAGTTTTATTGTTGTTTTGCACTCATCGCCTGTCAAAGCCCTTTGCCAACTGCTTAACAAGCAAAATAATGCAAGCGACTCAGTAAAGTCAAAAGATACACAGCAACAGAGAGAGAGAGAGAGAGAGAGAGAGAGAGAATAGGTAAAGAAAAGACGTTCTAGACTGAGATAGATAGATAGATGGAGAGAGAGAGAGAGAGAGAGAGTGAGGCGAGTACGCGAAAGTGTCGCTGAAGGAACTAACAACGCCAACCAGGTATTATGCTGCATAACGTAGTGCTCGACTCAGAGATACCCTGTAAGCAAGTTGCAAGCGTGTAAGAATCCAAACATATCTATGAAAACTTGTCAATTGGGCTTTTCTGTGTGTTTTGATGAAAAAGCTGTAGCTAGACTGAAGATCAATTTGAATTTAGTTTGAGTTTGGTGACAGCTTAATAAACGGATAAATCAGCCTGTAATCTTTGACTTTTTTGATCGCTTATGACACATTCTGCTTCCTTTCATTATTCATTCAAATTATAGTTTAGGATTTTTTTTATAGGGTATTGTATTTACAGTCCGCTGCTCACTGCTGCTTGCAAAATTGGCAAAAAATGTCCAGAAATTTTATTACGAACGAAGCAAACGAAAATAATATAATTTATAATGAACTGTGCTTGAGAGAGAGAGAGAGAGAGATAGTGTGCGAGAGAGAGGGGGTATAAAGTGAGAAGAAGAAGAAGATTAAACACAGTCAACGAGCTGCAACTGCAAAGATCAAGCCTCTGGTCCCTCGTAGCCTCAACCTGAACTCGATGCCCATTATATCCGGCAAGATGATTCTCATTGTCATCGGAAGGCGCAGCCATTTTGATAGCCAAAGCACAAAAGCAACCGGTTGTGATTGTTGCACAAAAGTGTCAACCGTGTTAAAAGGTTGCCGAAATAAGCAGCCATCTTTTGTGATTTTTTTCTTTTACACTGCACTTGCCTTAAAAGAGAACTAGGCCTTTGTTATTTTGGTTTTGAAAGCGAGTTATTATTAGGTTAATGCTGCCTGCTGCTGTTGCCATTCGAATTCACAGGAAAATGGAAATGAATGACTGATAAAAAAAATAAAAACATGAAAACATGTAAACATGAAAACATGAAAACATGAAAACATGAAAACATGTAAACAAGAAAACATTTTAACTTGAGAACGCCTACTTTCACAACCGAGAAGAGCTGATAACTATTTGCAATTGTAAGCAGTCTTATAGAAATTGTAGTAGTCAATATTTCCATGTAACTGAGATAAGTTGATTAATTAAATTGTGCGTCTAAGGTTATGCTTGGGTTTTTCGAATACAAAGCCGTGCTTTTGCCGATGTCCTCGATGAGATAAAGTTAAGTAAAGTAAAGTTAAATTTCTTCAAATTGTTTTCTTATTGCCAATTTTGACTCTGGTTCTGCCTGCCGAAAGTATTGGTTTCGACTTGGATTTCGGATTTTTTTTTCGCTCTTCGTGGAGTTATCTAAAAGGAATAAAATCGATATTAGGCTACAAAAAATTGTAAATCAATTAAATAAATTAAAAATAATAGCCACCAACAGAAAATCTGTCTCTGTGGACAAGTGCATCTCCAACATATATTTAAATTTTGTTTTTTGAATTGAAATAACAAGCGATTCCAAGCCCAGTTGTCGCCGAATAGGCACAGTTGTAAAAATTTTTATAATAAAATCAGTGACAAGACTTTCTACTGAAGGAGCTAACAAAGTGCACAGCAAAGCGTCACCAGACGATTCCACAAACCAAGTGGATTTTCCATCGCCTACAGCCACCGGCAGCTGGACTCAATGGTAGAGTCATCGCTATACTACAGTGGCCTGGAGGGGCAAAAATGAATTAAGTTTGTATTATTATAATTAAAAAATTTTTGGTGCTTTTGTTAGCCCTGTGTTTATTAAATATTTGTAATTAAGGAAATAAGGGACAAACCGAACGATCGAGTATAAAAAATATGAAAATTATTCAAATAATTTAAAGAAAAATCAATATAAGAATAATATCAGATCCACAATTTTGTTTTATTTAGCGTCGCGCTATAAGGAACTGTAAGGAACCACGACCAACTACCGATCATATAGCCGGAACCAGCGCATGCCACACTTGTTGTCGGCTACATTAACATCTGCTCGTCGATACCAGTTTAAATACTGCAAAGTTGAAAGCAGCTTACTGTGTTTACAGTTATGAAAATGCTTGCAACATACATATATGAAAAGCTCTTAAAGTGAATGGATTTATATTTTATTTGACAACATTTATGGAAAATGTAAGCTTTTATGCGATGCGTCCCTTAATATTTTAAATAAAAATAAAAATAAATATATGATGCGTCTGGGTGGACTTTTAACTTAAATGCACTCAACAGCATTTTGGCCTTTGATAAATGCCCTTTTTAATAAGTAGCAATCACATCTCATGTTAAAGCTGGCTTAAATGGGGTTTGGTCCTTTACAAGTTTTTAATTCATGATGCGAAAATTATTGTGCAGATTGCAATAAATATATTTATTTACAATGATTGAACTGCAGCTGAAAATATCAATTGCGTATAATTGAGAGGAATGGGTGAATTGTTGTGGCAGGACTCGAAATCGTAATTCAAATGCAATGCAAGTGGCAGCCACAATAACGGACCGATGCATTTAATGAATACATCTTCAATTGATAGTAAATCGCTTGAATTTCGCGTGTCTCATATTGCTAATGCTAAGCAGAGTGAAATGGAATTGAATTTTGTGCACCTGTTTTGTAAATTTCAAATAAATGTTTGTGAAATCATCCAACTCTAATTAGGACAATCATCAATATCTACGAGTATAGTCCATAATTAAATGTTCCCCCATGCGGCTGGGATGGGGGCGTTGTGTGTATTGGTTTTAATTGATGTCGAGTATTCAACATTACATAAATATTGCTTAATTATCGCTACAACATAAAATGCAAACACACACACACACACACACAGCAGGGAAGGTCCTGGCCAGGAAAGCAGAGATAGAGAGAGAGAGAGAGAGAGAGAGAGAGAGAGACGAGCAGCAGCAGCAGCAGCAGCAGAACAAAGCGAGCTTAATATTTATAATGTTGCAATTAAGTGATGCGCAAATGCCGCTCAGCTGTTGACAGTAATGCGATAATAAACAACAAAATATATATTATATGGATTAACTATCCCCACACATAATCTCAAATGAGCAAAAAGTTTGCAAATTTCGGTGAAATGCGATTGGCGGGCATTTAATGGCAAACGGTTTGTTTGCATATCGATGAAAGCCTCAAACGTTTCTACACAATTTTAATCGTTTAATGCGTTCATAAAAAAGAGCAACAGCTGCTGCAGCAGCAACAGGAGGCGCCACAAGAGAGAAAAACAAACTGTGTGTGTGTGTGAGTGTGTGTGTGAGTGTGCGTGTGTGTGTGTGTGAGTGTGTGTTTTGTCCACGCTGTTGGCAGCTAACGGCAAACATTTAGCATTGCTGCACACATACTCGTATATGAAGCTCACGTGAGGCGAACCCCATCCAAGCCCAACCTAACTCAATCAACCGAACTTTAAAGTGAGAAAGTGGAAGCATTAGCTGTCATACACACAAACACACACACACACACACACACACACACACACATCCATTGTTGCATACACTGCACTGTTGCAAAATATGCTTTAATAACCAAGCACATCGGATATGATTTATGTTTATAGTTATAGCTGAATCAATAATGTCATCAATATTGATCATTTGCATTGCGATCAATTTGTTGCTGACTTCAAAAAGCCAGTAGCAGAAAAGTTTAAGAGTTCAACAGAAGCTTTGCAATTCTTTAATATATAGCTGCCTTTGCAGCATGATTTTCGGCCAAAAAATGCGAAATTCACGTTGTAGTAAAAGTTTTAAGAAGGGGATGGTGAGTCTTGGGTTTACAATAATTTATATATATTAATACTAATTACCATCGTTGGCTCACACACTTTACTTTGACAGCATCCGCTTGCCAGCGTTGCCCTAAAAGCATCAGTTTTTTTATTTTTTTATTTTTAAACAGCTTAAGTTGCGTGAGTTAACTCTTTACTTTGCCAGCTTAA
Organism: Drosophila macrothrix; assembly: GCA_035042055.1. Taxonomy (NCBI): domain Eukaryota; kingdom Metazoa; phylum Arthropoda; class Insecta; order Diptera; family Drosophilidae; genus Drosophila; species Drosophila macrothrix. The sequence continues at coordinate 13,719,714 of JAWNLX010000587.1, read as the reverse complement.
CTTCGACTGCTCACTTTTTGCTTGGCAGGGACTCTTGAACTAACCAGAACTCTGCTTCACTTTAACCGCAGGTCGTCCACTTCACGTCGACCCTTTAACACTTACTATCTGTGTTAAATCAGTTTTTTGTTAACAACATTGCTCAGTCGAAACAGATATGTTTGGGTCTTTTTGCATGTTCTGCTTTAAGAGCACGTTCAGCTCATTTTTTTTTTTGGTTTTTAGAAATTTAATATTTGTTTTTTAGCAATTTAACTGGTAATCTGAGCTACGTAAAAGCGAGTAGGGCTGCCAGATCTTGGCTAAACCAGCAAATAGGCCACAACATTTTTGGCCATTTATTGGCTCGCTTTTTTCGGGTACAGCAGTTAGTCGATGTCTGCGGCATAACTTTCACCGCAGCCGGAAGAACTTTGCTCTTTTCATTTTTTTCTTTTTTTTTCATTTTTGTTTTTGGGTGTTGTTGCTGTTGTTGCTTAAGTTCGATAAAAGCCTGGGTTGAAAGCAATGTCTAGACGCAGGCAGCAATTATTTTGCCGCAAGTAAGTCAAAGCGGGCGTGCAAATAAAAATACACCAAACAAATAAATTGAACCAATACAAGGCAACATCAACAACAATAATGGAAAATTTGTTGTGTGAGTAAAAACAAGTTGAAAAACTTTGTTGATCGGCGTACGCTGAGGAAAAGTAGTCCGTTTTGCAGGTTTTCAATCAATTCTCTTTCTCCTTGCGCTTTTTTTGTATTCCTTCACCTTCATTTATTTTTCTTGCCGCATATTTTTTTGTTGCTTAGGTAATGGGCAGCTGTTGAGAGACTTCCACAAACAACAGACTAATTAAGCAGGCGTAAAGTGCGGATCTCAGTAGTGGATGTGACGGGAAATGGGGCAAAGGTTTGGAGTCTTGAGGTTTGGTAGAAAGTACAATTTATAAGCGGCTTAGAGTGTAATATTATTAAAACTGGCCTTACGCTATATCCTGGTAGAGCAGAAGCATCACATTCAATTTGGACTGCGTATTTTTGCTCGTTGGATGGGAGAACAAAAAACCTTTCACATTGCCATTAATTAAGCCTGGAGCAGAAAGTCAGAGATCGAAATGTCGCATCAATGAGCAATGAATAATTCGACACATCTATTTCAATACTGGGCACTGAACCAGCAGCTGATGGCAGCGACCCGTCAGATACCCTGTTAAATAGAATGTTCGTGACTAAAGAGCAATATGGCAGGTGTGAAAGAAACCAGGGGTTTGCCTAATTCCGTGCCACATATTCTAAAATTTAGATAATTGTTTTTAGAAATTTGTGTTGAATGTACTTAAATATTTTAATTATATATACATTTAGAGGATGTAAGGAGGCATCTGTAAAGTGGTTCATTCTCGAGTCCCGGACTAATTTACAGGGTAAAAGCGGCAACGTGCTAAAATAGATGACAGTGCTTGCAACGCAGGTATTCAAGCAATCATATAGGTAACACACCCGCACACACACACACACACACACACACACACAGACACCAACAAATAACGACTAACTGCCAGCAACAACCAACAAACATCAACAATTACAACAACAATGGTAACGATTGAATGCAAAAAAATATTTCAGGGCGTGTGTGCCCGTGTGTGTATGTGGATGCATTGGGCAGGCAGGGGCAGGGGAGGGGGCAGGGGAAGGGGCAGGGGAAGGGGCAGGGGTAGGGGCAGAGGCTGGGGCAAGGGATATTGGGTAGATCGAGTTACGTTTCAATTCGTTGCAGCAAACAAATTCGAAAAATGACTGAGCAAACGCTTTGATTTATGAAGTTATTGACTATGTGTGTGTGTGTGTGTGTGTGTTGGTGTGTGTGTGTGTGTGTGTGTGTGTGTGTGTGTGTGTGTGTTGGTCTGAGTGCATTCCTATCCACATTCTCAGCCGAGAGACTCGCCAGCAGCACCAGCAGCACCACCCACCCCCTAGAGTCGCATTTGTTGTACTCCGTTCGCCGCTTTGGCTTTCGCCGCGCCTTAATTCAATAAAATACAGCTGACTGAGTGCTTGAATCATGACCCGGCGGTTTAAAATGTTTGCGCTCCAGCGTCGTGTGTGTGTGGGCAAAAAGGGGGGTGGGTGATGGGTTGGCGGTTTTGGCTTAGAGCGGTTTGCGGGTGGTGCTCCTGCTCCTGCTCCTGTTGGACTTGTAGTTAGAGTTGGAGTTCTACGCTAAAGCTCGGCAGTTGCCGAACACGCTCCATGGGGAAATCTCTTTTGTTTTTGCGTTTTTTTAATATATTTTTTTTTATCGCTTTTTTGCGAGCTTGCGCGGATTTTTGCACACACTCAGCCGACAACAATGCAACGGAAAGTGGTGTGAGTGAGAGGGGCGTGAGTTGGGTATGGGCATTGCTATGAGAAACAAGTAGCAAGAAGCGGAGCAAAGGAGTCGCAAGGCTGAAACGATTTTGATTCAATAAACGTCAATGCTTTGCCCATGCCGTGCTCTGCTTATATACTAGGTATATGTTATATCCGAGAGCTGGGAACTAATAAACCAAACTGTTTTCAGCTTCAAGTTCTTTGAAGTTCCTTAACCAGAGCATGCAAATAAGACACACACACACATACGTTGTATGTAGCAGGCTGGCTAAAGCACTTCAAGCTGAGCATCAAAGTGGTAACCGAAGAGTGCTAAAGTTGTGTTCCATAGATAATCTTGATTGCAGCCATGGGGATACCACATCCACGTGAGTGCTATGAGCAGAGATAGAGAGAGAGAGAGAGAGGGAGAGAGAGAGGGAGAGAAGTGGGCTTCAGAAGACAGGTAGACAGATTTGCGGTAATATTACAAATGCATTTTCTGCTTCCTAGAAATAGCTGCACGCAAAAAGTGTGCAACAAGCAGGCCAACTCTCATTGACAACGTTATATTTATTTACGTTATCGAAACTCAAAGTGAAACAAGGCGAGTGCTTTTGTCACATGTGCCACTTCAGCTTAAGGATTATTCTTCAACTTTAGTGTTGATCTGTTGGTTCTTTGGAGTTCCTCACGCTTTTATCTGGGATTAGTTGCAATGAATGCTGCTAGTGCCAGATAATAATCAGTTGTTGGATTCACTAGCCCGGTTTTATACATCGATGAATCCGAGCATAGTTTCGTACCTTATTTTCATACATTTTTGTTGTATACGTTTTAAATTGAATAATTTGAATAAACATGAATTTTAATCATTTTACCATTCCGTAATAAATATAAAATGTTTCGAGATTTTATTGTAACCAGACCACTATAAAACAAGTGAGAATATTACAGTCAAATTTCAACTCACAATAGAAACAGAAATAGCAGAAACTTTTTACAGAGCTATGCTTGGGGTAGTAGACATTATTTTTATCAATCTTTGAAAGCAATAATATTAAAATATTATGGCCGAAAAATGTAAATAGATTTATAGATATCTGAAGGATGTCACCAACTATCTGCAGCCCAAATTTGGTTTCTCGTAAAAATTTAGAGACACTTATGGCTCTTTTGATTTGCATTTATCGATTTTATCGATTTTCAAACCCTCCAATTGGTGCGGCACCGCCAAATTTGTCACTTTGCTTAGCTCGGACAGAGACGAATATATATTTCAAGTGAGAGACGTCGAAAAAATTGGGTCGGTACCGACGAATAGACGGACGGACAGTGCACAAATCGAATATTCACTTCGATATCCGAGCATTAAATGTTTCGGGAAAAGGTTTGGCAGTCATAAGTGGAGCTGCTTCGGTTTACGGTGCAAACTATGAAATTAGTCTCTCATATATGAAGCGGTAACTTTGCAATTATGATGGAAAGCTATTAGCTAATTAATGCCAACCTCATCAGAGCGTCCGTGCAACGCTCGGATAATGTAAATATCAACCAACACTTGCCACATTGCTTATTCAGCTGTCATTTTCACAGCACCCTTCTAATATTTGCATAACACAACTGCAAGCCACATGTTTAGTTGGTTAGTTAGTTAGATTTAATGTGTGTTCTATAATTTTTGTTGTTAAATTCTTTTGTGTTTTTAAACTGACTGCGCTGCCAATTGTATGCAGAAGTTGCGCTTGTGCTGCATTTAACCCAGCTTCATATATATATATATATATATATATATATATATATGTATATATAAATACATATACACAAATGTGTATAAATATAGCAAAAGACACGCCCACACACACATACACGCACACTCCGGCCCACACACTCAGTCACGCAATGTGTTAATGTGCGTCCCAAAAGTGTGCAATCAAATTATAAAATTGCAAAAAGTTGCCGGGCACATGAAATGCGCTTTAGCACACACACACAGCCAGTCAGAGAGATACCCATTTATTTGGAGACAGCGGTGTAGTGGGGTGGCGAGGGGAGTGGGAGGGGAGGGGCGGTAGAGGCCCTACAGATAGCAAATTAAGTTAAAAGCGCTGCCGTGGCAACTGGCCAGATTTAGATAACTTACTTCATATAGCAACACAAATAAAAAAAAAAAAAAGCGCACACGCTTCGGATTCAGCTGCACACACACTAAAACACGCACACACGCACATCACACACAGCACACACATCACACACTAGCAACTGGGACTTAAACAAGCTGCATGCGGTGGACTTAAGTTGAAGTTAAAGTTAATGCCATGAATTTTAAATTGAATTTAATGTGTGTGTGCATGTGAGCAGCAGAAGATGCGTCTATGTGTTTGTGTGTGTGGCAGTGTGTGGAGCTGTGTGGCGAATGGGGAGGATGGGGTTTGTATGCTTGAGTAGCAGTAGCTGCTCGCCCCGAACACGCCAGTTGACTTGCGCGCGAAAGTATGCTACACTTTTCGCCACTTATTTATTATTGGCTTGACTCACACACTCACGCACAGTAGGACAGAGGGACACACGGACAGGGGGAGGGCACGCACATTTGCACATTTTGGTGTTCGTGCTGTGCGGTCTGACCTTAAGCTGCCGTTGGACATTGGCGAGTCGCTGGACAGGATTTGGCACAAGTTGAACTAATAGCAGCAGGCGGCCAGCAGCGCTGCGATTGTGTTATTGCTGTTCTTGTTGTTGTTGTTGTTGTTGTTGTTAGCGTATTCGTATTCGTATTCGCAGTCCTCTTGTTGTTGCTGTTGTTGTTGGTTTTGGTGGTGTTCTGCTTAAATAATTTAGCAATTTGTATGCATGGAAAGCTCTGCGGGCTGGTCATATAATGCCCGAGTCGAATAAGCGCATCATGGATACACATAAAATCGCATCAACGCGCCAGCCAATACCACATGCCGCAGATGCATGAGAGGAGTAAATAAAAAAAAAATAAAATATATATATATATATATATATATATATATACATATATACCTCTGCCACTCTCAGACACACGTGCCCCATCTTGTTGCGTGTGGGCGTTTCGGACAGACGGACAGGTATGCAGGCAGACATAAGCGCATTGAAAGCACAGCCAAATGAGCATTCAAGGAACGCACACATACACATTACAAAGTGCACACCTGGTAGATGGGTATCATCCTGTTACACACACACACACACACACACACACACATACATACCTACATGAGTTGTAAATGCAGATGAAATTGGGCAGCGACGATTAATCCTCGCTTTTGCCCCTATGATATTATTTGGCACATTTGTACTTTATGCTTGGGTTCGCCGCTTTACTGCAGGCACTGTTCAGTTATTTTTTTTCCAAATATTTGGGCACTGGCTGTTCGCCGATGAGCTGGCTGACCAGGGCTACGACAACAGTACACTAAGCCGTATATTGGACAAATTACACATTGCCAATGATGAGTGAGTGGAATTTAATCAGTTGACAATTGCGTGTTTCTGTCCGTGTGTGTCTGTCTGTCTGTGTGCGTCTGTCTGTGTGTGTGTGTGTGTGACTGTGTGTGAGTAGTGAGTGTGTAGCTTCAAAAGTGTACATTTTTGGACAATTTTCAGAATTTTTGAATCTGATCAGGCTATAAAGCTTAACACTTTTCAAGCACTCTTCAAAGTTATTGCTTTGCTTTCCCAAGGTAAGAATAAATTGTGACTTTTAAGCTTTAGTTAAGTCGGTCTCTTGATTTGATCAGTTCGATCAGCGCGAGTAGATTTTTTTGCTACTCAGAAGGAGCAGGCTTCGTTTGGCAACATTTAAGAGCTTTTGCCTTTTGGCAGGCAAGCAGTGAAAGCTGTTTGCAGCTGCCAAGGCACAACAGCTATTATTCAGTTTTTCATGGCTGAGATTTTGTCGGAGACAAGCTGAGCTGAGCTGTTCGGCAGCCCTAGCTAATTCGAGAGGCACGCAGTTGGCACGCAAAAAGACGTCGGATGGCGAATACACTTTGTTGACAGAAAGTCACGTATTCATATTAAAAATAACCGAAAAGCGTTCGTAAGTGCAGGAGGACGTGCAGTGAAATATATTTGTGGCATTGGTTAGGCAACTGTCTCCATCTAATCCTTACATATACACACACATACATACACAAATATATACAAACATACATTTATCACTTCCCTCCGGAAACCATTTGGCCGGAAGTTGGCAACTCCTTGTCCTAAGTCAGTTGAGCAGCAGCCGCGACATGTTTTGCGCTAGCCCAACAAAAGGTGTTTTCCTTGCAGCCCTCCCCTCCCCCCGCCTCAACTAAACACCAACTGTTGACATCATGATGATGGCCATGATGTCGTTGCCGTCATTGGGAAATGTCGCCAGCGATGGAGCCTGTCAAACTCAAAATATTCCATTGAATAGGACGTTTTGCGTGCTGGTGCTCAAAGCGTCGAATCGACTCGTCTGGGACATTTCGGTTATTTTTTTTATTTTTTTTTATTGTTGGCCCTTTTGATTTTTGGCAGCGTTGACGTCGCTGCCGCAGCTGTCAAAGCGTCAAACATTTTGCGCTGACAAATGCGCACCTTCTGTTTAACTTTGCTCCTTTCAACTTCCGTCAACTTCAGCTATGCTGGCGACTGACATGCGGTTGCCCGAAAAACTTGTAATGTATTTCAAGAGACCAAAAGGGGGTGTGGAGTTGCTGGTGGTGTAGTGTGTCAACCGTCGACTGGCAACTGACTTTTGCATTTATTTATTTATTTATTGAAACACTGTGCGTGCCTGTGCGTGTTCAGTCTGTGACTATTTTGGCCACCTCGGTTGTAACTTTAATCAGTTCATTTCGCATAGCTTTCGGCACATGTGAGTGCTTTGACATACAGCATTGCGCATACGCCGCGTGGCACAATCTAAAAATACACCTATATGTCAACCAAAAATTACCCGAATTTAACAATTATGCAAAAACTTGTTTTGTCAGCTGCACATTTTTGACACATTTCTCTGTCATTTGTCAGTGTTATGTTTTAACTTGGCGATATTTTACTTTCGTTTCTTTTCCATTGCCGTGCAGACTCTACAGAAATGACAGAAATAGCGTCGCTAGTTGGGAAGGGGGGGGGACTGAAACCATAAAGCCCCAAAACGCATGTCATTTATTGCAATTGGAGTCTGCTTGCGCCATTGTCCTCGCCAGTGTTGTCCTTTTTAGCTGTCTGCTGCATTATTCATATCTTCATATTCATTAGAAGCGACGCAAAAAAACGAAAAAAACAATAACTAGAAACATACAAGTTGAAATGCATTTTTGAAGAGTGCTTGACTAGCAGAATATCTGTAAAATCTGTATCTGTATCTGTGCGACTTTGGCATCCACACCCTTCTCTTAATTCCTGACAATGGATTCTTAAGCCAAATATTATGCAAAACTTTGTCAAATCGTTCAACATTTTTGCGTTTTTATTCATGAAGGGAAGTGAGAATTTGTCTCATTTTAATTTTATTTTAAATATACTATTGCCAGTCCCTGAACATTTGTACAGGGTATATACAACAAATAGTTTGAAGCGTTCAACTGAGATGACAGGCAACGTCATCGTCGTTCTTGGATTAGTTAGTTAGCTAGGGTCAAAGTAGGTCATGCGGGTTTTCTCTTTTTTGAAACCCTTGAAAATGGGTAAATTCCATTCGCTGACTGTATAATTAGGGTGAGCAGGATTACAAGTGCATGGGAAAACAACGGAGAGTCTGTGTGTGTGAGAGAGAGAGAGAGAGAGAGAGAGAGAGAGAGAGAGAAAGAGAGATGGGAAGGGCCGACAGAAAAGGTCGAACGAATCAAATATTACTTTTCTCATGTAAATTTAATTTACGGATAGATCTTAAAATAAGGATTGCATTATTCTTCATTAAAGTTAGATCTGCTTAATATATTTGTAAAATTAAGTTGTAAAAATATGCGCATTATGTAAAGAGAATGCTTAATACTAATATTCGATTGAGTTTGTATAATAAACATAAATAAAGGCATTAGCTAATATTAGTAATTATAGTTATTGGTCGAGTAATAACTTTAGATAAATAATTTTCCCTGTGTATAGACGGGATTGAGCCTATGGGTTAAGTAAAGTCGATAAGATTTAAATTATGTAATGAAATATTTGAGCTAAGCAACTGGCATTTGCCAAGTGGCCTGCTGCTGTGAATAATATTCCAGTTTTTAGGGCCTAACATAAAAAAGCTTATAAGGGGCTAAAAAAAAAACTGCAGCACTTCAGATTCTTTTATATCTCGTTTGTATGGCATGAAATAAAACGAAATTTTAGGTAAATTCTAATAATGAAAGAAATGTTTATACGACTGAATGGGAAATTAAAAATACTTCAGGCAAAGGATGATCTCTGCATTTAACTTGCGCTCGAGGTGGGGCAATGTTACAGGCGCTATTTAGGTTCAAGCAGCTGCTCCTCAGTTCATGCTTAATGGCCACCTTTCTTGATGGCGTTACGTGTCGCAGCTATAACCCATTGTCTTATCTGGCTACTGTCCCCATTCTCAAATTCTCCCATTTCACCCACTACTCCATTCCACATTCAGCCACTACCCCGTTGCCCCGTTGCCCCATTCCCTTCTTGCACCTTCACCCCTGTCACGTGCTTGGCGTGCCGAAAAAGTGCGTCGGCAGCAGCTTAATTATTTTTAGTCAGTTTTTGCTACATCTACAGTCTGTTCAGCTTCCCATTGCCCCTCCCCCAAATGTGCAGAGGGTGGACCCCTGCCACGCCTCTTTTTTATATTTTTTTTCATTTGTTTTTTTTTGTTTTTTGTTTTTGTGCTGCTTCCTGCTTATTATTTGTTTGTTTGTCTGTTTGTCTGTCTGGTTTGGCTTAAGCGCACTTGCAAGTATGTGTTTTGGGATTACGACTATCCCGGGGAGTCAACTCTTACTGAAGCTCTTCTATCCACCAACCCCACCCACCTACTCCTCAGTTCTCTAGCTACTTTCGTTGATGCTGGTGATGCTGGCCGCTGTACGTTTATGACAGCAGTGAACAACGGCGGATTGGATTGGATGGCAACTGGAGTGGCTTCGGTGTTGACTGTTTTACTGTTTCACATGCGACTGCACTGGAGTGGACTTTTGGGCTACCGCTGGAGTCCAGGACTGCTGCTGGACATCATGCTACCACTCACTCAAAAACAATGTGCACAGCAACTGACTGGGGAGTTGTTATTGCCCCTGTTGTTTTTGTTGTTTTATGTGCTTTTTTACTTGACTGTGCATACCGTATAAATCTGACAGTTGAAGAAATACAGAGAGCCAGAGAGAAAGTGCGAAAGTGCGAAAGAGAGAGGCAGAGATAGAGAGCGAGCAACAAAATAGGAGCACACACACAATACGATGAAAGCTTAAAATTTTAAATGCCACCGAATGGGGTCCCTAATGAAGTACAGCCGAAAGACAGTCGTCGGGTGAGCATAAAAGTTCATTGTTTGGCATTGTCAGGACGTACAGTGAATAATGAAGATTAAATATATATATATGTATATATATACCACATAATGATCGAGATAATTTAATAATAAGTGGACCTTAAACAATATCAGTACAATTTAACAATACAATTGTGGTATGTAAATTCTGGCTAAATAGCATGTTTAAAATGCTCGTCGTTGTATATGGAGGCTTATAGCAACGACGATCTGACAATAGACAGGTTGAAGCTGGTGTAAGCTGAGACAACACACTTAATTTGTCTGATCTATTGGAGAAATCACTTCTTTCACTTCTCATTCTCGTTCACATGCCACACAAATCATTTGGCTGTCAGCTGCACACAGGTTGCAAGGTGTTTGGCTAAGAACAGTTGACTGTGGGTTGGCTGGAAGCTGGGAAGCGGGCGGGGCAGGGGGAGAGGGAGTTTAGAAATGGGGGAAAGTCCACGACAAGCTTAATGCGAAGTAAGAGCAAACAAATAAATGCGACCAACCGATGCAAAAAACTCAGCAGCAGCTGAAGGATAAGCGAACAAATTCGCAGTCCAGTCGCAATCATATGGAGGTTTAAGGAAGACGTGGATGGGCTAAAGGATATAACAAAGAAATATGAAATGTAATAGTGTCAGGAACAAGCTGAAAAAATGCTGCAAGCGTCTGACAAGCTGCAGAAACTCAGAAAGGCGCAGCAGCAACAACAGTGGCAAGTGCAATCGGAGCGAAAGAGACCAACTTGTGTGGCATGAGTAATGTGGCAAGTAGAAGAGAAGTAGGTAACGACGAGTGTCATCTTACAGCAGCGGGGTTGCTTGGCAAGTGCCTCGTGCGGCAGTTGCACAAAGTCGCTTGCGTTGATTGTTTGCACTTTACACACTAAAACTACGACACACGCCACGCGATGAGGAACAAAAATATAATAATAATAATAAGAAAAGAAAAAATAAAGTGAAAATATTTCAAACGGTCGGAACCGACTGCGGAATACTCTGACACCAGTATAACGCCAGCTGATAACAGGTGGCAAATACCTTCTTGCCTTGTTTATTACAAAAATAATAAACCAACCTGGGCAAATTGGAACCCAATCTAACTGCAAATCTGTAGGGGATATAGGCTTTCGATATTTGCGATGACCGAATTTGGCAAGGCTCTAAAGAAAAAATATTTTTTGAAATCTTCTTTTGCACATTTGTGTAATTGCTTGATATATAGGTTTCTGTTGCGGTGGCCATGGTCATCTAGTATCTAGCCTGATGCGTGTCTCGATGTTCTCTTCTATCAGAGTAAAAGGACTCTGATGGCTGCTGAAGTTGGGTTGTATTGTGAGTGGAGGGTGGGCGATCGCAAGAAGTTGAGATAGAAAAGACGTGGCTGGTCGTATGTGTCTGTCAAGAGACGAGACGGGGGGTATGATGGTGCAAGAGAGAAGGGGCACAGACTGGCGGCTGCAGCCACAGAAAGAAAGACAAATCAAAAATGGCAGCAACAGCAGCATAAACTATATATAGAAAAATAACTAGAACAACAACAGTAGCTGAAGCAATCAGGGCTGGCCAATCGCACTAGTTTAACTATAAGAAAATTTGAATGTCAATGAGAATTAGAGCATTGAAAGATGATCGCAGGGAAGTGCAGTGCATTGAAAAGAGTAAGTTCAGTTCTCTGCTCTGAGTCTAAAAAATGTTTGTATTCTTGGTAAGAGTACACTGAAACAAAAAGGGCGGTAAATCGAAGCGGCATTCTTAAGAAAAGCCAAATAAAAAGCTATACGGTCGAGCTAAAAGACACTCAAACTTTATTTGACAAATACTCGTTTTGCAGCCCTGACATAAGCTAAAAATGGTTGCAAATATCACACATACGCACTGAGGCTCAAAGCTCTTCGCATGTTTTACGACAATGGCTCGGATACAATTTGGCACAGCGAGCTATAATAAAAAAAAGGAATGACAAGGAGGACGGGGAATGGGGAATGGGGAACGGCGACGGAGACACCGACACTGAATAGTGCAAATTAAGTTGTTGTTGTACTGCTGAGGGGGTTAAGAGTTTAAAGGGGCTCCGACGCCGGTTGGGTCGGGCTTGGCTGATGGGACAGCTTGTCAACAGTGCAATTTGCAGGCGCTGCGCAAAACGGAAATGGATTGAAGGCTCCCTTGGTGTCTACTTGATGAGCAGTGTAAACGAATACGTCAGCACTTAGATGAAAGATTGTAAATGGCTTATAAGGGGTCAACGGCGAGGGTGGAAACTGAAACCAGATTCGCCCCAAAGCACACGTTGTGGAATTAAAGGTGTTGCCAGAGGCAATTTAATTTAAAATTGATCATTAACATGACACGCAGATGCGGCAACATTCAGAATTACCATATACAACCGGTTATACATAACCAGGAATATATTGTCTGTTTAGTGCTATAACTCACAAATTGGCTAGGATATAGTTCCATGGGTCGCATAGAAGTTAACACAATCCATTTACACTTTGGCATTGTGCAGACATCATGTGCCTGATAGCTTTGGCAGAGAGTCAACTACTATTTTGGCTCACGCCTAAGCTATTTCGAGCCATCAATCACTTAGCGGTTTCAACTTTGCCAACACTCTCCTCCTGCCTTCCTCGGAAAGAGAAAATTACCCATACATATCTAAATAGTAGTTTGAATGTGGCAAAAAAAACTCAATCATTGCAGCACACAATTTGGCTCGTTAAAGGAAAGTGCGCGTCAAATGCGCAAAGCGGCGACGATGCCACGCCCATATGACAGAATCTAACACAACTTGACGCCCCTTGACCCCTTCCCCCTGCTCCCTGAACACGTGCCTAATGCGTTGCCTTGACATTTGTCTATGGCTCTTTATACCCAACCAAAAAAAAGAAAGAAATGAAATGAATGAAAGGTGTAATAAAGTAGTTGTTACGTATGTAATGGGGTGGTAATGGGGAGTGTTACGCTAAGCATATCCTGTAAATTGCACATTCTTCCTCTTCTAATTTTGAAGATGGGTAATGGATAATCTGCAAATGTATTGTAGCGTATCAGATGTGAACTTCCAAATAGAAAAACATATTGTGCAGCGTATCTAGTAGTGGAGCACTTTTAGCGGACTGTCTCTTACTTGGCATAGTCTAGTTATTGCATGGCCTCCTTAGCTCCTTAAAGTTGACAAACTTGCTTAAAGCCTTGCACGTACAATAGCAAAAACAGAGAGAGACACAAGAAAGAAAGAGGGAGAAATAGAGAGAGAGAGAGAGAGAGAGAGAGACGTCAGTTGCTGCACTGCAAGTGCTGTGCACTCCAACATAAACTTAATAAATTTCCTTTGCAAATTTATGCGCAAATACTTATAATAACCCAGCAGCTACAACAATAAATATCTGCCCAAATAAGAGTCAATGCATATGACATGCAGATGTATGTACATTTTAGTGTGCGTGTGTGTGTGTGTGTGTGTGTGTGTGTGTGAGTAGCTGCACTCAGGTGGCAGAGTTTGGCTTATGCAGGAAAGTTGCTGTGCCTGAGACGCTAATGTTCGCAAGTAGATGGCCCGCATGGCCCAGCTGACCGCATAATGCTGCCCAGGCACACAACTGTACGTTTACCGCAACATCAAATTACAATGGGTGCAAGTGGCAGACGCGGACTTAGTCTGTGGCACTGCCTCTGCCTCAGCGTCTGGCAGAGTCCTAACCGTCTGTGCCCATGACCCAGGCCCAGTTTCAACTTCAGTCGCATGCCGCGCGATCCTGCAACGCTAAGTGGCATAGCGCTTGTTTCTGGTTGTGCTACTAGCTTTGGTTGCAGTTTGGTCGGGTTACTCTGTGTCTATTGGACTGCTGCTTGGCCGTAATTTCATATGACGTGAAAGCATTGCACTTGCACAATCTTTCAGATACTTCTCACTAAGCAGCGGTATCTATCAGTCACACGCATCCAACAAAGTCACATCAAGTAATAAAAAAATCGTTGTTCGCCAAACGCGCATTGTGGTGCAAATTGCAGGAGTTTCAGTCAAAAGATGTAAAAGAATCTAGAAATGATTTTACGAAGCTAAAATCATCAGCACATAAGGGCAATCTTCAGCTCAAATTCAAATACAAAACTAAATTGTGGCAAACTTAGCACAATAAACGAATTCTACATTTATACTCAAATGGACTCGACTCCATTCATTTTTTTTGATCGTTGAAACTAATTCTTCAGTTTTAATGCTTTCTTGATGAAACTTGGAACACAGCCTACATTATTGAGTTATTCAGTTCGCTGCAGCAGAAAACACATAAATTAAATTTGTTGAAAACGAACAAAAGCATAATATTAACTCGAACTTAACTTACTTGCTTGAATTTCAAATAAAACTTGGATGTCAGCAGGAGGACTCTGTTCGGCAAGGTTATTTATTCCTTGGCGTGACCAAGCTAGCCGTCCTGTATTATTTTAGCCGCATCTTAACAGTTGCTAGCCAATCGTTTTTAAGCTGAAATAAATTTATTTATATATATGTCAAAATGTGAACTTGGCAAATTGCAGCAGCATGGCTTCAGCAATTGCCAAGCTACGATTGCACACTTTTATATTGTTTTGTGCCACTATGCGGCAGAGGATAAAGCCAGGCAAAGTCAGGGGGTTTTTTTGCGCGGTGTAGTGTGGTGCTGAGTGGCGCCATAAACACTCGCGGGCAGGCAGCAATTTTGACGCGTTTCGTAACTGAAGATGAAGAAGCAAAATCAGCAGCAGCACCAGCACCAGCAGCACCAGCACCAGCAGCAGCACCACCACCAGCAGCAGGAGCAGCAGCAGGAGCAGGAGCGGTAGCACCAACAACAATTACATTTGAGTGCGCCCTTAAGGACATTTTACTGATTTAATATTTGTTGCAAGTTGCAACTTGATATGTGTCGAGTTGCACAGAGAAAGCAGATAGCAACTTGAGGATCTGCAGCAGGATAACCAAGCAGGATGCCATCATACAAACGAGACGCAGGCAAGTCGCAACTTGCACATTGTCAGTCGCTTAGCTGCTGCTGCTGCTGCTGCTGCTGCTTCATCTGGCTATGTTGTTGCTTTTTTTTTTGTTTCTCACTTAGCTTGAGGTGCGCTCAAAGGACGATAAATATTGCATTACATTTCCTTGCACTTTATGGCGAAGAGCTCTTCGGGCACCAACGCCATGCGATCTCCTTATACGTGTGTCTGTGTGCCTGTGTGCTTGTGAGTTGTAAGCTCGAATTAACTTATCGCTGATGATTGTGAACGGGCGCACAGCGTACAGGCTGTGGCATATCATCCAATTCAGTGGCAGCTATCTTCCCTTCCCTTTCCATACCACCCTTGTAATCCTTCACGTTTTGATAAGTAGCTGCAGCTAAAACCTGCATATCAAGCATACGCAACGTGGCCACTTCTAAGAATTGTGTGCCACAGGCAGCGGCCATAAACTTCCAGAATTTCTAATATGTCGAGTCAAGGTAGACATGGTGGGGGCTGGGTAGAGGGGTTGTAAGTTGGAGGCGGTGGGGTGGGACGTGTTTTGCAGATTTGGCAAATGTGTAGCGCGCAAGTCGTAAAAAAAAATTTTTATTTGCGCAGCATCATAAACATATGCATTGGGGAAGGGGGTTGCAAGAGAGAGGGAGGGGGGGGGGGTGGGGTGGGTGGAGTAGAGTATTGCATCGGGAGCCACTGATGAACGCCGTGGCCCACCTGCAGCATCCGCAGCTGTTGCCCTAGTAGCTTGTAATTGCTTTGTGCTGCTTCTTTATTTTGTATATTTTTTTCTTTTTTCTTGTTATACCCTGAACCCATAAAAAAATGGGTCAAAAGGGTATAATGATCTTAAGCAAAAGTATGTAACATGCAGAAGGAAGCATCTCCGAGCCCATAAAGTATATATATATATATATATATATATATATTCTTGATCAGAATCAACAGCCGAGTCGATATGTATGGGCACGCGATCTACGAGACTATAAGAGCTATAGACTTCAAACTTGGAATATAGAATCTCGTATACCCGGCGCAGATCAAGTATAGCTGCCTCCGTTTCTTGAATATCGACACATATCGATTTCCGATAGCAATAAATGCCACAATTTGAAAGGTAGAGGCTTCAATTGCCCAAGTTGCATCAAGAATCGATTGCTACGATTGCAGGTACGTATTTATGTATATCTGTATATATATACACGTGTTTGTGGGCAGCCAGTTCGGGTCAGTTCGGGCTTGTGAATGAAAATATGAGCTTAGTTTGTTTTCACTCTGCAGTTCCTGTGCCTGCCATACGGATAGAGTGCTCCTGCAGACCTGCTCACATATGTATGGGTGCAAAGCTTTTTGAAGGGAAATTTGCCAATAAGACTTTAATATATCTAACAGCTGGCTTCAGGGTATATTGTAGTCGAGCTCACTCGACTACAGCATTCGTACTTCTTTTGTTTTTTAGTTTGTCTTGACTTTATGACGTTGCAAGTTGGTGTTCTGTCAGTAGTTACTGTACTTAGGTATACTATCGGTACCACGGCAAATGGTTCAACCTTAAGACAAAAGTTCGCACTGCTTTTGTCTTATTGCATATCCTGTACTCCTGAGAAAGCTGAGAAAGTGTACATTGCCAGAGTACCGCCTTCATACAATACATGATCATTAATTGGTAGAGGTACATGTATGGATAAAGTCCAAAATCATAAATAACTTAAGAATTTAATGCTAGTTCCACAAAAATTAGATGAATAAAAATTCGATTGAGACTTATTCATATTTTGTACGATTTCGAAAAATTATCAAATGAAATATATAAATATATATTGCGAACAATAAATACAGAAAATAAAGTAACGCGTAGTCGTGCATTTTTGGCTGAAACATTTTTACTGGTTTTAGCTGAAATTGGTAAAGTGAATTGCAGCAGCTGGCTAAAACTTGTTCTCTCAATGTTGCTTTAAGTTGCTAACAAGCCAAAGCTGATTATCTCTATCGACACCTGTTCTTTTCTCTATTCCTGCAGATGCCATTGCTGGGATGTTGTCCTTGGGCATTGCTATTGAAAACAGTTGGAGTTGGTTGGGTTATTCTGATCAAAATTCAACTTAAAGTGTAGTCTCTGTTTAATTGATAGTCGTGCAAAAAGTGAAATAAAGTGCTTTCTTGTGTATGTATTTGACTAATGAAATGTTCTGGACCAAAGGCCAAAGACTTTTGTGTGTGCTTCAAATGCATTCCTCGCCACAACAACTGCTTCAATTTAATGCATGCAGCACTCGACAACCATAACAAGCACTACCAATGTGAATGGAGTCGTTGATGTAGCAGAGCAATCTCTGCTGGACGCAAACCAAAGCCACCATAAAGAAACATCAACAGCAACAACCATAGCCTCCGCAGAAGAGTGATATAAAAAGAGACATGGAGAGGCTGGGAAGAAAGGGCTAAAACATAAGAGATATTTAAAGTAACTTGGTATTATCCAAATAAAATTTTTACTACAGCTAACGAAAACTAGTTTCGTAAATGAAAGAAACGATTCTCAGTCTGGGAAAGGCATCAGTAATTTTAGGTTATATGGATTCGCATTCCAATTTCAAAGTGCATAGAGTGTTAGCAGAAGGCTCAAGCTATAAAATCCTTTTACACACTTGATTAAGGCTTCATGAAAACAAAGTAGGCTAGTAAACTAAATACCTCAATTCCTAATACAATGTTTGGGGCGATTCTTAGCCATTATGAAAATTGCTTGGATTAACTTAAAAACTGCAGCAGACGTGTATGGTTAATAAACTTAAGCTTCATCTGCTCCAGCTTTCAACCAGAATAAAACTTAAGGTATACTTTCAGAGGTGCTCAAGCTGTTGTATATTAGGTAACTCGAACTTTGAGCTAATACAACTGTTGTTAACCAAGAGATAAATTAATAAACACAGCTCAACAGCATTTCGGGCTGAATGATCTCGAGGTAGGAAATAAACGTTAACTTCAGGTTGTGCTACTCTGCATAAAGGTAACAGCAACTAAACAATTTTGGCACTTGGCATACGATGTTGCCCATGATAAAAATAGTGATAATGCTAATGCTGATAATGATGTTGCTCAGTTGGATAGCTAGCAGGGACAGTGGAATCGTTGAGCAAGAGGGGTAAAGGGACCAACTAAGCTGCTGTGACTGGGACTGCGAAACGACATTTGAGTGTCAGTTGTGCAGCAGTTTTGAATGTTTTCTGAATAGTAAATTATGGTCACGAGCCTGAAACTGCGACGATGATGAGAGGATGGTCGACTGCTTGCCCCACTATGCCCCGATTCCCGACCTCAAAGCTGGTATTGTTGGTGTTCTGCCAAGTTACCAGGTTGTTCATTTGTGTGTTGCCGCCTGCCTTGCTCCGCTTTTGGCAAGTGCGTGTTACAAGTAAGAGTGTAAATATTGCCGCAAAAATGGTACGTTGCAATTTTAAAATTGCGCACTTTCAGCTTGACCCCACTGCAGTGGCAGCAACATTTGATTGGGGCCACATCTGAACTAATTGTACGGTGCGTGCCACATTGCTGAAGCTACGGCTCAGAATGCGGCTCGAGGCATTCTCTTGTCCCGACTGCTGTTGCTGTGTGTCAACAAAAGGCCAGCACAAAATTAATCTTGATTGCCTGATTCCGACCCAATAGTGGGCCATGAATTACACGTCCAGATTCCCAATATAGCCATATGAGGGCCGAGCATTGCTGTTAACCAGGGCGTTAGCTAGTTTGTTAATTGATCGCCTTTAAAGTGCCAGTGCGAGTCCATCATAATTTTCAATTCAATTCATTTTTCTCGTCTGTGCGGATTTTGCGTCTCCGCAAAATTAAATTTCTAAGCAAAGTGGTTTAGTGCAAAATATCTGAAGGTGAACATGATGGATATATTTGCGAAAATTCCACAATTAAATCACATATACAAATATTCATTTAAGTATTTTGACAAACCTATTTTTTATATGGCATTTTATGACACTTGAATAAAATTCATTTGCAGAAAAACTGAATGTATCAAATTACGTTTAATAATTCATACTCCAGTTTTTTTTTATAGTGTTTTAACTGTGTACATTTTGTTGATTAAATTTGCAATATATTTTTTATTTGAAGCCATTTTTTATGCATTCTGCCCAAATTGTAACACTTCAGAGAATAATTAAAAAAAATAATGCAAAATGCCACGCAGATTTAAAGATAAAAATAACTTAACAAATTTTAAATTCCATTAAATATTGATTGCTTATTTCCAAATGCAAAATGTCTAATAAACAAAACTACTTCAACAACAATAAAAACTTGCAGTAATTTCATTTATGAGAGGTACTTTAATAAACTTTCTCTTTGATGGCACAGGTCATCAATTGAACTCTTTGTACCTTTTGTTTCGGTTTGTGCGTCCAAAAACCCAACAATTTAACTGACTTTGTAATAATGCAACAAAAAAAAGAAGAAAATTAATTTGTATGCACTGAAAATTGAGCAAAACTCTTTTGTGATGAAGCCCGGCAAACACACAACCAACTACATACAGACACACACAAGTCGTTCGTATGCCGTACAAATAGTTAGAGATACATATAAATTTACACATGTATGTGTGTGTGTGTGTGCGTCCAAATGTGCACATTGCTAGACTGTTGCTGCTTTAATCTATGATTTCAAAATGTTTTACAATTTGGCCGCAACAGCCACAAATACAATTACACCAAAATAGCATTTTTTGGGCTTTGTGAACTCTGATTTTTGGCTAAGTCTTTAATTTGATGACATTTTGACAAAGGTAAAAATTAAATGCAAATTGCAAACAAGAAGTGGCAACGAAAAGGAATAGCAACGTGACATGAAATGACCTCGACTGTTGCATTGGGCTCAGGTTGGTGCTCATCATTAAGCGACTGGCAACGGCAACAGCAACAGCAGCAGCAACAATGCCAACAACTGGCAAGAACTGGCAACGTTGCATGCAAATGTCAGCAAAGGGACGCTTGTGTTGCATAAATAACGACAACAACAGCAGCAGCAGCAGGAACAACCAAAGCAACAACAATAACAATAGCAAAGCAATTCGCATGTTTTGCATGCAAAGCGCAGCAAAAAACACAAAAACACATTCGCACATATATTCGCACACATATTCGCACGAGCACACACAGATACACACACACACACACACACACACACAGACCAATACATCAACACCTTTTGCTATTTTAGGGAATGCGCTTTGGATATCTTTTATATATGCATATACATATATATCTCCTCTCTATCTCTCCTCAATCGGTTTTATTCTCGGCTTCATTCTAGCAATTGTGCTTGCACGCACAAACAATTGAAATTGTATTAAATTGAATTTTAATATATTGCTACAACAACAACAACAAGGCCACACAAACAAATACACATAACCCGCAAAAACAAAAAAAAAACAAAAACAAAAAAAACTATTTACACTGAGCATAAGAAACGTTAACCGTGTGGAATTGATAGGCAAAGAGTGGGTGGCAGTTGGCAGATAGCTGGAGAGGATAGGTGGCAACTGTAATTTCACTTTCGTCCTTGCCTCCAATCATTTGGGTTTCATGCATTGCATTTAAATCTCAAGTTTAAATATTAAAAACTAAGGAAAAACGTGATCTGGCTTCAATATATATATATATATATATACATACATATATATATATATATATATATATACATATATATTTATATGTGTGTGTGGTGAATAGTTGATGCATTTTTAACCTCAAATAAACCCTCCGCACGTATTAGACCAATAAAAGAAAAATAAAGCCACAACAGCTACAACAATAGTCTGCATTCTGGCTGCACATTGCCTAACATAAGTTTAGGTACACACACCGCACTTTAAATTAGATAAAGGCTCGAAAAGTATATTAACCAGTTCAACACTTTCAACAAAATTAAATCAAATATTTTGCCGTGTGCGGAAACACAAACCGTCTGCAAAGTTATTTTTTTTGGCTTGCTCGTGGCTATGGAATGTGTTGCGCCAATTTCAAATATATAGTTGATTTTTGCTTTTCCAGCAATGTCGATTTTTTGCACAAAAATAATAGCAAATTTTTAGATAGGCAAAAATAATTATCCATCCTAAAATGAATCCTATTTATATTTGCCTTGTTTCCCTTCTCTTCTTTACTTATTTTTTTTGCCTGGTTAATTTATAAGTACATTATATAAAGTAACTGGGGAGTTCATTTTAAGTTCTTACTATAATCAGATTTGTGTGTAAGCTGTGTGCTTTGGAATATTAACAAACAAAAGTTCATTAACATTTATATCATGTGCAACTTTGTTCAATTGCTTGATAAATTCCCATTCTCAGAGTGGCAATTTTCAGTTAATTTAATGGCAATGTTGTCAATTATAAGGTCAAATGTTCTTATCGACCATTTGAAATGTCAAATTCCCCAGAGCGAACCCCAACCCCAACCCCAATCCCACTCCCAACTCCAGCATCAGCTTCAGCTCAAGCAAAAGGTCAAGTTCGCCAACGAACCGTCATTTGACTATTTGCATATCCTGCATTGTTCCATTCCATTTCATTCCATTCCATTCCATTCCATTCAACGACCATTTGGCATTTACATGATGCTCGTCATTGTCTCAGTTGTTGTTGTTGCTTTTGTAGTTGGCAACGGTTTTTGTTTTGTTTTTTTTTTATTTTTTTGTGGCAAGCGTCGCGCACAAATTGCAAATACGGCGCCTAGTCTCGCATTTTGCTCGCCATTCTTTTTTATATTTGCTTGGCTCCAGCTCTGTTAGTCTCCAAGTGTATCTGTGTGTGCAAAGTTTTGTCACTTCACCAAGCTCGAACTGATTTGGCAGAAAGTTGTAGCATGTTGCCATCGGTTGAGCATTCGCCCATTCTTTACATTCCCTATGCATGCGCTTCGTCGCAAGATCATTTGCATAAAATCAAACCGCACTCAAAACAAACTCCACTCAAGACGCGCCTTGGCGCCCTCTACCATGTACTAACCACACATATGCACCCACACACACACACACACACACACACTGGCAAACTGGTGTACTCATCTCATCACGCACACCTCCCATTTAGCTGCCAGCCGTTTCTGTCCTAGGTTCTGGTTTAGGGGGCGTGGTTTATGCGAATAGGTGTAAATTGTAGTGAAGTTATGCGAGTTACGTGGCCGCTTTTTTGGGGCGGCCAACTTGCTGAGAATTTAAGCCAAGTGAGTTAAAACCGGTTCGACATGAACTTGCCGTTGTTACGGCATTTTCGAAGTGAAATTAGTGAAATTTCGAATCACTTACGTAATTCGATTGCAGCGGCGCTTGAAACTTTGCCTAAGCCACCTTTAAACTTTCAACTATTTCTCTCAGTTTGCTTAATCCAATTCATTCCGGCACCTGACTTCTCCTCCTGTTTTTTATTTAGCTCCCCCATTTATTTTTCAGACCTGATTTGTGGCACACAGACAGACACACACACGGCGTGCCACTATGTAACGAGCTGTGCCGCCATTTTGGGTCGTGTTGTGGGCGACTCCTTGACCCGCTACTGATCCTTCTCTCCACTTCTCTCCTCTCCTCTCCTCTACTCAGCAAACGGTAAGCCTTTAGCCAAGTGCCAAGTGCCAAGTAGTTTATCGCACATTTTTCCTGGGCCAACTTATAGCAACATATGCAACTCAGTTTGTCTGCGAGTGTGTGTATGTGTGTGTGTGTATGCGTGTGTGTGTGTGTGTGCGTGTGTGTGTGTGCGTGTGTATTAGTGTATGAGAACATGCGGCTTCTATTATAGGTATGTGACTCGGTCTGTTTTTGACCGTGTCGCAGTCGTGTTCTGTTCTTGTACCCAGACGTGTCCATGCTCATTGTCAGCAGACTTTGCCCTTGTCTTCATCTGTTCCAAAATCTACAACCCCCAACCCCCAACCCCCCATTTGCAGTTCGAGAGGTTCGCAGTTTACAGTTCTCGCTCCCATTTCAGTGCCCGGAAAATGCCGTTGCGAACTTTAATCGCAGGCATTTGGATTGGTGTTAAGTTCGTCGGGCCTCGCCGCCTATGCACTCCATGCTAAGCTCAGCGGACACACTCCCTGCCTCCTCCTATTCCCGCCTCGCCTCGCCTCACCTCACCACACCTCTCCGTGTTGTGCTTGTGTGCGTTTTCCCGTAGACATTGAAGCGTCATTTGACCGACATGAAAATTGTGCGCCAACTTTTTTGTCAAACTGCAAAACCGAACAGACATCAACAGCAGCAGCAGCAACAGCAGCAGCAACAACAGCAGCAACAGCAGCAGCAACAGCAGCAGCAACAGCAGCAGCAACAACAGCAAAAACAATTAGTAAGAATGCCCCAGGCGAGAGAGCTCAACGGGGAGATTCTCTGAACGAAAGTCTTTTGAATAATTGTGCATGTCAGGGGCGTTAAAATCAGCACGCTGAAAACTGCGCTTATATATGTGTGTATATATTTATGTACATATATATATATATACATCAATAAATATACCTATATATATATATATATATATATATATATATATATATGTATGCATGTGTATACAGAAAATGTTTGCGCTTGGTCAATATGAATTCACGATTTTCGCCTGTGTTTACAGAGGTTGTTGATCAATATTATTTCAAGGTAGGTATATACTTATCCAATTAGAATGAAATATCTTCAAAAATTGTATGGCTAACTGATTTTCGCGACATCTCGGAAATGGAAGTCAAATCAATAAAATTAAATGAATTCGCTTATTCCAAATGTGAAGTTAGTCCAGTCTAGTAGTTATAATAGTCCCTATATTTCTCGGCTTACTTTTAGTCAACATGATGATACGCTTTTTACCCATTCTTTTCATGGTTTCGGGGTATAACAAGTATGGCAACAATACCAACATACAGCTGCTGTGGCATAAAGGCCTTGGGTCAGAATATTGCTTTTGTATTGGTGCTGCCTGTTTGTGTAGCTCGTTGGCGGCGTGAACCGTGAGCCGCCGCTTTCGGGTTGCCATTGACAGCCAGTGGCCTTGATTTGACTATGCTGGTGGTTGTGGGCGTATTGCCTTGTGTGGCTAAGAAAACTTGAGGTGCTTAACAATAATTGAGTGAAACTTGAGTTAAGAGTGTGTGTGCACAGATATATATATAGAAATATATATATATATATATATATATATATATACCAGCCACTCTCACAAGCCAGACAACTCTCAAATATACGCAAGAAAACAAAGAGGCAGACAGGCAGAGCGAGGGATGGAGAGAGACAGGGAGAGAGAGTGAGGGAGAGGGAGGGAGAGTGGGGTAAGGAGTTGGACCGAGGACATTTGTGATTGGGTCTATTAAACAAAAGTTGTGGGTACGTTGTAAGTAAGTAATTATGAAAGCGCCACAGATGCCAAGCAATTATTGCACACCCAGGCAGGAGTCGGTGTGGTGGGGAGGAGGGGGGTTTCGATGTTGAACTGGTTAAAACTATTTGGCCACATTGTACACACATATATAGAAATGTATTTGAGCTGTCGATCACGAACTTGATGTGCACCACAACTGCAGCACTACAGGCATAGATGCAAAATTATGTAATTATATTTCGCTTGCACTCGCATCTCTCTGTGGCTATAAATTTGGCAAATATTTTAACTTGACTCCTTAGATACACTTGAACGATAGTTACTACGTATGTAAATATGACGAACGGACCGACCTTTACCATAACAGTAATTCCACTGTGACACAACATAATATTGAAACAAAATAAATATTTTCACTAATATTTGTAATGCAGTACAGCGAACATGGGCAAATCCACATCGAATCACATCCATGGACGAGCACACACACACATACACACACATACACACACATATACATTTTTGGGCATATTGCATGCTGTGGAAACAGATTTTGTACTTGAACATTGCAGGCGCAATAGGCGAAATGGAAATGCGGGTTTGTGGTTTTGGGAATGCCGCTTATGCGGTCAGGTATCTGGCATGCAGAGATACGGCAAAAGTAGTAGAGCCTAACGAGAAAATACAGCATTTATTTATTTGTATATTATTGAGCGCCAAAGCTGGGCATTTGTGGGAATATCGGAGCAAAGAGCTGCTATGGCATATTGAATGACTAGCATAAAATATGTGCATAATAAAATAAAACAGCTTCAAATGCGGTAGACGAGAGAGCTCGACTAGCAGATACCATGCGGAATATAAATCAACGAATCAAATACAGCTCTAGTTTGCCAAATTTCCAATTATATTGGAATTATAATTATACTCGAAAGTAAGCATCATTTTCTTTTTGACTTTCATAGGTAGGTCAACAAAAAATCCAAGTGCAGTTCATTTTTGTATTCGCTGCAGAAAACATATGCTTATATTTCTGCTAGCTTCGCTTATTGGTCGTTCTTTTTTATAAATATATATTTCGATACAGTAAAATATAAATTAATATGTTAAGGTAAACTCAATTGAAAGGTTTTCTTTTTATTTGTTACTTTTATTGCTATAAGAAATGTAAATAAATCAACTAGATCAGCCTAAGATATTTGGAGACGTTCTAAATAAGATCGACTTGTTCATACAGACGGATTAATTATATATGTTGTGTGTGGACAAATTCATTATACCCCTTTACCCGTTTTCAATAAGTTCAGGGTATGAAAAATGAGCTGAAATCATGCTCGACTCATTTGAAAAGCACTTCTCATTGCCGCCAATACGGAACTAAATTTGGGCGCTGGATTAGCACAGGTGCTGACTAAGTCCTGGGGAGTGGGGCATATTTTAGATAGCTGGCTTTCAATGCACATAGTCATTTTATAACATTTACTTACTTCAATTCAATTTGAGTAATTAACTACATTTTTTTTGTCTTGATCAATGTGTTGTTATTATGATACCCATGATGAGTGAAACACATTTAATATCTGTCATATCTAATGAATGCCAGTTGTGATAATGAGTATAGCTAAGAAAAACCAATGATTTTTTTTATTGTTTATTGTAATTATCTTATCATTAGCGAAGAAATCTAAAATTATAAGCTAACACACACATTTAAATAATTGCAATTAAGTTGAATGCGATTCTAAGTATACGATAAATTGAATTGATTTGAGCTAATCTGCTGACATGTGGAATAAAAACGGGCTAATTTGGAAGAGAAAACATTTAAAATGTATATTTAAATGATATTAAATTAAGAATGAATAAATAAATTAAAATTTAAATGAAAATAAAATAGATTTATATATTACTGGCAATATGTCGAAGGCATTTTGTAATTTTAGATTTAAATATGAAGCATTTCCAAACTTTGTCACCAGAAATCTACCTATCAAGTTTGATAAGTTTAGCTGGTTTTATCGATTTATAATTATCGATTTCATCGATTAGCAATTTGTCTTTGACTATATGCTCAAAACCTCAATGCTCAAGCTTTAATGATGTACAAAAATTGCGCTCAACCAATATACTCTTATAATAAGAATCTGCGGTGTCACACATATTAATCCGATTAATATTGTTTGTATTTATATATATATATATATATATATATATATATATATATATATATATATAGCTTAAGCTCGCAATCTCAAACTTAATCTATTGGTTAGTCAGTGCGATCAAGGCGATATTTAACTCAATCAAATCGAAGCTTCTTCAGCTTTATGACATAATCTACACTAGATGAGCTCACAACTCTAAGCATCCTAACACGATTAGCTGGAATATGTTGATCGCCGAGCGTACCAAAAAAAAAAAAAATAGAAGAAAAACGTAGTCAAAACATTTGTTCGGCTCACACGAAAACGTCACTGAAAACCAGACGACCGCAGCCACAAGGTGACAACCGCTCGGCGGCTTTTCATCACTTGAGTGGCGCACATGGGGGCGGCAGATGGTTTTGCTGTGGCTGTTGCTGTTGCTGTTGCTGTTGCTGTCGTTGACGCTGTCACTGTCACTGTCATTGCGGCAAGGCGGCATGCCCGGGGCAACAACAACTACAGCAACAGCAATAACTACAGCAACATGGCAAGGACTCTATTTTCATTTTTCGCGAACCAACAAACAATTTAATTTCACACGCGAGCGCCAGTGTTGTCGTGCGGCATGTGAAATCAGCCAGCCGATACGGCCACACACATACACACACAAGCACACACACACACACACACACACACACACACACAAGCAAACACGTGCACACACACGCACACTTCGTCGCATGCAAATGGCAAATGGTGCCTCAAGATTTGCTCAGGTGTCGCATAACTTGGTTACCAAGTTTGCCAGCGCTGCTTGCCTGCCTGTTAAGTCAATGACTTTTATGTACATTTTGATGGACTTTTAATCCATACGCCCACATATATATACCCGCCCACATATATATATATATATATATATACATATACACACGTATTATGTCACAAGTGGAGAGGCAAACCGCTGAAGCCGTGCTCTTGTGGCCGCCATCCATGCAGCCCATCATCATTATCGTCATCATCGTCATCGTCCTCATCGTCATCATTGTCATCATTGTCATCATCACTGGCCGCCCGTTGTCCTGTTCTGTCTGCGGCTATGACTACGGTTATGGGTATGGCTTTGGCTTTGGGTTTGGGTTCAGCACGCTTAATGTGCTTAAGATGAGTTACATTATATGGCCAAATATCTTGCTATCTCATTCACAGTCTCCCTCTTTCACTCTCTCTCTCTCTCTCTTTCTTTACTCTGTTGTGCGCCCTCCCATTCTTTTGAGCACTTTGTAATTGTCTCTGTGCGGGAAATTTCATTTTGTAATGTGGCAAAAGTATAAAGTATAATATTGCGCTTTTGATTTCGCATTCGTTCGTCGCAATGGCCATGGCAACCCCAACCCCAATCCAAACCCAAACCCCAACCTCAATACCGTCCTTCTCCATTGCCTCTCCTCCAGCTTCTTCCGCTTGCTTTCCTTTTTGACCATTAATAGGTGTACTTATATGTTTAATGGAGTGCCACTCGACTGCTCCATGGCTCTGTTGAGACTCTATCTTTCCGTCGCTTTCCTTGTTCGTGTACTAGTCAGTGTCTGTGTGTGCGTGTGTGTGTGTGTGTGTGTGTGTGTGACACAGTTAAAATTGCATACTCTGTAGGAGCAACGGCGTTTGCATTCTGTCCCTTCATACTAGCAGCCCCCTGACCCCTGTTTCTCCACAGTGTCCGGTCTGTTTCTAGGCGGTCACTTTGGTCGCTTTGCAACACTTAGTTATGCAACTGTTGTTCAATGTGTGGCAAATAGTTTGCATTCGACTATTTACCACACACACACACACACACACACACACACTTATACACACACAGATACACACACCCGCATCGTAGGTAAACTGAAGTGGCCAATGGACAGTGGAAAGCTTTAAATTAGCAACGTAAATACCACCGATGAATACCACCAGAAAGTTTTCATTTGTAAATGTGGTATCAGCTCAAGACACACAGTTTTCGGAGCACTTTCAGTTGCTACGCAACTGCAATATAGAGAGATAAGCAGGCAGCCACACACAGAATATTGGACTGGGGGCATGGCAGTTGTCACACATAATGATTAGATATTCATTAAGTTGTTGCAGCTCAACTGCTTGCTAAGTGAAGCGTTTTCTTGCGGCAAGTGCACTTTGAATAGACAATCAAGAGAGTCAAGAGTTCATTTGTAGTTGGGAATGGAAAGTTGTTGGTTTTTGCTAAGCTCATGTAATAATATCTAGCTATCTAGTTATTTGTCTAGGCAAGATATTTCCATTTTGGATTTTGGAAACAGATAACTATCTGGGTCTGCACTTAAAATGATTATCTCTTATAATGCATTTGCAGAAGGAGATGTTTGCGAGCCAGGTTGATATTATGAAGTCCGTCTAATACTCCCATATTTATGAAGCAACGTGGAATATCTCCTTCGTTCAGATGCAGTCAGAGGTGCCAGAATCCGGCTGGGTTGGATCATTATAATTATTTCAACTAGCTGCTCAGATACTGCATTTTACATTTACATTTTAAATATTCAATTAAAGCCCATTGCTTAAAATGCAAAAACACTGCAACTTTAACATAATAATCCTATTGTTATCTATTACTTGTATCACTAATTATTGGAATGCATTCGAACGCAGAGCCAGAGCTTAGCTCGTTTGTGTTTTGTTTATGATTTTGAGAGCTGTTCATATGGCCTCATGAACCTGATTGATGTGACTTGATGCCCGCAGTAATTAAGTATTTAAATAGCCATCAATGTAAATGATATTTACAATCAAGCATTTAATACATACATACACACATATCAACATACATACTTATGTGTGTATACGATACACAAGTGTGTTTTGTTAAGGGCACTTTGGGCAGTGCAATCGGGGAAGCCGCAAAGTGGCTATGCACTTAACGCAATTGCATGCGAATCAATCAAGCGGCCTCGAGACTGTGTTTGTTAACTATAAGCACACGACCAAATTAATCCAAATATTATAAATTAAATTTGCTAAACTATGTGGCAATATGCCGTTAAGCCACTTAGCAAACAATGCACAACACAGTCGACAGCAACAGCTGTGCGGCATCAACATTCCGGCATGTGCATGCAACTACAACTATAACTGCACTTGTATCTCCATTTCCACATACATATATCTGTATTTTGAGCTGTCTGTCGCACGTCCTTACTAGTGTGCAGTATCCTTGATGGCGGTGTCTGTTGTCCATGTTTATCAATATATTACTGCTGCTACTGCTGCTGCTGCTGCTGCTGCTGCTGCTCTTGTTGGCCTGGCCATGCATGACTCATTCTCTGTTGTTGCTTGACTTATTCACGCATGCGTGTGTCCGAGTGTGTGTGTGTGGGGGTGTGTGGGAGAGGTCATCTAAAAGATATGTCTGATATGGCAGCCAAGAATGCCGCTTTCCCTGCTAGCCGTTTGTCTTGTATGGCCGATTTACGTGGCGAAAGTTATATGTCTTTTGAATATTGCAATGGATGGTCCGCCTGCTGCTGCTACTGTCGTATATATATCTATATATATATATATATATATATATGCTGGCATGCAAATGCACACTCGCACACACTTAAGCACATTTAGTAGATAGATGACCTGAGAGGCAGTCAGTCCAATGCTCACTCTTTCGACAGGATCATATATCCTGCTATGCTGTATCTAGAATGTCGCACTCTATTATTTTGCTCGCTCAGAAATCTGTAATGAAGATATTCGTACTTATTTAAGTGATGATTTGTATTCAAACTGCTTGTCTAATAATAATATATTTCCGTTTAATATTAGCAACCTCACTTTTGCTGCTACTAATTTTCTGATCAAGTAAATACCGATTGGAGAATATCAGATCAGATACGACTGTATATAAGCCTTGTAAGCTGCTGTTAAGCAAACTTTTGGGCATTCTTCTTTTCCCATTCTTGGTACCTTATTATAGTATAATTATTTGTTGCCAATCTGACTTTAACTTTAACTTAAACTTAATTAAATGTCGTGTAAGATTTTTAAACCAATTGTATAACATTTAAATGAAATTTGGCTTACGATAACGTAGGATATTCACTGCCAATTAAATATATTATATGAATAAATAAACAGGCTAGTTTAGGGCATTCGAGTAGCTGCTCGAAAAGACTTGCGTGAAAAAGCCTTTTACAATGCAAGCAAATCGCAAAGCAACTCCATATTCTGGTGCCCAGCCTATGTGTGAGTATCGCTCTGCGTGTGTGTGTGTGTGTGTGTGTGTGTGTGTGTGCGTGTCGTTTGTACTTTGGGATTTCTGATATCCGATATGTTTGCATATTGTCTAGGAGATGCTGTTCAAGTCTCCTTGCCAGTCCAGCTAGGTGGCTGTCTCACACTGTCGCACCTTGCCTGCTGCTGCGATGGCACTGTCCCGCTGCGCTTGAATATGAATGTATGTATGTAAGTGGTCATATATACATATACACATACATATACATATATATATTTATATTTTTTTCTTAACAGAAATGCAACCCTCTGCACATATGTATATACTGTAATATGTGTTCAAGCTCTGGAATGTTTTTGTTTTAGTTCCTTGCTTGCTTTTTACTGCTGGGCCGGGCCAAGACCAAGTGGCCAGCTGCTACTCTCTGGCTCCATAAAAAGCAGCAGGCGACAAAATTTGCCGCCCTTTTTGTCTGTCTGTGTGTCGGATACCAACTTTCATTCACACACACACACACACACAGACCCACACACATCCGCATCTGCCTTATTGGCATGCAATTTGATTTATATTGTATGTGGCTTCAAAATGCAGTTGCTCAAATTGAAAATAATGTGTAGGAAAGGGAATTCAAATGGCTCAGGCGAACGTTGCTGAACGGGCTGGTTGGCGTGTAGTCAATTGCATTTGCACGCTAATCAATTATATTGATAATTTAATTAATTTAAGCAAACAGCTGATTGTGTCAATACAACGAAAACCACGAATATGACATACACTAATAGACCGCATACAATTTTTGTTTATTATTATGGCAGTGAACTGAATATCCAAAATTTGTGCAGCCGTATTAAAATTCGTTTTTCGTCCGATTGTTCCTATTTCAGCTATATGATATAGTGACCTCGAACTATGTACTCTCCTTAACAAAAATATAAGAATATTTGCCAACTGTCAAGAAGTAGAGAGTTAAACTTGTTTAAAAAATGGGTTTCGAAATTGGGGACAAATATACTTTAAGCAATCGGAATTAAGCCCTTCGATGCGTTACAAACTGCACAACAAAATTATAATACACTTAACAAGCGCTTAACAATAATGCAAACGCATCATTCAAAATGTTCATTGTATATATATATATATATTTATGGCTTGGCAAAGACCGATTTTTTTGTCCAGCCATACTTTGCTGCACTGCCCCGCTGTGAAAACAATAATAGCCGCATAAAAAATTATTATTACATGCTAAAAAAAACTCAATCAATAGAAAAACACATACGCAACATACACAGTCATATTAGCTTGTCTGCTATTCTTCTTAAACACGTTTATAATATTTTGTATTATTATTATTATTGGGATATTCGATCTTTAAACTTATTATTTTGAGTGTTTTTAACATTCGAAATCTTGAAAAATTCAGTCCAGTCACCTTTGACAATTGTTAGTCTTTAGTTCTGCAGAGGCTTCCCCAAAAAGGCACATTTCACTGGTCATTGCAAGATGCAATTGAAGATAAACTGGGATATTTGTAGCTTGTCATGAATAGCAATAGCCGGATTCGCCTATCAAAACTTATAAATTGCTTGATTGTAGCATTTTCCATTGAATAACAATATTGTGTACATTCAATATTCGTAAAGTATGTTGCCCCGCGTAGATTGTGCTTTTTGTCATGACTTATCGAATTTCGATGGCAATAATAATGTCACACACAGATAATATTTTAAGAAAGCAATGCGCTTATTTTAAAATATCGGCGGACATTAATTAATTTAATTTGTTTGTGTGTTGCCAATTGGCTAAATACCCAATTATCATATTACCTGCTCCCGGGCGGCTGTTTGTTTTTGACGGATATTTTTAATTACCCACTTCTCAGCGTGTTGCGAATGTTGTGTGTGGCTTACCTTGGTGGCTCGCACAGTGGTATACCGTGCAAGCTCGGGGCGTCAGGACATGCGTTCAATCATAAATTGTATATGGGAAAGCCAGCACAAAGCGTAAACAAGTCGACGCGCTGACATTATCATATTCGCCCGAAAAGCCTTTGGGTTTTCTTTTTGCTTTCACTGCGCAAGGGGCGGGAGAGAAGGAGAGCGAGTGAAGGGGTTGTTTTTTTTGTTCTCAGGGGTTGTAAAAGTGCAATGGAAAACATTTTACGTTAGCCGCCTACTTAACGCCACTGGCATCGTCCTGCAGCTGCTGTTGCTGCTGCCACCGACCGACACAAATATTAAATGCCACAAGGTGTGGAGACTGTGTCGAGGCTCAGCAAGGCGCATAAATATGTTCGCAGAGTGTGTGTGTTTGGATGTGTGTTGGCGATGTGGTAACGTGTTAGTAGATATTATGCTTTGGTATGTGTCTTCACTTGTGTGTGTGGGTGTGTGCGCGTGTGTGTCTGCATATGAATAAGGCGTTGCCGCCGTTGCCCCAAAAAGTAGGCCACACTTTTGCTGGCGCTGCCGTTGTCGAGGTGAAATCCGATTGTGCAAGTCGGAGGAGCGCCCATGCCACTGTTTATGTGCGAGTGTGCACATATGTGTGTGTGTGTGTGTGTGTACTTGTATGTAATCCCCTTTGCTACCTTCGCTCCGCTGCCCCCTTGGAGCCACCGCCCCTGACAATGTAAAGCAGCGTTTCAAGTTTACGTAAAACTAACATATGCTGGCAACGTTTGAAAGATGGCCGCGATAATGAGTGTCTGGCATGTGGCATGTGGCACGAAGCACGAGGCACAAGGTACGAGGCACAAGGCACACTGCATGCCCGATATGCCAGTTGACTGTGGTAGGGCGAGGGCGGGGGACCGGACATATAGGGTCGTTCGGTCCATATAGCCCAAGGGCCGGCATGGGCTTCTGCCCAGTCAGGCAGCGACAAGGAAAACATTGTAATCATTGTGAACATAAACAAATCAAATGCTTGAAATCACAACAGAATCTGACTAAATGTAATGGCCACAATACACAGGCTGAGCAAACTGCAGACACAAACACATGGAGAGCAGCACTGAGTAGAGCAGAGCAGAGCTGGTGATAAGGTGGAATCGCCCTCTTAGATCTGTGTGAAAACTCATTGGGATGGAAAAATGGTATATGTAGATTCGCTTAAGCCAAACGCATTTTAATTTTATTAGATGGAATTACGGACAAGGCTATTAATATATTTAGCAGGATATACTACTCTGTCGTGCAGTTTCAGTTTGATGTTTTAGTATGCATTTGTCTCAGCTGCCTTATGAATGCATCTATTTTTTTGCATTCTTAAGGCGAGATAAAAATGATAAAACCACATATCTCCTATCTAAAAATTTGATAAGAATACTTTTGGCGTCGGCATAACCCATGTCTCCCGTTGAGCTAGAGTTCCCAAATTTAAAAGGCACATCAAAGATTATTCAATGGCCGAGATACTAAGCACAACAAGATTCATTGCCACCTGCAATCAGTTGGAGAGTATTGCGCAGTTGGTTATGCCCGACCGCTAGAGCTGCGGCAAGTTAAGTCCAAGTTTGCTCCAATCAAGATAATCTTATGTGAAAAAGCAAACGCAAATAACAAGAAGCGTATCCAGGACGCTGCCCGATTGACTGTGAATGGGCGGCATTGCTAAGGAAGGCGAGTGTGTGAGAGAGAGAGAGAGAGTGGGTCGAGGGCGAAAGAGCAAAGTACCGAAAATAACTGGACAGGCAGTGAGTCGCTAACCACCTGTTGTTGTGCATGCTGTTGCCTGTCCTCCATTTGCCACATTATCAGTTATGCGCTTTGATATCTGATAAGCCCACATCAAAAGGCGGCTCGCCGAAAAGGTAAAAGTAAAGCATGGGTATAAGCACACACACACACACACAAACACACACACACACACACAAACACACACACACACATAGAAAACAAGAAAGACAACACGAAAAGATAAGGCCTACTCTCACTTGAGGTTTGCGCTTGGCCTCTTTCTCTCCCTCTTTTATTCTTTTTGTCTCTCTCCCTCTCTCTCTCTCTCTCTCTCTCTCTCTCTCTCTCCATCTCTCTCTATCTCTTTTGCACATGCATACTTAACATATACTGCGCGGTGTGAGGCGAACACGAATTTGGTATTTGCATATACCCTGCATCCATTAATATTTGATGAACAGGGTATAATAAAGTTGTTCAATGCTATGTAAGCAGAAAAACGAAGCATTTATTTGACCCCATAAAGTATATATTCTTGATCAACGTCATCAGCCGAGTGGGCTCGGTCTGTCTGATCTCAGCGAAATCTGGAATGTACATTTTAGCTTACCACACGCAGATTAAGATATTTTTAATTGTTATTTAACTCCACTCGATTTGCAAAGATATCGATTTTTTATATAAAAAAGAAAAGCCTTTGCAAAAAATTAACCGTACTACTTTCATTAAGGTTAAGAAATCTTATATAGATAATGGCTAAATGTACAAAATGTACAAACAGAGACACATTATGTGTAAGCACTTTTTCAGTGTGGGTATCTTAGGGTATCTCCTAGTCGAGCTTTTTCGACTGCAGCATTGTTATTTGTTTATTTGTGAACTTGACGACTTTTGCTTTGGACTTAATGCGTTTTTTATGCGCCACACAACGTACCAAGCCGGGGCTTCAGCTTCGGCTTCAGCCCCAGCCAACTTTCAGCAACTTACCCACCGCAACCCCTTGTTTATTCATCAGCGGCATAGCAACACACAGAAACTTAGCCCGATGAAGTTGCAACGCGTAACAGCAGTTTGATATCATTCTGCTCCCTTAAGACCCCTGGACATGGACATGGCATAGTCACGTGGGTGTACTAAATAATTTTAGTTGCTGCCCAAAAGACAAAAAAAAAAATAAATAAATAACATTATGTCGACATTAAAATACTCTACAGCATTTATATGATATCTTTAAGTGCTCGGAAGTTGTCTGCAAAAGTTGCATTTTGTTCACATCAAACTTCAAAACTAGCCGTGTAGTGTGGAATTTGAAGTTATTTTCCCACATAATTCACAGAGCTGTTGCTCAAATTTAATGGATGAATAAATGTCAAAAACATAACCATTTTCAAATTGAATAATCAATCAGCGTGAGATTTTATTATAGGCTTGTGTGATTTTATTATGATGAGTTTTTTATATTTTTTAAAAGCTAAAAAAGAAATTTAAATATTTGATAGGCAGATAGACAGATCAAAGGTCGATTGAATCACTGCGGGGGGGACTCATATGCTTCAATTAGTGGCAAATTTTTATATATTTCCTGTTGCTCCTCACTCTAATCGCATAACTCTCTATCGCTCTCCTTCTGTCCCAGGTGAGTGTAGTAATTTTATGGAGCCTCGCTTTTAACGTGCGTTGCAACAACAAAGCTCTTTGTTTGCATTTGTGTTTCTCTTTCTGTTGTTGTTGTTGTTGTTGCTTACGCGTTTTTTTTTTTTTTTTTTTTTGAGTACCAGCTGTGCGACCACTCAAATAACAACAACTGGCTGGGAACACATACAAACCAACATCTAAGCATTTTGCGACGGCCACCCACGTTGCTAGCGTGAGCAACAATTTTTTATGCCCAGTCGCCCAGTTCTGCCCAGATCTGTTGCCATTCTGGAGCTGCGTGCTTTTCGTGCTGCGCATCCTGCGAAATTTTCCGTTTTCATCCCTTTTTGAGTCCAGCCACTGTTGTTTCTAATCCCATTTTAGCTGAAGCATTTTTTACGCTACTTTTCACACAACCCATTGCTCTGGCCGGGCCTAGTCTTTCATACATACCTGTGCAACAATAGCAGCAACAACAACAACTAAAGCAATGCCAAGCATTTTTTTCATTTAGATGGAGCTAAAGCAAAAAGCAACAAGAAAAACAACACACAACCCGCTTATTACGTAGAGTGTGGCTGAGTGGGTGTGTGTTTGAGTGTGTTTGCATTTGCTTATGTAGCTTTGCATATTTGCCTTTGGGCAAATCTTGTTGGTCCTGGTTGGTCTCCGAGCGTGTCCCCTCTGGGCTGACCATGCCCAATCTACAGAAAATACATTAGAACTCAATGGTTAAGTCTACCGAAATATGTTGCATGTATGGATATATTGACTTTTGTGTACTTGTAAATTGCCTCTATACTCAAACCGCACATTATTTGCGTTCAATAATTTTGATGCAAATCGAATTTGATTTGGAAGCTCAAACAGCTTTAGTGTTACTAAATTATAGTAAATTATATATACATATACTACATGTAGCTATAGCCTTATGTTTGTTTAAATAATTGTCTTGATTTGCACACACTTTGACCTGAGCTCGCTTATTGCTCCAATTCAATTCAGATTCAGATTCAGATTCAGTTCAAAATACTCGCAGCTATTTCGACTGACCATTTGGCTGGAAAGCATTCGCTGCATGCCGCTTTTCAGTTATCATCTTTTCTTGTTTGTGGTCGTTTGCTATTTGCATGAAACGTGGCCATAACGCAGCGTCAACTGGCCCACAACTGTTGTTGATCCGGTCTTGCAGTTTTGATCTGCCACACCCACAGAGATTGGTCGCTGGGCGGCAGCTTTGGCCAGCCCATTTTGTTACCTTTTGGGCTAATTGGGCGTCAGTCGGCATGACTTCTCACAAAGCATATCCAATTTACACACGCACAAACACTCAAGTACACTCACACACACACACGCGCTCACACACACACACACACACACACACACACACACACATGCAGACACTGAAGCACTCATTCACACATATGTCTAGGCAATCAATTTGATACCAGACGTGAAAAGGAAACTCATAAAAAGTCAAGTCGAAAAAAGTTAAGAGCAGTGGCAAAACTTTGGAGCAAATCTTTGTCAAATTTAATGAGCCTCAAAATTGTTGCAAGAATAACGACAAACGCAATCTTTACGCCCGATTCGCATCCCTTCCCCTCGCCCCCACCCCCAGCATCTCCGCATAATACTCTTTCTATCGTCTGATAAAGCCCAATGCACAGTCGGTAAAATCTTTAAAAGTCTAATAAAAAGCAAAAAAAGAACCAAAAAAAATTGGCAAATGCCAAATGGAAATGAAAATTGAAAATGTGACAAGGTGAAAGTTGTTGTTGTTGGTTGTTGGTACTTTAATTCATATTGTTGCCTTGTCTACATGTAAATTACAACATGTGCCACGCCCAGTGGGCGGCGATCTGCGTGGCACGTCATATGAAATGCATGAACTGTTAAAAATGTATGCGATGCGAAATATTTTTAAATGTTACATTCCTTTTACATTCTCAACTGTTTTGTTGCTTTTGTTTATATACATTTTTTTGCGCAATTCAGTAGGAGGCTGTTGGGGCTGGGCGACCAATGGCCTGGATACCTATCAGTGAAAGTAATAAATTGTTTAATTTTATATGTACAAACATGTTTCTGTTTATTATGAGCGTGTTCTTGTTGGTGCTAGTGTGTGTGTGCCAATTTTTTTCATTAATTTTTTAGTGTCCATTGACTGTACAGAGGCAGAGCCCATCCACACTGGCCACGAGGCACGCGGAGCACATGGAGATTATTCGCTTGACGCGGCCAAAGCGCCACCCGTTGCAACAAATAGGTCAGGACGGTTTTTTATATTGTCGGCCAAAGAACAGAGAACAGAGAACAGCGCACTTAATTGATTGCACGACTGAATAAAGCGAGGAATACGCACAACAAAAAATTAACAAGAAATAATAAGCAAATGATGTAAGAGAAAAAATTACATATTTCATAAAATTCGACGAATATCCAATAAACATGCACAATCGCTCCAGGAGCGAAGGCGCAATACAATTTTCATATCAAATGGCCAATAATAAATCGATTGTTATGAAGCATAAAAATCACATACAGTTACAAATCGGATATTGAAATCCATCTAGAAGATAAACCGATACTAAAATGATATTTATATTAGAAATCGGCTTCAGCTTTCATAATGTTGTTATAAAATTGAACATTTTCAGGCTTATTTTATATATTTTTTTTTAACAATAAAAACTCCAATTCACTGCCTGTAGCTGAACTGACCATTAGCAATAGGGCCAGAAGAAGTAGAGCAAATGCTGAGGCCTCGACTTGTTTATTTGTTTTATTTTGTAGTATATAACGCATATTTTTCTTCCCGTCCTATTTTACTTTGTCGGTTTTTTGTTTTTTATCTTTTTTCGTTTTTGCTTTATTTTTATTGGTTTTTTGTTTTCGTGTTTTTGCTTCTTTTTTTTATGTAAAAAAATAAAATTACGTTTTACGCAAATCATTTTTAATGAATTTTAATATTGCCGCTGTCGTCACTGTGACTCCGCTTTGGTTGTTGTGTTTGTTGTCGCTGTTCCTTCAACATGCAGCAACAGCAACAGCAACAGCAACATCAGCAACAACAAAAACAATAACAACAATTTCACAGCAATGGTTAGGTCATTAAATTTTAAATGAATTCAACGCTCGCAACACTCGCGGCCCATAGGTAAAAATCCTGGTAAAAATTGTTGGCCAAGCAGCGGTTAAGGCA
Source organism: Drosophila macrothrix (assembly GCA_035042055.1). Taxonomy (NCBI): domain Eukaryota; kingdom Metazoa; phylum Arthropoda; class Insecta; order Diptera; family Drosophilidae; genus Drosophila; species Drosophila macrothrix. The sequence continues at coordinate 13,680,596 of JAWNLX010000587.1, read as the reverse complement.
AATAGGGACCCACTCATATATTTCTATGTAAGTACATACATACACATACACATACACATACATATACATATACATGTGTATATAAATATATACATAAGTGTAGTACACCTTCGAATCTATATGTATAAGTGGGTAGCATAAATGCGGTTTCAGTTTCCGTCCAAGCAGCAAAGGGCCGCAGCCAAAACAACGGCAACAACAACAAGCAACAACAACAAGCAACAACAACAAGCAACAACAAAAAGCAACAACAACAAGCAACAACAACAAGCGCACCTAGCCAAGGACCAGTCATTTTTCTTTCTTTTCTACTGAATTTGCTGTTTTCCCATTTCATTCCGAATACTCTAACTGTGAGCCGATTTGACTGTGCAAGACAAGTGGCTCTTTTTTGTGCTTGTATATATATATATATATATATATATATATATATATATATAGTCAGCCTATTTAAAATTTAGGAATTTTTTATTTGATATAAAATTACTTTTATGTGCGGCACAGAAGTACTCAAGCAATCAGTTTAGTTTATGAAGAAATACAAATATTGCTGGTGCTGTACCAAAACGTAGCAAAATCCTTTAAAAGGCATTGATTTTTTGTCGTCGTCTTATTTTTATATTTCGCAGCATCGATATAAGGCCAGTGTATTTGTTGGATCGGTGTGCTGCTGCTAACCTCACAAATTTCTCTTTTTTTTGCTGACTTGCAGCTGTTTAACAAATAGCTTATTTTCTGCTCATTATTGGTGTGGTTCTGGTTATTGTTAGCCGGTCGCCAACGAAATTGACAGTTTATTTTTCACTTTGGCGAGTGGGCGAAAGTACTTAATTATATTTTATGATACTTGACAACGAGACTGAAACTGAAATTTAAATTGAAAGACGCACGAATGTCTGAGCCATCAGCGTTCTTCGTTACCTGCTTCCGTTTTGAAATCCCATTCACATCCTCATACACACCCTACACATATTCGCATTGGCATTCTTATTGGCATTCTCATTAGGCTGCCTAAGCAGCTTCCACTGAGTGCTGAGTGCTGGCCGTTCAGTGACCAGTAGTCGGTGAGCATTCAGCAGTAAGCGGCTTAAAACTCTGCTCCCAGTTATCAGCCAAGTGCAGCGCCAGGTGGCGCATCCAATCAACAACAAGCTGGGACCATGTCTTCCAACTGATTAACTGTCAGCCGTCCTGATTTGAGGTCTCCCAAGGTGTGTAGACCAATTCGCTAACCAGCTGGCTGTCTGGCCCGTTCATGTCGCCCAGGCAGTAGTTGCTTGCCATTTAGTTAGGTGTTGTTGTTGTTGCTGTTGTTGTTGATGTCGACACATACAAGCATAATTTGGTAGCATTAATCATTATAAATCAGTCAATTCATAAATTCATTCCCCCATTCATTCAGTCATTCAGTACCGATTTCAGCCAATCCAGCACATACCGACACGAGGTGGCCTTGTGGGCGTAGCACATGCCAAATAGCACTGAGCGAGCACAAAGCACAGCAGTCACAGCAAATCTGAAATTCCATGCGAAATTCTTTGAGCGAACTTCCGGCATTGAATGCAAATTCGAGCACAGAAGTATGTCACTAAAGTGGATAGTTGGACTTACAAATACTGATTTAATATATATTTATATGAATATATTGGTAATCAGACTCAGTTTGTTAACGTTGAATAAAATATTTAAACAAAATATGCATGAAATGCTATCCACAACTAAGGACTGAGCGAGGAAAGAAAGTACGAATTTAATATAATCTATGGAATATGTATTTATTGTATAGTATATATATATATATATACATCATGTGATCCTCTTCTTGCCTGTTTGTTTTTGCCTACGGCATACTCTTGCAAGAAAAATATATCAACAGAAGCGGGTGAAAATAATGAAGTGAGCCAAACAACTACGTGAATGAAATGAGAGTACAATGGGGCCAGCAATGGAATAGACTTGTGCGGGCGAGTTTGTAAAATGGTAGGTGAGAGCAAAGCAAAGGCAGCGCCTCAAGTGTCAATAGATTGGCTGAGGGGCATGCCTCGAGCTGTTGGGCCATTTGGCATTGTGTTTGGCTGTGATTCTTAGCTAAATATAAGCGTTTTCCCAAATGGTTCACTGTAACCAGTAAGAATGCCAAAGTTAAAGTTAAGAAAGCTCAACTTGCCGATACTCTAAACATAGCAAAAGCCCTACACGTCTTCGATATTATCGGACATAAATAAATGTGTTTATTTATGTTTATGTATGTTTGTATTTGTGTATTATATGCACAGAAAATGCATGCTCTTGCTGCTCTTGAACGGCTGATTATGACGAGGTATACACTGAAATTTAGCGAAATGGTATTCCATTTTAGAGTATCTGACTCGGCAATTGATGCCAATCAAGAATTTACTTCCTTTTAGAATATCAAATGGCTTATTCAGCACTTTATTCATACGACTTGTCGACACGCAAGCTGTTTGTGTGCTCAGATCCCACTTAATGCATGATCGTTGCTTGAGTTGGCTTATGCGATTGAAGCTTGTGCTGCAATTGCATACATTATGCTGCGGCCATCGGACATCATCCATCATAAAAATAACAGTTGCCATTGATTGGGGGTTTTGCTAGTTAACCCCGATGTGGTGCGGTTGGGCTAGGAATGTTGGTTGGCATGCGCTCTTGCAGCTGTCTCGCCCATTAGAACATTCATTTCATTTTCAGCTGCTGCTGCTGCTGCTGCTGCTGTTGCTGTTGCTGTTGCTGACCGTCTAATGGCTTCACATATTTGCAGTTGCAAATGCTAGAAATCAGCAATAGCAACAAAAGTCAACACTTGCAACAACAAAACAATGTTGCTGTCGAATGTAGGCTATGCAATTTTGTTGGCTCCCTGTCAGCCACTATATATATATATATATATATATAAATATATCTATAAATGTGTGTGTGTGTGTGTGACAGCCATTTTGAAACTTAACAGCGCTAACAACCGGAAATCGTGCAAGTATTTAAATACAGCTAAAGTGGTAAGTGCTGCGGGCAGGGCCAACCCAGATGGGGAGAGGGGAAAGGGGACAGGGAGTCATGGCAACTATAACCCAAAACTGAAATTGATGAAAATTTATTTGAATTTCAGTTTGCAGCTAGTGCGCGCGTGTGTGTGTGTGTGTGTGTGTGTGTGTGGCATGCTTCTCGTTGTATTTCCAGCTCCAGCTGCTAGACTGCTAGACTGCTGCTGTTTGTTGTCTGTTTTCTGTTGCTGATGTGATTCTTTACTGCTGCTGCTGCTGCTGTTGCTGCTGTTGTTATTGATGCCTGCTCTGTCTGCATTTACATGCACTTACCGTTGTCATTGAAAATGTACATTTGCTTTGGCGCCACGACGCCCAAGCAGCTCGAACACAACTCCGCTTGAAATCCAAATTTGGCGCAACGTTTCCTCAGCGTTCTCATAATGTGAATTATTAATTTGATTGCTGTCTCCCCATTTTGTTGGCATTCCATCATGACCCTTGCCCTGCAATCGGCTCTTCCCCTCGCCCACCAATCCACAGCCAGAAGCATGTCTCACTGCATCCGGCGATTATACATTTTTAATTTGATTTCCTTTGCTGTATGTTCCTCCTTTCTCCCTCCGTCTTCCACTATCTCTGTCTTTCTCTTATTTGTTCATATACTTTTTCTGGGGACAAGCGAATGAAGCGTCGCTTATATGACAAATTAACGGTCCGAAAATGCATGCTCCGACAATTAATCATCAACGGAGCGGATGACCGGATGACCGGATGAACAGCGGGCGGAGCTGATTGAAAGCGTCTTCCAGAATTTCAGTTTGCCGTTGACGTTAGTTAGGCACACGCCAAGGAATGAGGCACTGGAGGGGGAGAATCCGGACAGGGTTATCAGATGCCATGCGAGAGCCGGCTTTTTAGATAAATGTGGCAGCTGATTGGACTTTTGGCAAGTCGTTTTGCCCTTGCCCTTGAGCCTGTTATATACCTCCATTTACACTCCTCAACTGGTTTAATATTGTGCCTTTTTGATTTTGTTGCATTTTCAACGATGGTCCAACGTATTTGCCTTTTGGCATCATATTTTATATGAAACAAATACATATTAGGTTCACTATTTGGATTTAGGTCATTGCCGCAAGCATTGAGATTGATTGATGGGCTATTAGAATGTTGGGCTTTCAGGATATACTGCATTAATTTGACTCTTTTTATAAGGATATTCTTGCTTGCATCTTCTTTGCTTAAAGCAAGCAGCAACAAGTACACTCACATCGATCGTAATTCACAAGTTTATTTAGATAAGCTGCTGGTCCTTTGATAATAATAAGAGATGTACGCACAAATTCTGGATGCTTGAAATATTATAAATAAGAAATATTTCGCAACTATTTGTTTACTGTGAAGTGAGAAGCCTCGACAGATATTATGTGACCGTTGATGTTTGAATTTGATTTGATAACTTTTTGCTATTTGTATAAAAGTCTTGCAAACAGTGCAGAATGCATTTAACAAGCATTTTGCACTTGACAGCTATCGAAAACAATGGCAGATATTACATTTAAGCAAAACCTATGCGACTATTTGTTTACTTGTGAAATGTATAACTGACAGTTGTAGTTTCAATTATCGCTGCCAGATTGCTGCCAGAGTATTAAATTATTTATGAAATCAATTGTTCAAATTGAGAAGCTGGGCTACAAGCCAGATGAGTACGGACGCATTCCGCACGATTTTTGGGAGAAACTCATCCTTGAATATATTTTGTATATATTTATTATTGGAGAGATGAGGGTTGTAAGGTATCTCCCAGTTGCTCATTTTCAGTTACATTCCTATTTGATTGTGTTATTGAGTCTCTCGTAGTCTTGAAACTGACATCAAGTTTGTTTTGCCTTCTTTTCAAATTCTGCCTTCAGTATAGGCGCTGACTCGGTTTGTGGTTCATATGTTATTATGCTCAGTCATTCGGGGTGGTGTTAGTTGCACTGAAGCCGTAAGCCTTTCTAAGCTTCAGTCTATAGGCCACCCTTGGCTGCCAACCCTAATATGACCAGCGGTACGATTGCGGAGTGGTGGGTGGAAGGGAGGCTTGCCACACATCAGCAGTCGGCTCCGATACGATTGCTCAGTTATTAATGACAAGTCGTTTGTTGCTCTCCCCTCCCTTGCCGTCCACCCATCGTCCAACAGTTTGTTGTATGTTGACCTAGTTGAATTTAATCTAACACCTACACACCCACCTACACACACACACACACACACACTCGCACACGCAGTCTACTTGAAAATCTGAAACGTAGAAGGCGCACACGAATTGTGAGGTATGTAAAAATCGTTTGCCAGCAATATTTTATAGATATACATGTGTGTGTGTGTGTGTGTGTGTGGGTGTGTGCGTGTGTGTGCAGTATATGTATATCGCAAGCAACCATACAAGCTCATAGATTTGCAAAGTGCCACAGGCGCCAGGCAGTCGTAGCGACAAAATCAGCAATAGCAACAACAGCAACGTGTGAATCCGGATGTGGATGGTGGGATGCGGGGCATCCTTGTTTGCACACCTAAAGCTCCACTTCGTCCAATCGCTCGTGCTTATGTGTGTGAGTGGCGAAATGCGTAGCTAATATCATTTGTGTGTGTGTGTGTGTGTGTGTGTGTGTATGCCTTTTAGCTGCTATTCCAAAATAGATTGAACTTTAGTTTCGCACCAGCCCATCATCTAAAGGGGCTGCAGCTCCAGGTCGGCGCGGGTGGTGGGTCTGATTGTGGTATTGCCTGAGTGGCTCCGTGACTGCTGTGGCTCACTGGCTGGCCCAGTGTCAAGAATCGTTGACGGAAATCAATGTCGCACTTAAGCGGATTCACAAAATTGGCTATATGTTTCGTTTATATACCAATATACAGACATATACATGTATGAATGTGTGTAAGTGCGGACGTCTTTTATTTTATGTTTTGTAGCTAGGAAGGCAATGGCTAAACGTCCACAGTCCAACACTCCCACAAGCTGCTACAGCTGCTGTAGCTGCTAGATGACTATTAAGCCAAATAAACAAACATACAAATGCACAAATACTCATGCATTTCCCCACCAAGTCACCAGATGTCAGCTCGCTCACGTTTGTGCATACGGGTGTGTGTGTGTGTGTGTGTGTGTGCTGGTGTTGAGCTCAAAATAAGAGTAACAAACGCTGGACGGAATTCATTGAGTGCAAAGGAAATTCAAACGGAAAGCCAAATGAGTGAGCCAAGCGTACAAGCTTGACTCAACCCATTTGTCCTTCGACCCCTTGACCAGAGACCAGCAGAGGAACAGCAGCGAGAGCAGCTGCACAAAATAGTAAATAAATGGATTAGTTCCATAGTTGGCACTGTTCAGGGACCGGCCAATTGTGAGGAAATTGCAACCAAGCAGGTCTTATGTTATTTTATTTACTAATTAAATGTTGACTAAGTGCAGTAAATCCATTGAAGATGGATTAAAAATTAAAAAATAAATGTAGAAAATTAAATTACAACTAATTGGCTTACAATTGAAAACAATAGTCAAGTTCAAAATCAAAATATGAAAAATTAAAAAGAAAATAAAATTTAAAATATAAAATATACTTGTTTCTATTTTAATGCAAATATCAATCAATTAATTAGTTTATATTATTGTTCTCTAAGCCCATGAAATATGGGTAACACGTCTATAACCTACCCGATTAAGTATATATGTATATTCATTAAGATCGTTTAACAATACATACAATGAGTGATGATAATTGTTCAGCGAATTTCAAACGAATTTCATTTATTAGACAAGTCAAGAAGAAAAGGAAGCGAAATTTATTTGCATTTTGGCGAAAAGTTGAAAAACGTTTCTATAAAGTTTTCCTTTACAAATTTAACTATTTATAGTCCATGAATACATTTTCAGGTGGAAGTTAAGAAATTCAAATTAATTTTCCGGCTGGATATCCTATCATAATTAGTTAGTAAGCACAATAAGCCACAACAGTTTTATTTTTATCGTATTTTGACACTTAATGTAGGCTGCATCAGTAATTACCGAAGATGACAGGCTGGCACTGATAAGTTTACTTTGCCAAGTTGCACAGTTGTTCGTTAATTGAAACTAAACCTTAAATTGAATACCTTATCGAGCTGTCAATGTTGAATAGTCATTGTCCAGTTGTCGTCTCTGTCGTGTTCTTTTGTGTGCTTGCCTGACCGGTGTTGGCAAAATCAAATTAAATGCTGTGCCTATAAAACACTTAAGTGTAAATTTACTCAACAGGGCACTGCATGATAATTGCTTTGCATATACATATATAAATTTATATATATTGCATATTTATATATATAAATGCATATTGAAACTCAAATTGCAATCATTTTTACGAATTCTATTTGAGAACGTTGAGAATAAGCGTGGACAAAAGAAAAATGCAGGAACTAAATTTGGTTTGTGGCGAACAAGTATAAAGCTTATTAAACATATTTTATGTAAATAGAAAACTATACCGAAGTATATTTAAAACAAATGTGGAAGTCATCGGGCGCATCAAATACTCGTAATGAAGGCAACTCAATTTAGCAGCGTTTGATGGATCTACTCCGGGCTTATCCTTGTCAGCAAAAGCCGAGTGTCAGCCAATCAAGCTACCTTCAGTTTAGACCATCAGTCAGTCTCACATTGCCCCATATCACAAATGGGTTTTTAATTAAATCAAAATGTCGCTAATTTTAATGTTCCACAATTTGGCCCTGGACAATGTGCACGCCCATGTGTGTGAGGGCTTATTGTTATTGGTCTATTGAATGGATGCGTGTGGGCGTTGTCCACTCCAGTTTCAATGGGAGTCTATGGGCTGTGCTCCAGTTCAGCAATGGGCTTGGGAAGGGGCAAGGGGTACACTTTAGTTTTTGGGTTTGACTGTCAGTTGAGTTTTAGTTAAGCTTTACAAAAACTTTTCGCTTGCGTTTGAATTTTATGCGAGTTTGTCCCCCATACAGATACTTTCTTTTCTTTTGCGTGCTGCGCCCGGTTCCGGAGTGGCGGGGAAAGGGAAAAGTGTGATCGAGGGTATTTGTGCTGGTTGGTGTCGAGAGGGGGCAACGACGTCTCGCATAAATTTAAGTTAGCAACACATTTTCACACTCCCAGCCACCCGTCCTGCGCTCGCCTACCAGCTCCTGCCAGCTTCTCGACCCCAGCAGCAGCAGCAGCATCAGCAGCTTCAAGGACAACCGCAGAGTCACAATTTTTCGGTTTACCTAATGCGCCGCTAAAAGTTTTTCTATTTTATTATTTCTGCCTTTTGCAACGTTTCTTTTTTTTCTTTTTTTATTTTATTGTCTTTTTTTTTGTTTTGTTATGGCAGCTCCTTGGCGCTGGAGCTGCTTTTTCATTCTTTCGCTTTTTCAATTTTCTCTCGTCTCCAGCCAAAAACTATTTATAAATTGTATTTGTCTTGTTTTTCCATGTGGCTGAATCCTTGAATCTCGATGTGAGTGCGAATCTCTATGTGAATGTGAGTGTGAATGTGCTGCGAGTATTTGATGTTTTGCGACCAAGGTGCACTGAATACTGTGCGACCCAGCAGGCGGCCGACATACATATAATGAGTTTAAAAAAATACGATACTTACGAAGGGAACTGATGGGGCAGAAAATATATGAAATGTCTAGCAGTCTCATCAGCACGATGGATAAAAGTTCATCTGTAGTGTGATTTAATAGAATCAACTTTAGCGGGATTGACACAGTCAGCAAACTTATGTGAGACAAAAGCGTCAACCATTTATTTATTTACTGAATACTTAAATACTCAAAAACATTTCATTCATTTACTTTTACTAACAACTATTTTACTATATATTATATTATAGTATTATTTCGACTAAAATTTACGCTTGCTCTAGCAAGATATTTACCTTGCTTATTCATATACACAGGCAATAAATTCCTACCTTTTTTTGGACAGTTGTTGTATAACAATTTGTGGTGGGCTGTCGCCGGCCAAGCGAGGCTCCTCTGCTTCAACTATGTATTTATGCTTTAGCACATGCGAGAGTGAATTTTGCTCATCAATTTGAAGCACTCCAACAGAGCAGCTAAAATTGTCATTATTTGTATGCATTTGTTTATTATCTTTTTTTATTGTTATTTTTGTTGTTTATTATTTTCGTGTAGCGACATTTTATTATTTAAACGTGTGTGTAACAATGGATCTGTTGATTTTGCTGCTTGATGTTTGCTACTGGATTTGCTGCAACTGTTGCCATTGTTGCCGTCGTTTTTGGTTTTTGCTGTTTTCACGCTGTTGTGAAATATTTCATGTGTTTGACATTTCGTAGTGCAAACGCAGCAAAACGAGCAAAACGACCAAAACAAAAAATATAAAATGTGTGCGGAATGAAAACCGCAAGGCCAGCAACAGTTTCAATTTCTCGCCCCCTGCGCCCAACTAATTGCAGCTGAGGCGTCATCATTAAATGTGTTGTCGCACAAGTTCCCACCTTACCGCCAGCTGCTGCCACTGCCGTTGCAAGAGCTGACTGCAATTGCTGTCAGTGGACTAGCCTAATCTATTTGTCTTGTTCGCTGGGATCGAGAAAAACGCAAGCGAAAACGACAACGACAACGACAACGCTATCGTAATTTGCTGCACTACATTTCCGGGCACCCGAAACAGTAACCGAAATCCGACGCAGGGTCGGTCAGCCTCCTCCAGTCTAAGTTCTCGAATCGTGGCATTCAGCGACGGAAAGGACATTTCAGAAACTCAAAGCGTTGGCTTTGATAAACGAGCAGAAGTTCGCTTCTGGCTAGCCAGTGCATTTCTCTCTCTCTCTCTCTTCCTCTCTCTCTCTCTCTCTCTCTCCCTCTATCTGTTTCGGTAGCATTATATTCTGGTTCGGTTCTTTCTGTTTTCTCCTAGCCATGGGCATATAAATCGAAATGCCAGGCCAATGAAAAAAGTCGGAGTTGAGTCAACGACGATGAGAAAACTTTAAAAAAAAAAGAACACCAAATGCCAAATGGTTGGCACTCAAGGGCTACAGTGACTTCAGGGAAGGGGAGGCTGGACGTTGGCATGTGGTTGAGCTGGCACACTGTGCTACAACTGCAATTGCAATTCAAATTGCAACCGCAAATGCAATTTCTATAGGATTGGGCCACGCGAGGTGGGGGCGGCCCGTGGTAGGTGTGGAACCGACATGTAATAGCAAATGTTTACCGGATTCGGCGGTCACCCTTGAAGCTCGAATGTCTATGCAACTAAGCCACAAATTGCAATTTCCCTTTGTCCCATCATTCGATCGTCTTGTTTAGGTAATTCGAGAAGAATTTTACTCTTTCTTCGATTTGGCAATGTTTTGTTGAGCCCAGCAACGGGTATGTTATCTTGTGAACATGGATATAATGCTGATACAAATACTACAAAGTTCAATATACTATTGGCAAGGGGATTCAATGAGTGGCTCACCATATTCGTTTAAGAAAATTGATTTGATCTATCTGTTGTGAAGACAAATGTTGAAATAAGTTAAACAGTTTTGAACGAAAAGAGTTTAATGAATGGCAAACTATATATATATATTTTGAAATGATAATAATAATATGCCAGTCAACTCTAGGGGATATCTTTGCTGTCGCATACTATCGAATACTGCCCGCTCTTTTTGTGTCGACTGCTTGCTGAGCTCGTCTGTCTTTCGGAGATGCTTTTCTTTTGGCTTTGCCAATTGCTGGATGCAGTTGCAATCCATCGCGATGTTGTTTGCAATTTCTGGTTCAGTTGTTGTTACTGTTGTTTTGTTATTTGTTTGTTTGGCTGTTTGACTGTTTGGCTGTTTGACTGTTTGACTGTTTGCTTAAAACCAAAGTCGCGACAATTCGATTCGAGTTATGTGTAAGGAAAGTTGCCAGGCCAAGGACAAAATCCAGTTACCAGCCACGCCCACAGAATATGAGCAAAGGCATAAAGCGCTGCAAATATATGGAGCAGCCGATAAGATAGGCAAAACTAGACCAGAGAAAGAGTTGGCTCAGGGACTCAACCATGGGCGGAACAGAGCATAAGAGATGTGTGTGTGTGTGTGTGTGTGTGTGTGTGTGTGTGTGAGCTAGGTTGTGTAAGTGGGCTGTAAGTCAAATATCTGGTTGGGTTTCAACTTTGTCGCCTTTGAAAATGGTGAGTCACAAGAAATGCCGTTGTACTGGTGGCTCTTGGGAGATTGAGTGACAGATTGCGACAGCGAAAGAGAGCGCCAGAATAGAAGGGCATTCGAAATGAAACAGGAACAGATAGAGTGGGCATGTGAGCGGGGAGAGTGGTGGAGATGGATGGAGATGGGGAGAACACAACGGCAGCAAAAGACAAACTTTGAAACAAAAACGATTTGAAAAGTAATTCAAAAACAGATTGCATATCGAACATGAATTGAATGCAAAAGACAAGTTTTTACCAACGTACTCGCTTATAAACCATTCTGGGTCAAAAATGGATGTGAAATGGAAAACGAATTCCGAGTGCCCCACGCAGTGGCAATAATCGAACAAGCAAAATGGATCTAGTCGAGAGAAAAGTGTGTGAAAACTTGCTTCCATCGCAAATAACATTCTTCCTTATCTGCTGACCCTATGAGCCAGTTCATACCCCAGATCCCACTGCAATAGACCAGTGAGATTATTACTAAGTCAATATGTCAGTGTGCACAATGCCCCTTGATCGCGTTTTTTTTTTTCGAGTCCGCTGATAATAGAGTCAACTAGTTGCATTTCTGCTGTGATTGCAACCATTCCCTCCTCCCCCCCCCCCCCCATCACTCCCTTTGGCAAACAAATTGCGGCGATGCAAATATTTCCTTTGCAATTGTTAAATGCGAAAACCGAAAGAAAATTTATGCAGAGCAGCAAATGTGCCACCCAAGCCGCCCAACCACCAACCAACACGCAGGCAGTGGCAGGCGCGGAGGTGGGGTGGGGTGGTTGTGGAAAGGGAGGGGGTGGTTGGTGTGCAGCACTTGGAATCGCTTGGGTATATTCTAGGCTGCGCCAAATCACATTTTGTTTGCGTACAATTTTTGATAGATTATTACAGAATACGGCTCGAGAAGCGAGAATGTGACAGTATCTTCAAGGCGCACAAGCAACGGAGCCAAGTTGACACTAACGTACGAGGAGCTGGGCATGCTTGGGTTGGTTGGGTCGGTGAAGCCAACAGATAACTGAAATGAAATATCCAGTCGAGGTAGATAGAGAGAGAGATAGAGAGAGAGAGAGAGAGAGAGAGAGAGAGAGAGAGAGAGAGAGAGGGAGAGACCTATAAAGCAGGGCATACTGAGACGAAACTCAGACGCGAAGCATATGTTGCGTGTTTGCCATCAGTCGATGCCTTTTCGAGCGATTCATGTGCATCAGCATCTCTCCAGCGCCATCCAGTACCTTGTCATATAATCACCCACACAACCACACATCCACTCGGATCCACAGGATAAATGATGTATGTATGTGTTGTGGTGTGCATGCACGACTATAGATAGATAGCGCTACCCTTGACAGTACTTAAAAAACAAGGATAAAAAGTTGACTGTTGTTTGCCAGCCTCTCAGTTCTAGAACAGTCTGTGCTGTGTGCGTGTGTGTGTGTGTGTGGGTGTGTGTGTGTGTGTGTTTGTTGTGCCTTGGCTCAGCAGATTTTGCCGCTGTTTGTCGGTTGCTGCGTTTAAAATCTGTGCGGTTTGTGTTACCCGAAAACAGTTGGCCGAAAGTCGCAAACTTTGCGCCTTTTCCATTGCCAAATTGTCTTAATAGATTTATGGGCGTACGCAAAATGGCTGCACTTTGCTTTGGCCCTCGCGAACGGAAATGGCAACGGAACCGGAAACAGTACTAGCGACATTTTTTCCTATCAAGGAACTGTGAGGGAGTGGGTGATATGGGGGCAAGGGGGTTGTCTCTAGGGGCTAGTGCTGGACAGCAGCAAGGGCTTTTAATTCAGTTTCAGCGAGTAACAACCCATTTGTTTGGCTCAGCGCGTTTTGTTGGTTAGGGGGCTGGCAGGGCAGCCAAAAGGCGGTGGCTACATTTGACTGTGCTAATAGCATTCCAATTCGGATTTGGCCACCAGATGTACCCCACACGGATTACTCGCAAATCTGCCGCTTCCACTTCTCTCTCTCTCTCTCTCTCTCTCTCGCTCTCTCTCTCTGTGTGTGTCACTCCTTAATTGCTTAGGTTAGCTGCAAAATGGCTTTAAGGCTTGAGGCGCTGGCCAGCATATAGTATGGAAATTAGATTGCCCTTATCGGTTCTCGATAAATTTGGATATGGCTGTGCCATGTGTTAATTATCGGTCCAGTGGGGGGATACAGCTGCAGTTTTTCATCGAGCGGTGAACATCAATAAAAGCAACATCCACATTTATTGACACATTTTCAAATCTGCTATAAGCAGAGCCAAATATAAAAATAAGCTCAAGCAAGTAGTGAGCTAAAATACCTTAAAGCTCAACTTCATATTCAATTAGCATGTCCAATTATCCAGAAAGAGCATAGGCTGTTCCGAGTTGAACAATAGTGTTGCTCAGATTGGATATAATTTTGTTTACTTAGCAGCCGTAGGGACATCTGGTATCACTGCCCTCTCAAGCAATTGTTAATCAGTTTGGGTTTACTAAGCGACTCAAATAGTTTTGACCATCAATAAGTTGGGCACTTGCTTGGCGGCACGGGGAGAAAACAACAGCAGAAGGCACGGTGACCCAAACCCAACATAGCTGAGACCCTGATTCAGCCACCAGTACCAAGAACCCAAGCCCAAGCGCAGACCAAGACCGAGACCAAGACCAAGACCGAGACCGAGACCGAGAATGAGAATGAGTCCCATAAAGGGTACTTCATACTGTTGCTGCTCTTGTTTGTTGTTGTCTGACGTTTTGCTAACGACTTTTCAATGGTTCCAGCGGCAGGCAAGGCATAAGTTTTGGGCCCGGCTGTAACACTCGCTGTGTGTGTGTGTGTGTGGAAGAAATTGTTGTGCTAAGCAAACATAGCTGTTATTGTTGTTGCTGTTGCTATGCGTGTGTTCTCGGGGCTCTTTGGAATATTGGTTTGACTTGATTCTGCCTGGGCTTGACTATGCTGCGCGCCAGCTGTGCTGCTATTTAAACACCACACACACACACACACACACACACACATGTATAAGTGTATATATACGCACAGTCATATGCGTATTTACCGTTTTCCTATAAAGCTTAAGAACTGCTACACAGTTGTAAAAAGAAATTAGTTGTTGGCTGCCTCGAGCCTTCACTGTCTTTGGGGCTTCTTGTTGGCCAGGTCAGGAGGATCAGGGAGTATTAGGCATGCTACTCAAAAACCGCGCGCACACACACACACACACACACACACATACATGCACGGCAGAGCCGTAACAGTTAATGTGAAGTGCTTGCCACAGACTCCGCCGGCTTCCTCATCGGGAAAGTGAGAGAGTATATCATATACACATCAAGCCAGATGTAATGAGCAGCATGCCACGAAGGGGTCGCAGCCTGTTGGAAGGCGGCAGGAAAACAGAAAGCGGGCGTTCGGCGGGGCAAACCGCAATGGTTGCCTGACGGCGATGGCTGCCATGAATGGCGCTGCCGTCGTTATCCGCTCACACGCTAAAAATGAGTTAATAAAATGCGTATGCGTAATCAAATTATATGTCAAGTGTGTTGACAACGAATAACATTCAACGTTAATGTCAGCGCGACAGCGACGTCAGCTGTGGCAGCGACTGCGACTGCGACTGCGACAGCATCATCAAGATGATGAGCAAACTTAACATCATCATTGCCATTATCAGGCGAGTCAGTTAACTGAGTTCCAAATGCGATTTTAATGACTCAAACAAAGAACATTTAAGTGAATTTATTGCCTCGATGAGGTTTTTGCGTTTTTTTTTCTATCGTTTTTTGTTGTTACTCCTGTCGAAAAATATTCATATCGTTGAACTCTTCTGCTGTCCCATAAATAGACTTCCGTTTCTGACATATTGGTTATTTTGGGTTCCATATACCTTCATAAAAAAAATCAGCTGCTCAAGGAGAATTATACGAATTATATTCAATTATACGAAATTCAGTTCATATTTCCAAATTTGGCTTTAAAGAATCGCAATGTTTTCCATTAGTTCAGTTTGGTAAATTGTTTTTGATACACGCTATTTAAAGATTAAGTTAGTTTCTTAAATACTCTGAGATATATGCTTTTATCGTTTTGGGCGGCTGTTTACGTGATCCAAATGTTTTTACCGGATTTTTGAAGGTATTAGGGTTGGCGACTCTAGCTTTCTAATTGTGTGAGATATGTGGCTTTATGGAATTGCTATTGTCGACTTTATCGATTTCCTAGCCCCCTAGTCCCCTAGCCCCTTAGTAGCTCTCCAATTTGTACACTTATACAAATTTCAAGTCACTAGACGGACAGACAGCATGATAGACATTGCACAAAACCAATATACTATGACACCTTCGATATCATAAATGTAACATAAAAATGTAGAAAAATTATTTACATAAATTAAATGAAAATATTTTGATAAGGTAAGCAACAAATAAATGAAAATATAAAAATTGTCAAGGCCAAAACGAAGCGGAGAATGCCAATTTTTATGCTTTCAGATTAATGCTAATGATGTTCATAGATATTTTTGCCAATCTCCTTTTATCTGTACTTGCCAATTAAGCGTCAATTGATATTGCGCTGATTGATATACAAATGTATCTCACATGCAGACTCTGCAGTGCAACGAATTTTAGCATTTAGCATTTAAATGGCGTCTGTAAGCCCATTCAAATTATGTGTATATCTCAATCGAATGAGCTGTCTATGTAAATGATATGATTGCATATCTATTCGATTCGGAAGGGAAATCCCACTTGCATACATAGTAATTACACATCCTACAGCTCAGTACATTCGAGGCTAAAATAAAATTAATTAATTAAAATGAGAAATTATATTTGTACTTGTGCTCGAACACCTTACTCAGAATACAAATGTGCATAAGTATTCTGCAATATGATATGATCAGCAAACCCATGGCGATCATCTTGCACTAAAGGCATGCTCAGAGATAGTTGTGTTTAGTAAGTACGTAGATAGGCCGAGCTGCATAAAAAAGGCTGAAATTGTTCTGGCTTCAGTTTGAACGAAAACAAATATGCAAATCAGACACAAAACTGCATGCAATTGAAATAGACCATTTTTTTTGGTCAATGACAACTCGAAACAAGTTCACAAACAAGAAAGAATGCTGCAGCTAAATGAGGTCGACTGCGAAATACTGCTGTAAAAAATATTCATTTAGTTTAATTGACAAATTTCGCTTTAAAAAGCTTTGCGAGTTTAAATTTT
Organism: Drosophila macrothrix; assembly: GCA_035042055.1. NCBI lineage: Eukaryota > Metazoa > Arthropoda > Insecta > Diptera > Drosophilidae > Drosophila > Drosophila macrothrix. The sequence goes on along the minus strand of JAWNLX010000587.1, from coordinate 13,664,192 downwards.
GATTCATTTCAACTCGGCAGGATAACCCCAACCAAGTCAATAAATTTAAATAAAACACTGGTTGAATTTTAGATGTTTGACTAAATTTTCATGATGTATTTATTTTTTTATACATTTAGTATATATATAATGCGAACTGCGATATTTTGCTGGTATTCATTTGCTCTTTTTGGTTTCGTTTTACATTCAATTAGTTTTATGTTTTGTAACACACCAATAAAAAGAACGTTGGACATACACAAATAGATAGATTTCTATATATCGTATATGTTCTGAATATCGCGTAACGTATTACGTATGTTTTACATAGATGTGCTTAACTGCAGTTTATTAACATTTATTCGTATATGCTGACTAAAAGTCATTCCATACACAATATTTAGTTGACGCTGTTGACCTAAATTTTAATGTTAAGCTTACCACGCTAGGAATAAAAAAAAAATATGTTTTTCAATATTTAGTTTGATTTTGTTTAATACTATTTAGTGTATTTCTTCTTATTTATTTGTTAGATTTCATTTTGATTTTTGGTTTTATGCTGTCTTTGCTTGTTGATATAGTATTATTAAAGAGTGTGTGTGTTTTAAGTGGGGCTTAATTGTAATTACATGAACTTACGTTAAATATTTGTTTTTGCTGCCAGTTTCCATTGTTTGTTGGTAGGAATGTAAGTGAGTATGACAGTATGACACAATTGCAATATTATATTTTTGCCTTTTTGCTTGATTCTCTATTTGGTTTATTACTGTTTTACTTGTTATGCCTGATTTTTATTTTTTTTGTTATTATCTTTTTTGTTTTGTTTTAGTTTTGTTTTAGTTTTGTTTGCTCTTCATTTTGTGCCACAACCCATAAATTTAAAGCGTATTTTTATGTTTCAACTCGTATCCCTTTTTGCATTTATTTGATTATTTAAATTTAATGCCACAATTAAATATGGCAAAGAATTAGTACATTCAATAATACATTCGCACACACACAAACACACTCGAGCATTCAGTTTTAATTTGTTTTCAATTAAAGAGAAAAATCAAATGACTCATTTAGTTGACAGCATTGAATTATGTGGCGATCGGGTGTAAAGCGAATTGGCAGCATTCAAATACCAATCCAAATAAAAAACGGAATTTGGGCCGCACAATTACCTACAATAAAAATGCATTTAAGGAGCGTTTAAACCTAATTTGCTGCAGCAACAACAACAGCGTAAAACAGATTACAATGAAAAACGGAATCATTTATTTTATAAAAAACCGATCGAAATGGACAGCTAAAAGCGCTCAAATGATTTTTAATTCGATTGTACCATCCGTCCATTATGGTTATTGATGGGACTTGCAGTTTCGATTTGTAATCGGCTTAGCTTAACATTAGCTGCGATTTGGTCAATTTGGTTAATTAGGACAATTTGTTTTCTTTTTGTACAAAAACCCATAAATTTCAGCTTTAAATACGGACAGTTGGATTACATAACATTTGTATAGCTAGATTATGCTTTGTTCATTCATTCTATTAAAGCTTTTAAAGACTTTCTTACTAAATATCCGTTTTTCGACTAATACATGTGCAATAAAGATCTATTGTTAAATCAATTGCGCTAAATTCGCGGATAATTGAAACATATTTATGCTGGCTGTCTATTTTAAACGAGCGCTTAGCAACAAACCACAATTAAATTAAAATTCCCGAATTCATCAAAATTGCTCCTGTCCGTGGGTCAGAGAGAGAGAGAGAGAGACACTAAAGCAAAAAAAGAACAATAACGAGCAAAACAAACTAGCTAACTAACAAATCGCTTAAATAAACTTTGTCCGTTTTAGCAACGTACAATTTGTCACTTTTCATTTGCAATTTGCAATTTGCGTGTTGCATTTTGCATGTTGCATTTGCCTTGCACTTGCATTACCATTACCAACCCCCCAACCCCAGCGCGACCATCACTCGCTGTTGCAGTTATTTATTATTCATCGTTAGTAGTGTTTCGTACATATTTATTAATTTCTGTTTTCACTTTTGGCATTAGCGCGACCAGCTCATTTAAATTATTTGTGCAATTCACATTCTACATTTGGCATTTAAATTTTAAATGTTTCCTTTCATTGCGCGTCGTTGTTGTTTATTTTTCTTTCTTTAATTTTCCATTTTCCATTTTCAATTTTTTTTTTTTTTTATTTTTTTTTTTTGCCACACAGATACATTGAATACATATGTGTGTATATTTGTATGTATGCTTTTATTTGTATATGGTTATTTTGTCTATATATATTTACAGCAGGCGTCATTTGTTTCACTTTTATTTCTTTCTTTCTTTTTTTTTTTTTTGCTTTTTTGCTGTTTACACGCATATTATTCTGAAAGGTATTTACTTAAATTAAATCATTTTCATAACACCATTCAATTGTGTGATGCTATTTTTGTAGCTTTCGCTGTTGTTGTTGTTGGTGTTGTTAATGTTAATTTAGTTTTTACTGTAATTGTTGTTCACCTAATTAGCATGCCAAAGCTGGAAGTTTATTGCCAACACCCTCCTCATGTGAATAATACTCATCTGTCTATGTATGTCTGCATGCATGTGGCTGTGTGTGTGTGTGTGTGTGTGTGTGTGTGTGTGTGTGTCTGTATGTGTGTGTAAGTGTGTGCATATACTTACAGTGTTCGTTGCACTCTAATTGCAATTGGCAACTTGCAACTTGCAACTTGCAACTGCCACACATGCAACCAATATTTAGACGCGTATTATCTCGCCTGGAGCCGGCTTGGGGCATAGTGCATCGTCAATGCTGTCGCGCAGTCGGAGCGCTGCATTTAGGTCAGCATCTTCGTCGCGTGGCTGATCCGCTCCTGCTGGTCCAGCTGATCCAGCTGCTGGTCAGCTGGTGGCTGGTCACATAAAGATGTCCGCAGAGGGGCCACCGCTCGATTTGCGTGGCGTAGTCGGAACACCATGTGGACAATGTGTGGATACTGCTGCAGCTGCTGCTGCCGATGCTGACTTGGACTCATCCTCGAAGGTGACCATTTTCTCACTGCGTGGCTTCAGTGTCACGATTTGGAGCTGGGCAGGCGGCGGCGCTGCCGGTGTTGCAGCACAGATCAGCGTCTGGGGCGGACCCAATTGGAGGCCATGCGGCATTCCCATGCCCATGCCCATGCCCATGTTGACGCCCATGTTCATGCCCATGGGCATGCCCATGCCGCTCATATTGGGCGAGAAGCGGCGCGGCGGTGGCAGCGCCAAATCACCGACGCCGGACAAATTGAATTCGCTAATGCTGCGCGGCACAAAGTACTCCATGTGGTGCTCCGGTATGCCCGTGGAGCGGCGTATGGGCGTATTCCGCTGAAAGGCAGAAGCCAAGGGGCCACCTCCGCCTCCACCTCCAACTGCACCGCCGCCAACTGATCCATGCATGTGACTGCGACGAGGCAGCGAACTGTACTGAGTTAGAGTGTGAGCCGGTCCAAAGAACATGGTCTGATGCTGGCCGAGACTATTGGCGGACGGGACACCCGGGCCAATTGTTGCAGCAGTGGTTCCGCCGCCCAACATATCGGCGCTGGGTCGTTGTCAGGAGGGCTTGGGGGTCACAGCCACCGTGACGAGGGCCACCTCCTCGGACTTGGGCGTGACGTGATCTTGAACGCTGAAGCGACGCAGCCACATAACAATCTCCGTCTGGATTAGGTTGAAGCACATTGCCACCACGGCCATGCCGACCATGATGTAGGCGGAGGCCGAATACAAAGCAACTGCGCCGCTGGGCGACAGCTCGCCAAAGCCAATGGTGCCCAGCGACGTGAAACAGAAGTACAGCGACTCCAGCACGCTCCAGTTCTGCAGCTTGTGGAATAGTATTGCACCGCTGGTCACATAGCAGACGAGGACGCACACACAAATCGAGATGGGCACACTGGGTGATGACTTTTTGGTCTTCTTTTGCTGCTGTTGCTGCTGCTGCTGCTGCTGTTGCTGTTGTTGCTGTTGTTGTTGCTGCTGCTGCTGTTGCTGATATACCGAGGGCGGGAGTCCATATTGATGCAGCTTGGCTGCCGAATGCTGATTGTACTGCTGCCCCTTGGCCTTGTCCGATTTGCGGCTCCCGCTCGATCCGGCTGTGGGTCCGCTCGCAACGCTGCCCTTGACGCGCTGACGCCGAAACAGGCAGCGCATTCCAGCGGACAGCGCCTCGCCCATGGCGGACAAATAGAGCAGCACAATCGGAATGCCAAACAAGGCGTAAACCAGGGCAGCCACCCGCCCCCATTGTGTGCGTGGCGACACGCCGCCATAACCTGTAATGATAATGATAATGTGTGTGTGGGTGTGTGTGTGTGTGTGTGTGAATTTAATTAGTACGACAGAATAGAGAAATGCAGGTGTTAGCAGAAATGGTTTGGTGGCTAATCATAGCAACATGTTTGCACATAAATATATGTATATCTGCCACATATGTAACTGATGAGTCTAGTTTAAATTTAAAATACTTTTTCAATTTATTTAACCTCATGGAGCAACCCAATCCGCAGCCAATATAATGAAGTAGTCTATTATTTGCAACCTGTCTGAAATATATTCACAATAACATTTGGACAAATGTACATTTTACAAAACATTTGAGTTACGGAAATTCCAGTGGGTGTTGGTCATTTTCCTAAGCATTCAGGGACTGGAATGTACAGCTGAGTATCGATGTCTGAAGACCATCGGCCAGTGGTAGTGGAAGAGAAACGCATGAAACACAATCGACCGACCTCTAACATCCTTAAGCACAAACGTATCTAGCCATCCCATATAATATTAAAATTAAATAATTTATATTATAATGTCGACATAATTGAATTGAATGGAACACTTAAAGTTTGTTTCGCATAGTAATATATATATTTTTTTTTTTTGTAAAGGCCTAGGTTGGAGTTATGTTTCCGCAAACAGTTCAGTCTGCAAAGTTTGAAATTAAGCTGAGCGTAGAATTTACTACAGACATGGGAGGGCTTTGCCGTCTTAATGCCAATGTTTAATCTGCTGAACCAATGCTCCACGGCGCAAGGAGTTGGGTGAGTCTCATGTCAGTTATTGATTGGGATGCAAGGAGGGAGATGAAGAGATGTGCGTGAAATGATGCCTTGGGGAATCATTTACCACACAGAAACGCATTTGAAATGGGCTAAGGATATTGCCAGCGTTTAACAGAATTTTTTATATATTTATATTTATATGTTATATATTTCACTAGGTGTATAACTTTTTATATAACCGATTGCCCTTAAGCAGTTTTTGTGCAAATCGAAAAGTCGCTTTTGAGCCATACTAATTAGGTTGTCAAATAAACATCTGTGTTTGAGTAAAACAAAACAGACAAAAAATACATAAAAAATTATATTAGACGGCATATTAGTTATACGGCAGTATAACAGTTTAACAGTTGTGAAATGTTGTTAGTTGTATGTTATTATAAGTATGGCATAATTTGCACTTCTCTCATGGCATATGAAGTGGCACACTCCGCTACTTGAAGCTGTAGCTACTGCTGGCTGTAAGCTGTAAGTTGTAAACTGTAGCTGCTTTTGGTATACCAACAACTACAATATTTTTAATTTTTCCTGTGTCGGCCACTAAAAACAACACCAACAGCAACAATAACAACAGCAACAACTTTTACGGCCAGACGTTCTGCTTTGACTATGGCGGCTTTGATGTTGTCGGCCGTGTAGCCAGCCAGCAAGCCAACCAACCAGCAGGAAAGGGCGGGGGGAGGGCTGGGGCGGGTGCCATTAGCTGGCAGGCACGACCTAACCCAACAGGGCAATCCCACCCAAAAGATTCTTGGACCCGCAGCGGCATCTCTCGCTTCGGCTGCCTTAGCAATGAACTTTTAATGTGGAAACTTTTATAATTGAGTAAAATGTGCGTGTACATATATAAATGTGTGTAAATAAGTAAGGCTGTATGCGTGTGTGTGCGTGTGTGGAGCGTGTGTGGAGTACGGCGACTATGTGTGGCAGGCATGTATTAAAGTTTATTATTTTAAAGATAAAAAGCCGGAATAAAATATCTGAGGATGAACAGGCAAGGGGTCGACGCTCTGACTATAAAATGCCACGCAGACAATCCGAACTAGCTTACTAGCTTTAGTGCCACACAGCTTAAATTATAACAGTTGCTGCAATTCACATATATATATATATATTTATTAATCTGATGTGATCTTCAAAATATGATCTTTGAAATCAATTTGTGAATTCGATGCGAGCATCATATTAGATGAATACAATACTTTGAAAAGGCAACGAAAGCCAGTTAACTGTTAACTCACTCTACACAGCAATAAACTTACAGGGTATACGAAATTAAATAAATACAAACACACATACAATTACTTACTCACGTATGTACAGCGAATGCTTTTGGCTGCACCCTTAATAAAATAAAATTTGAAAACCCAAAGCACGTTTAAGTGCACATATGACAGACCAAGTAGACTACAGCGTAAGGGATACGGATGAAAAATACAGGAAAGAGAGAGAGAGAGAGAGAGAGAGAGAGAGAGGGCGGGGAGGGGAGGGGATTGTTCTATCCACTCGCTACAAAAAAGTTACTAAAAATTATTACTATCCATGCTAAAGCGGCGCCCGCACCCGCACGAAAGGTCAATATAGCCAGGTCGACTGCCCTATGGTCAGCAACCAGCGACCAGCATCCAGTGTCCAGTGTGTCCAGCCCCTCGTCATCCTGTTGCTTATGAATTTGCACCCACAGCAAGCACTTGGCAAAATTGTTGGTGAAAATTATAACATTTACAATATGGTCTGCATAAAACTGTATGTGGTTATAACTAACTAACAGGGCGCACATGTTGTCAGGATGATGCTTCCCCCCACCCCCCCGTTTGCCCGTCCTCCCTTCTGTTTACCCGGCACTTGAATTGCTCGGACCTATCAACTGCTAAAGATTTGAAATGGGCCACAGGCCATGCTGCAAAAACTGCCAATTATGAGTAGAATTTTCAAGTATTTGACAGTAAAATTATTTAAAATATGTTTTTTTCTTTTTTGTGGAGCATTTCTTGAATGGTTGTTGTTTCTGTTGTATGTGGCATGTGTTTCGTTCGTTATTGTGGCAACTCTTAACCTTCGAACATGTCATAGCAACCACATGACATGCAGACCAAAGCCGAATATTTGATGAGAAATTTGGCCTGACAAAAGGTTAGAAATGGGATTGTTTTCCGTTTGGATTGCTGACTCATGGTTTCCTCATCCAGTACAAATTTAATAAAGTTAATAAAAAAAGGGTACAATTTCTACTTTCGGTTCTTATTAGCTTAACGAGAAACGAGAAAAATATGAAAGTATATTTTGATTTGTCGTTTCCGCCCTTCCGACTATACTCTTTGAAAACAGAATTGAGCTATTTATTTATGTACATCTTAGATACAGGTAGAGTACCTACTGGTCTAAACGAAAATGGGTACATGCCAAATGTATGATATTTATCTTAGCCATCTCTCAGCTGGAGCATTTAAGGGTACCCCAAAAAAGGATACGTTGCTCAGTTGAAGAGTTAATGGCTTAAGAGATACCTATGCAAGTTGTGAGTGCGGCGAGCGGCGAGCGGCGATCATCTCTTCAGGCTCTTCTGACCAAATAAAAGATAATTGCAGAAGTTACTGTAAATGAATGTAGCATAAAAAAGATTCACATGGCCATTAAAATTCGCAGTGGCAAGTGCCAAAAAGGGGGATGCAGATTGCTTCAGATACTTTTTGAAAAGCATGCGGGACGACTTGCAAATTAAAATGCAAACTTTCCCTGGCATTTAAATATATATTGTAGTATGCAGAGTGCTCATGACATTAAGCAAACACAACCATCCAATATGTAAATGTCACGCATCTCAGATAATCGCTGGATATCGATAGCGACTGTTTGCTGGGATGTGCTAAAAGCTCATTCTTTCTGTGGAGACCGAACTGAGCAGTCGTGTGTTTGAGTATAGAAGTGCCCTGCCACACCCTGTATGTATGTGAATGTGAACTGCGAATGGAGCTCTTCATTTCTCGCTGTTTACAAAAATCAATCACATTATTTGCAATGCGTAATCTCTTCGCCCTGTTGCCGATTTCGGTTGGGCGCGTTTTTGGTTGCCATCAAAGTGGAAAGAGGCAATGGGCATGTGGCAAGTGGCAAGTGGCAATTGGACTCTTTCTTTTTTGACACTTTGAGTTTCCGGTTCACGTTGGTTCAAAGTTGGCCGGTTCCGTTTTAGTCCAAGAATTCGCCAACTCGTTTGATTTGATTGGTGACCATTGATTACAATGCACAGCAATCGCATCAGTCCCAGCAGCAGCACCACCAGCAGCAGCATCAGCAGTAGCTTCAAACGCAGCAGTAACAATACGCACGCAGAGTCCAACATCCGCCCTCGGAGGCATGACCTCAAAGCCGGCTCGCGCTGTTGAAGGAATAGCAATAACGGGAGCCGGAGTTGGGAGAGCGGTTGGCTGGTTGGTTGCGGGGTGGTGCACAACCCAAGCCATCAACGAACAAAATATTTTACTATGGCAATTTTCAGGCATAAAGTAATTACAAAATACAAAATAGAAAACACACACACAAAGAACACACACAAAAACACACACAAAGAACACACACATACTGCGAAGAGAGAGCAGTCACTGGTAGGTGTTTGTGGCTTGGGGTTGGTTGCCTTGTAGCCAGAGCGAGCGTCTCTAATAGCTAAGAAATTAATTTTCACAAAATACCATTAGGAGAGTCGCAAAAATGGTTCCAATATAAAACCAAACAATGGCCATAAGTGTGGGGAAGGACGTCTGGCACCAAAACAAAATTCAGCTACACTTGATGACTTAAGGATGTGGGCGTGGCAAGGAGTTTGCGCTGAAGCCAAACAGACTTCCATGCTCCACGGGCTCAAATCACAATGAGACATAGCTGCAATAAAGTCTCTCCCCTTGCCCCTCTCTACGTCACTCGAGAATAGTTGTAACCAGAACCCATTCAAAATGGCTCAAATTAATTTGTGCGCCATTTGTTGTAAGAGGCAGAATAATAAGGCATCTCCGACCCCATTACGGATATATATTCTTCATCAATGCCAGCATCAGTCGACAGGTCGATCTTCGTTTGAGTTTATAAGAAGAGCAAGAGACTTCTTATTTTATCGATAATTACACCTGTTTGGCGAATATCGATACAAATCGAAATTGAACTTTGTATTGGTGCCCTGATTTCAACTTTAGCTGCGCGACTTTAAGCGTTCTAATCACACACTTTCAGACTTCAGACTGTAAGTGTGTGTATGTGTATGTGTATGTGTGTGTGTGTGTGTGTGTGTGTGAGTGTGTGTGTGTGCCAGGAACTTTGAGTAATGAAATTGCGAAAAGCGTTCAATAAACAATGTGAACCGAAGCGCACAGATAGCCAAAAAGAGACGCAACCAAAAAGAGATAGCGATACGGAGGGAGCGACAGAGAGAGAGAGCGAGAGAGAGTGAGATAGAGTGAGATAGAGAGAGAGAGAGAGAGAGAGGGCGGGAGAGAGCAATGTACAAGTATATAGTTGGAGGGAGAATTATGTAAATGTCATTAAAATTACATACAATCATCATAATGATATGCAACAACAAAAGGCAACAGCGAACATGTCATTAAACGCCCACAGCCTCATAAACAACAAAGGCAACGGCAACAACATGACAGCAAACATTTTTATGACTTGCCAAATGCCAAACGCTTGAGGAATTAATTAAAAATTAAATGGCCTATTAAAATTGTTATCGAGACGCAGCGACGTCGGCGTCGACGCCAACATCGGCTATTTAAGTGGCCAGCAAATGCGCTAAAAATGAAAATAAAATGGAAGCGCGCACAGGAATGCATACACACACACAACACACACACACAACACACACACACACAACACACACACACAACACACACACATGCACACAACAAATGGGCAAAACAGTGCTGCAGCAATCATTCAGCGCCTGCCTGCTGTGTGTCTGTGAGTGGGCTTGGGTGGCGAATGGCTGGGGGCGTGGCGGCGCTCGTAAAACGATGAATGCGCTTATGGAATTGCGTACTGACGCAAGCGGCTGACAAACATGTCAAAACATAAATAACAACGAGAGTCAACAGAGGAAGAGAGAGCATGTCCAAATATGTTCGACAAACAAATACGAACAGCGAAAAAATACAACGAAATGAGAGCGACAGCGACAGCGACAGCGAGAGAGAGAGAAAGAGAGGGAGAAAGTGGGAAATGCGTCATCGAAATGAAAATCAAAATCGTCGAAGACAATTGCAAAATCGAAATGACGAAAATGAAACAAAATTGGCATACGAGCAAAAGCTATAGCTGCTCTAAGCCCAAATCAGGCCCAACGCAGACATTAACCTTAACGAGCTCAACTGTTTCCAGCCACTGTTTCAATTTGTACAACAACAGCAACAACAACAACAACAAGAACACTGGGCAGTCACGTAGCCTAAAGTGTTGTAAAATGCTGCACCAATTTGAATAACAGTTCACATTCGCATAACACTCAAAACTATAGCCAGCCACTCAATACGAGGCAGTCACGTCTATGCATGCAGCCAACGTTAAGCCGCCTGATGTCGAAAAGTTTGTGAGATAATTTATAATAGTCAAAAGGATCCTGACAGTGGCATGGCTAATGTCATATTTTAATTAAACAGTTGGCAAAATTTGCTCGATAGTTTTACATAGGAATTCACAGCTAACTCGTTTTGGCTTAATGAGCTAACGGTTTTGTATATGGCACACTTTGTTTTCACAGTTTTGTAAATTTGCAACAGCTTCGAACAATTTGTCAGAAAGCTGAGCGTTAACAGAAGGAGCGCGGGAGAGGGAGGGAGAGAGGAAGTGAAAGCAAGAGCTAGAGAAAGAGCAAAAGAGATGGAGAGTGTGAGAGGTGTGCAACAGAGCGACCACTCAAAACTGCCACTGTCAACGCGCCGGCGAAGCATACAACATGCTCCACCAAAGCAAAATGCCCCACGCAAAAAAAGGAAGAACAGAAAAAAAATTGGGGCACTCATTGATGCAGTCAGTTATTGTAGTTATTTCTGTTACTGCTGCTGCTGCTGCTGCTGCTTTTGGGGCACACGTGGCTTTGGTGGATATGTTGTTGTTGACTTGATAAAGCATTGATATGCAGCTATTTTGAAAGCGAGCTGCTGAGTTTCTGACACAAGCGGCGCTTGATTGGCAAAAATTGTCACAGTGTATGCAGTGTATTCGCATACGTAACTGCAAACTGGCACTGGCTGGGCTTAAAAGATTGATGGGCTGTTGCAGTAAGCTAAAGCAGCTGCTGCTACTGCTGCTGCTGCTGCCTTCGTTGTAGATGAAAAACTGCAGAGTTCGACCCAAAGACAAAGACAAACGGGCAGCGGGCCAGGAGGTTGAGGAGGGATCTGGTAAGTCCTGGCTGGTTGGCATGTAAGTGTGACACATATTGAGCCTGCTGCTGCTGCTGCTGCTGCTGCTGCTGCTGCTCCTCCTCCTCCTCATTGTTGTTGTTGATGTTCAATGGCAAGACATTGAAAAAAAGCGGGCAATGGGGCAACAGCAGGACATAAAGTGTAGAGTGGTTCGTTACGCGCTTGTCTATATATATATATATATATATATATATATATATATATATATATGTGTGTGTGTGTGTGTGTGTGTGAAGCTGGCATATAATACTTGTCGCGGGTCCGCAAAATCCTTCGCATCAGCAGAATGCTGACTTATCTGTGATTGTTGTTGTACTTGGCTATGTTGGCGTGTTGCTTTCGCTTTCGCTGTTGGCTCTTGGCATTATTTGTTTTATATTTGACACCATGCACGCCCCACACACGCCCACACGCCCACGCCCACGCACACACACACACACACACAATAGACATCCACGCAACGTTCAAGCCATAAAAATGAGTGCCAATGTCGTATGTCGAACGGCGAGCGGCGGATTGCAATAAAATAAAATAAACTGCCGCGCTTTTGCACGCATAACAACCAACACCGACAGCAACAACAACAATAGCAACAGCAACAACAAGCAGGACAAGTAAAATAACAACGCATAGAACAATGAGAACAACAAGCCGCAACACCCAAATGGAGCCAAGTTATTCCAATGGGAGCCAACACCCAAGTGACCGGCCATAGATTTGGCGGCACGTGTCGCAAATTATAGTTGCCAGTCAAACAACAGCAACAACAACAATAACAACAACAACAACAACAACAGCATCGACAGCAACAGCAACAACAAAAGTCAACGCATACAAATTGTGTAATAATAATATTACATATTACATGCAACAAAACGTGACGGCTTTCACAGGTCAGGTCTGGTCTGGTTTCCGGGTTCCGGGTTCGGGGTTCGGGGTTCCCGGGGAGACAGAGAAAGCATTCGCATTTCTCATCAATGCGATGTGAATGCGAATTCGAATGAGTAAGCGTATCGGTATAGAAATGAGAATGGGAATGAGATGCGAGCGTTGGCAGCTGCAGCTGCCACTCGATTGCGGCAATCGTATCAAATAATGGCCAGCATCGAAATGGTTAATAAAGTTGTCAATATCGAATAGCAACAGCAACAGCGACAGCGACAGCAACAGTCATGCAAATATATATGAGGACAACAACTACAAATAATGTGTGTGTACGCGAAATGCCCATTGTTAATTATGGTTAATTTATAACAGCCGCGCAAAAAATAAGAGATTTAAGGGAAATTCTCAACTTTATAATTGGAAAATGAAAAAGGGAAGCAAATGGACAGACTAATGGAAACTTAATAACATGATTAAAGACTTCACTAAAGTCATGCCCGGAAAATGAGGTGCTATCCACCCTAAGCAAAAATTGATCTACTTAAAGTTTAAAAAACAAAGAAATGGCAGCGTGCATCAAACGCATTTAGAGAATGTCGATTAAAACAGACAAAATGGGATAAGACGAAGCTGAAAAACGTGGGAAAAAAATGAGAATCGAATATCTCTAGAAATATTAAGGGAGTAAGAGAAATATTAGTGGGTACGAAAAATACGATTACAAAGACCTCTCCAGAAAGGAAATGTAAATAAAGTGTTTGTTTAAGAAACAATCAAACGAATCAATTGACAATGCAAACAATAAGGAATCTTTGATGTTAATAATATTTCTTTTGTCCGAATTGAAGCAGATTCAACAGCAGTGCAAGCCCAGTTAATTTAAAAGCCTATGTTTCAAGCGTTGGCTATATGCGAAACGGACCAAACACAACAAGTACAATTGACCGCAGGCACGAGTACATGGCCAAAAAGTGGTCAACGGTCAGTCAAAGGTCTGAGCCACATATGAAACTTGAGAAAAACACACACAGACAGGCGGACTGACAAACAGAGAAACAGGTAAGGGTTTCTTGTGTGTATGTGTGTATTTGTTGGCCAGGTGCTTAATATGTATCCATGCATTGTAGTGTGTATCGCATGAATGTTGAGTGGAAAAATGGAATACTTAATCAAATGAAAACAAAAGTAAGTCACTGACTAAATATTAGAAAAGGCAGAATTGGGTAAAAATGCCATACACATATTACTGCCAAGCCACATATTTTCATTAAAAATCGGTTTACGAAAAAGGAACTTAATAAATTATGTAAGCTTGACGAAAATAAACATTTGTGCTTACAAAGCTAAAAACTCAACTACCGCCACTCTTTCCGTTATGACGCTTATATAAGCGTACTTTTACGTTAAATTTGGGTTTGGGTTGTGCGTTGTGAGTTGATCACAATTTAGTCAGTTGATCAGCAAAAACAATTGCATGTTAATAATGCAATTTTCAATTAAATGATTCGAAATTCGCAACAAATTGACCCGAGATAATTGGTTTGCAAGCAATGTGAAGCGATGCAAATTAATTCTAATCAATTTATAATAAGCAGGCAAACAATTGAATGGCAAACAAAATTGTTGACACGACACAGGTGCGGTGCTGCTGAGAGTGCAATAGTGGCGCGCTAAGTGAATTGCTGCTGTCACAGTCATAATTACGTTATGTTAACAGTGCACGGGCGCGACACACACTCAGTGGAAGGCATAAATCAAAAGAGGGACACGTTGCAGATCAGCAGGGGGGGCTTTGATGTGAGGGCGCATTTGCTGGCTGTAGCTGTAGCTGTGGCTGTGGCTGTGGCTGTGTAGATGTGTATATTTATGCGCATATGTGTTAATTTTATTACTTTACAAACACTGCATGCGAATATATGGAATACACGGCGTATGCGCGATATTAATTTGCCATAATCGCGACTCGTTTATTAGCGCAAATAAATTGAAATTGTTTTTGGTGGCATTGTTGCAACGTGCGCCCATGAATTATGTCGTAACGTGGTTATGTCTCAGATGCCGCCGCTCTCCCATCATCAATGCCATTAGTTAAATCTGCTCCAATATTATTAAAGCCCCGAATGGCATTTTTTGTGCAATTTGGCGAAAAAAAAAAACAAAAACAAAATAATAATAATAATAATAAAATACAAATACCATAAAGAATGTAAAATGCAGATACCCTAAAGTGCCTTGCATGTGTTATATACGAGTACTGCAATCCATGTTATGGCTAAGATCACAATATGAATTCATGATTGTTTATTGCATCTCAACAAGTATTGATCCTGATCAAGGATATATACTTTATGCGGTCAGACTTGCTTGCTTCTGCCTGTTACATACTTGAACAATTAATTTATTTTGGTAACCGTAGATATGAAGTGAAATTTTAGTAACTCTGGCTGAAAAAGAATTTAGCCTTACAATTATGGGAAATATATGTTTTTTTCCGATTTGCTATTATCGAATTTATCAAATCAATTTCAGCACATTGGCTGAAGCGGGCACAAGCACAATAGACGAGTCTTGCACAAAACCAATTTACTCTTATGGCTTTGGTATAAAAATATAACAATTATAATAAAAAGTGTGCGTTGAATCGAATTGCTTTGCTGCTCAAGTGATTTACAGCTACAAAAGCACAGCTGTCGCATTGTTACAGCAATGCCACCTGGGTGCAATCAATCAGAGAGCTGAAAGCTCTTAAAGTGCATAAGCGGCTCATTAGATGCGAATGCCACAAAAACGACCGAGAGTTGTTCGTCCATGGAAATGAGGATGATCTCTGAATGGTTGAAATGAAGCAACGAAAGGATTTGCGCGAGAAAATACAATATACATTTGTATATTTGTGTGTGTGTGTGTGTGTTTGTGTGTAAGTTAACTGCGACATTGCACTTAAGTTGTTTGGCGCCTAGCTAGACCATAACTTATCCTTCATGCGCGGACGCCCCAAAAAGTAGGCAATGAAATTTGTTTTATGTGGCAATTGCTGACAAGCGCAGCGGCCATTAGGCAAACAGCCAACACATCCAAGATATCCAAGACATCCAAGACAGCTAATGCAGACAGTTAGTCAGTTGTTCATTTGATTAAACAATAGGCTGGTATAGTTGGGGGCGTGACTGTGGCAACTGTCAGGACCAACAATTGAATTGAAAGGTGAAAGGCGGGCCAAAGAACTCGTGACCGATTTCAGGCCGTGTTCGCTTGATAGAGACTGGCAGCCATTAAAAAGAGCTCAAGAACTGGCTAAATCCAGGCAGGCGGCAGTTTAACTGAAATGCGCATAATGGGCAATGGCACCGTAATCGATTTGGATTTGAGTTAACCAATTCTCTGTAATAGCCTCGGTTACCTCGGTTTCTGGCATCGCATTGACTCGATTTTGTTTGCTGCTTCGGCAGCAGCCCCTTGCGGTCTGGCCTAATGCTCGCTAAGCGCATTAACAAAAACCAGCCGTCGAAGAAAACAAATAACAAAACTTTGAGCTGCAACTTTTTGCAGCATATCCTGGTACGGGCTTGCAGGGAGAGGGCGCTGGCAAATAATAACTCAAGCCCGACTTAGTTGTGTACGTGGCCCGGCCATATACCCGATTCCCCAGACGCTGGCTATTTATTATATTTATAAAAAAAAACACATTAACTCGGTTTTACAGTTGCGACAGTCGACGGGCCAGAAGGAATGAAGGAGGGAAGGAGGGGTACCGTGCATAAAAACAATCAAAATCCCCACGACAAAATGTGTCCCCGAAACGCATTTTGCTTAAATTGTTTCATAATTGATTGATGTGCTCTAGCTAACACACAGACACACAGACACAGAGAAACACAGACACACACAAAAAACACAGATAGAGATGGCCACAGATACAATCAGTCTGGTATATAGATACGTTATGGGGCAGGACGAGGAAGGACATGTGGGCAGCTTAGGCGCTGCGTTGATTGTTTTTGGGGTTTCGGTTTTTGGCTCTTGCCAAGCAACTGCCAGTTGGTATCGTGTGTATGTCTGTCTGTCCGTCCGTCCGTCCGTCCGTCTGTCTATGTCCTGGTTTTTTTTTTGGCCCAGCTGCCAACCACAGAACATTTGCTGCTCGCTGTGTGTGATGTCAAAATAATTTCGATGACGCCCACACAACAACAGTCAAATGTATAGGTTACAAAAGGTGGGTGTGCTGATGGGGGAGGGGGAGGGGGAAGGGGTGGTTGGTTGCCAGGAGTGTCAGGGTCGAAGTTGAGTTATTTAGACAGATTTTTGATAGCCTGAGCCTTTTGCTAGCGAAGCGTGCCTGAAATTGAGTTTTGATTTGAAACCCAATTTCACATAATGCGATGCGCGACCGTTGACACTGCCGCCAAATGTTGACGTCGACGTCGACAATTCGATTGATTTAACACAGCACAGTATATAAAGTAAGTAATGTGTGTGTGTGTGTGTGTGTGTGTGTGTGTGTGTGTGGGTTCGCTGGCTCCTCTGGCAGCCGGAAATCACTTGCTGCTTTTGATGTTTCCTTGCGTTTGACTTGGTTTACTTAATGTAGCCAAAATGCTAACAGTCGCTAACAGTCGATGTGTGTTCCGCTCTTTGTGTGCGTGTGTGTGTGTGTGTGCGTGTGTGTGTGGCTTTGTGGTCGTGCCTGCTCCTTTCTTATGTGTGCGTGATCATTGCTGCATGACGTCACACTCACACATTCACACACACACATTGAAACACTCCCGCACCTTTTGATACGCTCATTAAAATGTTGTTAGAAGCGTTTGCTTCATGACAGAATCTGTCCTTTCGTATTCGAGTTGTGAGTTGACAAACAGGTGGATTGCATTACTGATTTCATACTTTAAAAATGAACAAAGTCGCGTCAATTATCAGATCGAACTGCCATTTAATATATACCAAACTGTCCTGCATTTCATTAAGCAAACCTCCACGGCTTTCCACTTTTAGTTTATCTTCTTTTTTCAATTACAATCTGTGCAGCCATTGGGGTGGAAATTAATCGATAACAATATAGATAGATATTTTTAAGCCACTGTCCATGGATATTTTCACACTTTCGTTGCTCGCAATCGGGTAAAAACCAATAAAATGTGCAATCAGCTTTTAATGAACACTTAAAGCCATAATGCCAGCCTTTAAGCATTTGGTGAAAGGAAAGCGAAGAAACTCGATTTTCGCATCGTCTGAATATTTAAGGATTCATTTAATATAATAATTTGGTGGTTTGGCTAAATTACTAACACAATTGTGTTAAACACGCATATTTTAAGTGGTTTCCCACAAAATTAACCGACACTAATTTGAAATTACAAATTGTCGGAATAAAAGAAAATTGTAAAAATATATATAAAAAGCTGCAGAGCACAAGTTCTTTCAACATATTACATACGAAACAGCCACCAAAGGAAAATTCTTAGAACTTGGGATGACTGGGAAACGTCAAGCTCAAAAGGACTATTGCACCACCGTTGAAAAGATCACATAACCTATCAACCTGTCAACGGAATTCCTGGGAAGGCATGAGTTTCTAGAGAATTTGTCTAGCTCCACAAGATGTTAATCTTAAAATATCAAGACAAATAGATACAAGAAGCAAAAAAAGCATGTGGTTCAATGGACAATTCAGTTATATAAATAAGTAGGCTGCCAGTTGCAAAGTTCGTTGCGTGTTGTAATTTCCATTGGCATTTACGACCTACAACAGAATTTACATGCCAAAAACTGACAACGGCAACGACTGACAGAAGAAGTATGCAAGAAAGAGACCAAAATATGGAGTGCGAGCGAGCGACTGGGAATGTGGTAAATTAATGACATTTTACATACATCTTAATTGCGTGCCTCTCTCGCTTTTGTTGTCGCATCCTTCAGGCCAATTGGCCTGGCCTGGCCTAAAGAGCCTGTCGACACTCTCTGCGCCTGTCAGCCAAATTGCTTAGCCCTCGAGCTGCTTATAATTTATTGAAATCGCGGCGCGTGAATGTGGGCCGGCAGATAGCAGACAGCAGCAGACAGTAGCAGACAGTAGCAGAAACAGGCCTACAACCAAACACCACGCCCAGCACCATACCACAGGACGCCGCCTCCATTGCCGCCCTGCAGTTCAGTCGCCAATTGGGGGAAATTGCAAAATCAACGCGTTCGCAAATTGAAAAATGTTGTCAAGTGGGCGGATATCGACAAAAAACAAAACCAAGAAAACACAACAACAGCAGGAACAACAAGCAGCAAGGAGAATAAACAGCTAGTACAACAAACGCAGCGAAAACAGAAAAAAAACAAAAATAAAAATAGACGATGCTTGGCCCTTGCCGCCAGTTGACAGTTTGTTAATTAAAAGCAGCAGCGGGCGGGCAGACAGCGGTCAACTAGTCATCCAGTCAGCCGGTCATCTGTCCACTGAGGCGTGTTCAGTCAACGTCTCAAACGCACACAGCAAGTCCCTTATGCCTACCCTCCCCCCACCAAAGGCAGGGTATACAGAGGAGCTATGCTGGACCGAATCCTGATGCGGAGAGTTCTGTAGTTGGCAGACGGAAAACGTCAGCTGAGTGCTAATAAATTGTACAACAGTGTTTACTCAATGTGGAATGAGGTAAAGCAATGGATATAAGGATAGGGGGATGGGAGAATAGGAGGAGAGGGGGGCAAGGAGCTATTGCTCCCGAGTGCTGCACTCACCTATCGTTGTAATTAATGTCAGGGAGTAGAGAAAGGCCGAGGCATAGGTCCATTTGTGAGTCGGTGCATTCATTTGCACACCACCAGGTTGATAAACCTTCGATTGGCGCACCGCACGCAGCAGAGTGTCCTGCAAGATTGAAGATGAAGAACCAATTGACAACACAAAAACACAATCAATAAGGCATTTGTATTTGCTGTGCACAGTACACAAGTACACACACACACACACACACACACACACACACACGCACACTCACACAGATACGCACCTGAAATAATTGCACCTCCTGGGCGGCGAGACGTGTCCAGTTCTCCTTGTAGAGTATATTGAGATCCTCCGTTATGGACCACAGTCGATCCACAGTTCTGTAATCGATAATTAAATGAATCTTCTAAAATGATACGATGAAGATTCGTCGACGGACACTTACCGGGAACGTATCTCTGCATTCGCCAGCTCGGTGCGTGGATATGGCTTGGAGGCGGCCACAGCTGTTTCCAGTGCAGTCGCATCTTCAAGCTCGCCCTCGAGCGTTACGAATATGATCGAGCCCATGGCCGTGTACAGCAGTACCAACAGCAGTACACCTGAGAGGCGAGGTTGGCAGACAGATAGAGTTGTATTATTTGAATATTTCTCATTTGATTGCTTTTGCATGCGCTGATAATAATATATTTTATTAACTCAAATCCCTTCATTACTGGCAACTGGCAACACAGAATTGTAATGTTTATATTTGTACTTTGTTGCGATTAGGTTTGACTTGTTTTCAGTTTACAATATAAATAAAAAATTATTGGCTATGGAACTTTATGTTTGTATTTTTGTATATTGATTTGCTTTGCGTGTTTCGCCATTGAATTAAAGTTCGTAGAAATATCTGAATTATGATATTGAGGTTGGCTGGATGGTTATATCTTAAGCCATGTGATATCATAGGGCTGGTAGGCGAGAGTCGGTCTAAAGTGTATTGTGGCTATAACAGAGACCTGCTGTGAGCTGAGCTCAAACATGACACTTCTGAATAGTAATTTAATTGCTTTAAACCCTGTCCGCCACACATAAATCTTTGTCCCACTTCAACTATAGTCATGCAGTTGTACAGGCACCACTCTGCCACTTGTCGATTGTGCTGGCACTTGTGGCTGTTATTGAATCAATCGAGGTTACAATTGGGTGCAGTGCAGCGAACACTTAAATTACGACAGTCACTCACCTGTCGCTGATATGCAATGCGATTTGGGCGCCCTTTGGCAGCCACAGAGGATGCTGCTGATGATGCTGTTGCCGTTGCCGTTGCCATTGCCGTTGCCATCCCTCTGTTTATCCGCCTTCGATGCGGATGAAGTGGTACCATTTCCGCCCACTGCACTGGATGAATTGCTGGCGCCCTGGGCGCCATTTGTAGCACCGCTTGCAAAACACATGCTTGAGCCGCTCTGCCGACCAATACGTGAACTGCTCCCGGCCACGTTGCTGCCAGTTGCTGTTGTTGCGCAGTTGCTGATATTGCTGATGTTGCTGATGTTACCGTTGTCGCTGCTGAGAAAGGAGGCCAGCGGCATTGATGGCTTTTTGTTCATTGTATCTGTTGGTTGGACAATATTAAAGCTGCTCCCGTTGCTCCCGTTGCTTCTGCAGTCAGTCAATCAATCAGCCAATCAATCAGGTAATGCGTGGCAAATGACCAAATGAGCAAATGACTAAATGAGCAAATGGCTGAATGAGCAGCGGATTGCAATCAAATCAAAAGCTTTGGTGCGTCATGTGGCACGTAATTTGCATACGCCGCCTTCTGTCCGTTGAGCGTTTAGATTTTTTTCGCTTCACGTTATTATGTGACCGTCATAAAATGTTGTCGACAGCAATGAAAATGTTCCTGCTGCTGTTCTTGTTGTTGTTGCAGCTGTTCTTCTTCTTCTTGTTGTAGTTGTTGTTGTTGTTTTATGATGCTCGGAAATGTTTTCGGGCGCTGTGACACAAATTGTCGCCGGATGCTGCAAATGCAAAATATTTTCGTGAAAAACTGGCGAAATGGAAATGCAAATTGCGATTCTAGGCACACACGCACACACACACACACACACACACATGGTGTGGACGAATTTCAAGGCAAACGCTGCGTAATTGAGTTACCAACAAGAAGGGGAAGTAATTTCAGCTGCTGCCATATTAAATCGATACATTGAATACCCTAAGACTAAGTTCCGTCTTAAACAGTAGCAAAAAGTGTGAGATTTCTGGCATTTATTGAATAAGTGTGGTATTTTTTTGACTTTAATTAATTTATGAAACAGTGTCGAACTCTAATTCAATTAAGTCAGTGTCTAATTCGCTGTTTTAGCAAGTCTATTGTCATAGTATATGTGTCCACTGCGAGAGAGTGTATAGAACAACACCAGCAGGAACAATGCTTGTGGATCATTCTGTACGTGTGTGTGTGTGTGTGTGTTTGTGTGTGTGTATGTGCCGTGGGTGTTGCTGTCGCATAATCTGATAAACGTGAAGATGGCCGACATTTAAATTAAAGATTGTCCGCCAAGCACACAAAGTTGTTGAGTTGCAGAGTTGACAACGAGATGCTGTTGTTGATGCTGTAGTTGCTGTTGTTGCTGCTGTTGCTGGTGTTGCTGCTGTTGCTGAGCACGTGTGTTGTCATGTTCATTTATTCAATGGGACTTCAATTAGGACCCAGTTAACATTTTGTTGTTATTTGTTTTGCTTATGTTATGACTTTCATTTTTGCTGGCTAAGCCTCAATGCTAATTACGAAAGCCTGACGCATAATCACGTCACGTTTTCCACACAACCAAGCACACACACCCACACACCCACACACACACCCACACACACCCACACACACCCACACACACTCACGAACGCACACTCACTAAACGGGTTATTGCAAAAGCTTACGCAAACAGTCAGATGGGCAGTAATAGAGACGGAAACAGAGACAGGCGCAGAGCGAGAGAGAGAGAGAGAGAGAGAGAGAGAAAGAGAGAAAAACAGATTATGGCTACAATGAGACAACTTAAATTAATCAAACGAATTAACAGCAATCAAGCATATTTTATTTACAACCACACACATTTAATACATTTGAATATTGAATATTAAAATATGTAATTGTAATGCAATAATGTGTAAACACACAATAATTAATTAATTATTTCTACTTTATTAAAGATGTTGACGTAAATATTATGGAAAAGTGCAAATATTTAAATGGAACTGAGCAAAACTTTAGAACTTTAAAGCTCAAAGGCAAAGATTAATTTACAGAAAATGTTGACGACTTCAAGAGCTAGTGTTTCGCAGTCCAAGCGTTAGAATCTGCACCACATAGAGTCTACAACAGTTATAGTTTGATGTGTTAAATTCAAGAATCCATTGAAAATTTACAACAAGGGTATAATGATTTGTGTTACATAACTGCTTCCGTTTCTCGAATATCGATAGAGATCTGTCACAGAGTATTTTCTTTCTGGTTGTATTTGTGTGTATTCCGTAGTGTCTCGTTATCTACATACGCAAATCAGTGATTTTGGTTCGGTCTTGTGAATTAATATACAAGCGGAATTATTTGTTTTTTACTCCTCAATGCCTGTGCCGGCTTTAAGAAATTCGAGCAATTCCAAGCCAAGAATATATCGAATATATCTAACAGTTGGCTGCAGGGTATATCGTAGTCGGGCTAACTCGATTAGAGCGTTCTTACTTGTGGAAAGCATGTATTTCAAATGAAATTTTGGTAAATGTGTTCCTATTTAAGTATTAACTTTGCTTCACACTGGAAACAGCAGCAGCTGCAGTAAGCTCTAATACCCATGACAAATCGTCGAATACACGCCCGTGTGACTGACAGACTGACTGACTGTGAGTCGACGCGACTTGCCACTTTGCTTAGCATATGCGAACACATCTGTCAATCGTATGCGCTCAGCCAGAAATTGTCTCTGCCATATTCACTCATAATATTGTTGATATTTTTACTTTCTTTGCTTTCTGTTAAATCGCTTCGCTTCGATGCCTGTGTGTCTGTCTGTCTGTCTGTCTGTGTGTCTGTCAGGCTAAATGCTTGTCTGGCATAATCCTTAGCATGGCACAGGAATTGAGAACGCGCTGACAAATTCCATCGATTTTATAAATGAGCACCTTCGTGCAAACATTTTCATTTCAATTTCACATTCGCTCAGGCTCAAGGCTCAAGGCTCAAGGATCAGTTTGAGGCTCAGGCTTAGAGCCTCAACTTAATACGAAGTCGCTCGAGTGTCTGCAATTGGCCATGTGGGCCATATTGCGGCGACTGCTGCCCTCATATGTCAGTGGTTGCGCGCTTAATCACGCCCATTGCCCAATTCACTGCACCCACCCCTTACCACACCCACCCCCTTGTCTTCCTCATGCATACAAAGTGCTCGGTCTGACACTCGATACACATACATCGCACCTTTTTAATTGCTGACATTTATTGAACGCTCGCCTTGTGTTAAATCTACCGTAAGCACACAGCAGAAAGCACATGAATGCTCAATGTGTGTGTGTGTTGTATATGTATATATATTTCGTGTGTGTGTGTGTGTGCCTTTGACTTAAGTGCAAGCTTATGCCAATTATGTGCAGCTTTTGCCTGCTGTATGGCGCTTTCCCTTTGCCACACAGTTCAGCAGTGAGCGAAAGCCCCGAGAGAAAGCGACAGAGAGAGCGAGGGGAAATAGAGTAAAAAGAACTCGAGCAGATTACATGGATCATTAGCTTAGGTGAAAAAGTTCACATGCTCTTTTCTTCACACCAAACACTACGTCCAGCACTTAATCAAATGCAAGAACACGGTACGAAATTCATCCAAGCAACTGCAGCTGCTCCTTACGTCCATCCTTACACACTGTCTCTCAGTCTCTCTGTCTCCCTGCCTGTCTCTGTCTGCCTGTTTGTATGTTTGTACGTCTGTCGGTGAGGTCGTGAGTCGTTTGTCAAGGCAGACGTTGATGCTGGCATTTTCTGAATTCCGAAGGCATCGCAATATTCCTGATTGAAACCGAAACTTACTTAAGCAGAACGCACATGTGTATTTATTAGTAAGTATTTACGGAATTTTGATTGCAAGTTGCAACTGATTTGGCCCACATGGCAACTCAAATGGAGCGACTACTAACAGCATATTCTTTTACTTTCCCTCTCTCTCTTTTGCTGTCCCTCTCCGTCTCTGCTACTATTGGAATCTGTGGCTGTTTCTATGGATTATGTGGAAATTGCGGCAATTTTAGTAATTACATTGCGTTGTTAGTTTGTCTGCTTTTGCCGTGATAGTCAGCAGCTGGCCAAGTTACACATACGCCACGTATGCCACAAACAATCATTCGTCTTAAAATCGGAGGCCAGATATAACAGGCCATTAACAGGTGGACATGACAGGAAGGAGCGAGATGGGTGGGAGTGGAAGTGACAGTGGTGGGAATGGGAAGGATTTGCGTACAGTAAGTTTAATCCAAAGGAAACATCCATTTCGCAATTGGTGCGTTCTTGGCAACCTTGCTGCACAATTAAACTGCAAATCACGCTTCAGATTTTATAAAAGGCGTCCAACATTCGGCAACTGCAAAAGCAACAGTAACAAGACCAGCAACAAAAGCACCAAAGAGCGTTGGCAGCCACACAAAAAGCAATTGCAAAATGTCAGAAAAACTGGAGCATTGCCAAAGGCTAGCCAGAAACTAAACCTAAAGCCAAGCCGAGCCAAGCCACCAAAACCAAAGCAAACCAAGCCGAACCCGACGAAAACAAGGCTTACAAGCCCTCAGGCCAAATTTCCAAATAGGACGAAAGAGTCTGCTGCCAGATGCGGGTACAGATGCAGTTGCAGATGCAGATGCAGATGCAGATGCCGTTGCGGACGCTGATGCGGATTAAGGAGATGAGCCACAAAACCGACTGCAATTGGAACATAGCTATTGCTGTCAGTGAATAACAGAGAGAGGAATAAGGTGGACAAGGGAAACAGCTACGATCTGTGCTTCACAGGGAAGGCACGATAAACAACTTATAAAAAGATGGTGCAAAGTATAAACAATAACGGATTCAGATCATCCATAAACAACATAAAGATCAATACGCTTAGAACACAAGAGGGAACAGCTGTGGTAGGCAACCCAGAGGATTAGAACTGCTGCAGACCGGAGTCGACGCACTTCATAGGTTGCTCGGAAAGTTTGCAAAAAATAAAAAATAAATCAAAAAATAAACGCTTCAGCAAAGCAAAAGAAAGAACTCAAATTGTGCCAAATTTAGTAAGTGCAAGCAAAGAATACAGCAAAACTAACAGAGTGAAAAAGCTTCCACAAACTGTTGATCTAAGTCACACTTTCAAGTAAAAGGGTTTATTACATACACACAGCAGAAAGAAAGCAGTCCCAGAGATGTTTGCTGAAAAAGAAAGCGTATAAGGCAGAGTAAGAGAGAGAGAGAGAGAGAGAGAGAGAGAGAGAGAGAGAGAGAGAGAGCGTGATTTGTTGCAGTAATGAAGCAAAGTTTACACACTCGTACTTCACAAGAGATGGATGGAAATGAAAGGTGATGGGGAAAGAAAGGGGGTTGGGTCAAATTTGGTCTGGCTGGTCTGGTGTACAAATTATGGCTTCAAAGATGATACCGACAACTGAAAAGCTATCACCAGCTACGAGCTATGCATGTCTAATTCTCCTTACATAAGTCAGCCCAATTGTGCAACCCTGCCGCTGCTATGCCCCTACGCCGCACTTATCCAGCTGCAGGGACACGACACGCCGCACTGGTCAACAATAACTCGAAAACCCTCACAATTTGCTGGCCAACAAGTTGAACTTGAGCCCGGGGCCCCGAACCAAGAGCCTTGAGCCTTGAGCTTGGGGCGTCGTCAGACAAATGCTCGGGCTTTGCCCACTTGAGCGGCCCTTGAGTTAGATAGTAACAAACTCAAGTTAACCCATTAGAGTGCCCCAAATGGGCGGAAATTTAGAGGCGTGACAGAGGCGCACACCAAAAATTGCATACAAATACAGCATGCGGAGCATGGGGGAGACGGGCTTGAAGTGAAAGTGAAGTGTACGGGCAAACTGGAGCCTCAAAGATGTGGTATTCGCTGGGCTAGCTGCAAACAGACGCAAAGAAGCCAAATGGAAATGGAAAAAAATACAATTTTAATGCAAACTGTAAAACAGTCACGTCTGACAACGAGCGCCTTTCAATCTTGTTGTTGTTGTTGTTGTTCCTGTTGTTATTGCTTAGCTCCGTGTTTGTGGGGCAAGCAAGTAAATTGAAAAACAAAAATAAACGCTGCATAAAAATCAAATGGAAACATTGCAGCAGTCAGGCTTAACCGACTGCGGAATACCCTGATACTCTGAAAGGCAATACCAACTGACAATTCTTGTGCCCTGGGTGTGTGTGCCTCAACCATTGAGTAATCATTAACATGTCTTTTTAATGTGGTGAGTAAATCTATACCTTCGGTATCCAGGTATAAAGGCAAAACCAGAAGCAGAATAAATACAGTCACCACTTGCAGAACTACTCTATTTGAATTATATTGTCATTATGGTGGTCTTGTCAAATAAACCAAAATATAAATATAAATACAAATACGTTGACAGCAACATAATTAAATTGAACATCATTTTTATTTTTGTTTGTATTTTTAAAGAGTACTTAAGTACTTAGTTGATATTGATAAATGCAAAGCCTTGTAATGCAGCACTCACACAGTGAAAACCAATCACTTCTATAATAACAATAAAATGTATTATTTCAATATTGAAAAGCAAACAATTTATTTATGGTAGAACAGAGTTTTCCATAAATTGTGCCAGTCTTCGATTAAAATCCAACGCAGCATATAAATCATTGCGATACTATATAATAATGTGTTTGGTTAGGATGTTAGGGCACGTTTATCCCGTATCTTATTGGTATCAGTTTGTCTGGAAACCAAATTTATTTGTATACTTAATGGACTTGCAGCTAACTCTATCAGCGCGTTACACATTGTTCGTAATAAACTGCTGCTCGGGTTTCAAAATAACACCGTATACAAATAGGATGAGAAAAATATATGCACGAGAATCAGTCAGTGAGGTCGGTCAGGGAAGGTGCGGAGAGAGTCCCTTGGCTCGTTCTCAGGCTAGTCCAGAGTGCAGCCCTCAAATCGTTCAAGCTAGATGCCGCCAGCAGCATCCAACTTAGGCCCTTCATCATTTTCGAGTCTTGCAATGATTGAATGCCCCAAACACAAACACAACACATGCGTCTGTGGTCTGTGTGTGTGTGTGTGTGAGTGGTGTGTGTGTGTGTGTGTGTGTGTGTGTGTGTGTATATAAGCCTCAGCTCTAAATTCAATTGAAACTCTTAGCTTGGGCTCAGCTTGGATGGCGCCGATGTTGAAGTCGACGCCGATGCCGATGCCGACGCTTGCGTTGACGGCAAAAGCAAATGAAGAATTTTCTGTGCATTTTTCTAGAGCAGCTGCACGTACAAAGCAGAGCAGAGATACTCGGGGAAGGGGATGTGGTGGTTGGAATGTTGAACGTATATCTTGGCATTGCGGCCATGCAACAAACCAACATAAAATTGTTGTGCAAAATATAAAAACCAAACGGAAAATGAAATAAGAGCGGGGGGGAAACAACCAAGAAGTAGGAGGAAAGGCAAACGGTAAAACATATACACGGACACACACACCCACATAGACATGCGAACAAATCATGAAAAATGTAAGGTAAACTAAGTGAAAAAGAAATGGAAACTTGAAAGCAACCAGATGCAGACAGATACTGGGACTGGGACTGGGATTGAGACGGCAGCAAGAGAAGCTTGCAGCTCAAAGTGCTGTGCCACGAATTTTGATGCACCAACAAAACGTCCTGCGTCTTACACATTTGTGCACACGCACACATCCATGCACACACACACAAATACACACGAGCACAGACTTGTTTATCACAATAAAGATACGAAGCACAACATGGGGCACGATACTGGCCACAGACTGTTTCTGCGAGGGGAAGGGGAAGGGGAAGGGGAAGGGGCAGGGAATGGGGGGTTGGGTCACTGCCACAAGTGGCGTTGACGCTGAGGCAACGCTGTCGTTGATTGGCACAAGGCCAGACAACGACGAAGACGATGACGATGTGCTGCATTCTCATCTCTGCTCGCTTCTATTTTAGGCGTCTTCCCACTAACAAGCTCGCAACTTTCAAGTGCTGTTCTGAAATGAATGCGAATGTGTATCACAGATAATTACCAAGTGCCTTCAATTAGCAATCGGCCGTTTTGGCATTGAGATAGCTACCCAAAGTAGTACGTGTATGAATGAAAAGCTGCTCGACAAGCTGTAAGACGATAAATACAAAACAAGACAAAACACAACAACAAAAAAATAAAAACAGTAGAGAAAACAACAAATCCCGTATTGAATCCGAATAAGAATCTGTGAATTTTTGTAGGAAAATTACTTGCTAATAGAAATGCTATGCGAGTTACTCGTTACATGTTTGAATGATGGCGAAGAATTTACTCGTTAGCAGAGCACTCGTTACTTTAAAAGCCACTCGATGCACATTTATCCTGAATAAGCTAATCAGCTGTAGTTAATAGTAAATGCAAAGAGTAAGATCACAGAATCGCTCGTAAGAAAATTATCTTCTCGCTGTACTTTCGTGAATGTCATATGGTTTTTTGTTTGTCGGCACCTAGTGCCCTGAATAAGGAGCATTACGTCTGCAGAGCATATTCATTGTGCGTGGCGTTGGACGTGCATCAGTTAAGTAAATCACTCATCGAGTTCGTGACTCTGGGGCGCCGCCGCAGTGGCCACCCAAAACAATAACCGGTCTCAACTGAGCAGCTGGAAAATCAAAGACCCAACTCAAGCGGTGAACTTAAAAGCCGCAATAAATAAATCTTTTGGAGAAGTCATGGATGCAAACGAAACGAAACGAAACCAGACCAGACCAGACCAAACACAGCCATTGCTGACGCGTCTCTGGCGCTGTCAGTTCGTGTGCCAGAGGCTATCGGAAGCGTAACGGAACATTGTCGGTGGCAAGAGAGATTTTGCTGCATAATGACCTACAAGCATAAAAAACTTTTCCCTTATTGTATTTTGCTGTTGTTGTTATTGTTTTGTATACCACATGCCAGCAACTTGGTAATCTTTTGCATCATCTAAAGCGAATGAAGTACGTGTCCTGTCCTGGCCAGGACGATCCTGCCACTGGCGACTGTTGCGTTTGCTAGCGCTACAAATGCATAAACAACACACACACACACACACACACACACACACACACAAACAGAATGACTGACTGGCAACTCGAAATTACACGAGCAAATCCAAGAAATGGCAATGGCAATGAGCACGGGTTTTTTGAATGGGAATGCGGATGGAGCTGAAAATGGAACTGAGGCGTTAGAGTATCTCGCGTATATGTTGGTCTCCCACAGTGCTCCCCATGTATATGTGCATGTGTATGTGTATGTAGCCGTCACGTTCATTCATGCCTCGAAACGTGTTAAGGAGCTGGAGGATTTTATTTTTAATGCAAGGGCACTATGTCTTTCTCCACAGTTTGTGTGTGTGTGTGTGTGTGTGTGTGTGTCCGAGGAGTAAATTTAATCAGTATAGCATTGCCAACCGTTTCGACACACAACCTGAATATAGATAACGAATTATGCAATGGGTCTGCATCTCAATTCGCTTTTGGGCGTTCCGAATCGAGATGAGAGCGTGTGCGATACTTCACAACAAGCACGACTTCTTTCGTGCCTAGATTTGAGAATTTCTTTCTTATAGTTAGGTTATACTGAGTTATCACTCGGGCGACAGTTGGCCCGTTGCACTTATTGTTGTGAATTAAAAATGTCTTCATTTTCTACAAGACACCAATTTGACTTTCTTTTGCTCGTGTCGGTGGCTCGTGCTTTGCGCTGGGTAAATCCATTTTGAGGCGTGTTTTTGGTAATTTTAAAAGGACACGCGTCCAACTCTGCCTACATATACACATTTATTTCGCACGTGTGTATGTGTGTGTGTGTGTGTTTGTATTTTTGTGTGTGCTTGGGTGTTTGTATGTGGCAAAGAGGTATGTGGCATGCAAGTAACGTGAGCTTGCCTCATTTGTGGAGCCTTAGGCTCGTTTTGCAGAGGTCAGCAAATTTTCATTTTAGCTTTAGCGTTCTCAGACTCATACACATTCACACACACACACACACACACACACACACAGACACACACACATAGTGCCACAATTTAGAAGGTCGACAGCAAATGACAGTTATTGCCATTTGCTTTTGCCGTTCGCCTTTTGCCAAAACCGAGAAAAAAAAGAAAGGAATAGCAGCTCAGATCGTTTTTACACCACAATTACGAGCGATGAGTGAAAATGCAATGGGGATGCCCCTTTTTTTTAAGTGTGCTGCCACTCACACACACACGCACACAGACACACTGACACACACACGCACACACACAAAAGAGTCATCGTTAGGCGGTAGCCGTCAATTTGCCAGCTCGTCAGTTCGTCCAACCGCTTCTATACAAAAAGGATGCAACGAATTCGGCACAAAGCGCAACGCCCTTTTGTATGCAACGATTTTGTTACTTGCCACACAACGGGGCAAACGAGAGTAGAGGACGAGAGTAGAGAGACCGACATCAGCCACGTCACATGTTGACATTGTGGCCGTTTTTGGCCCAGCGTGAGCTTAGTCTGTTTGTTTGTTTCTGCATTGTTCTCGGTTTCGGTTAGTTGTTAACAGCCAAATTATGTTATATGGTCGAATCCTTTCGGCCCAATCCGAAATATCCTGCGTTGGCAGGTTAAATAGTTAATGGCCAGCCGAATTAGCCAAATATGAACAGCAGAAAGAGCAAATTGGCAGCAGAAAGTGTTCCCTGGGCAAAAATTAGAAAGGAATAAATAAAATAGTGAAAGTTCTCTAAACGAGTTTAATATCAACCTATTGATAGCTACCTTTCTTCGTTCATTATAAGTCAATATAATAGTATCGATATCGATACCAAATGTAGGCAACCAAATATCCTTGTTTCCACATCCCAAATTTGTCCACGTCATATGTTGTCTAGTTAAGTTTGAGTGCAAAACTATCAAGTAATAAAATGAGAAGAGCGTGCAGTAATAAATCATAAATAAAAAGAATTTCAAAAATAGTTTGCCCATACAATATATATAAAGCAAATAAGCTGATTACATTATAACAATGGTGAATCGCATACTTCAGCAACTTTATCTGCTAACACAAAACGCTAACCTCACTTTTAAGCTGCCTCTATTCACACGCTGGCCCTCATCATCCCCATCCATAAGCTATTCCAGTTACACTCTCCGCCCCAACATCATTTTGATCACCATCACACTTGCCAAAACTTTGCCATAATCCAAAGCCAAAAAACCAATAGACCAATAGACCAATCGACCAATAGACCCTGGAACCGAAAGAGCCAAAATGAAAGGAAAACCGCATGTGATTGGCGGAAAGCGACCGGAGTCAACGAATCGATGATTTCCACATACACGCACGTGAGCAGTTTTCTTTTTATTTGCAATGGATTTGAGTTCCCTTTTGGTATACCCGGAAGGTCGGTGGAGGGGCGCAAATACTACATGAAATGAAATGAAACATTTTAACAATAAATGCAAATTTAGCTAAGCCGCCTATTGCTGCCAACAACAATAACAAACAATAAAAATAACAACAACAGCAACAGCAACAGCCAACCAACTAACAACCGAATCGTACGACAAAAATAGACAAACAGCTGCACTCACTCACAGATCCACACGCCCACGCTCTGAAATCGAAAAGTTTATAAAGCAACCCAACCCAACCAACAAAACGTGGGAAAAAAGAAAAGTTTTCGAAAATGAAACACAAACAAAAATGTGTTGAAAAAATAATATAGAAATGTGCCACGTTTTTGTGCTTAGTTACGCGATACCCTGTGACAACAAATGAATAATGCAATAGCCAATGAGTCCTTGTCATCGATAAATCATCAATTTTTTAACTTGAAACTAGATAAATACAATCGGGTCGCAGTTCAACTTAAGCACGTTCTTCATTTATAATTTAGCATCGATGATTCAGCAACTTTCACATATAAATTGATCTTGACTCTGAACAATTATATATATATTGTTATATATACCCGATTCGCATGGCTACAGAGTATACAAACAAAAAAAAAACCAGAAGAAAAAAATGCAAATTTTAGCTTTATTCACACGCGCAGCTGGTACACAAAACAGAAATCGTTGTGCTTGGGTGTGTGGCTTTGTGAATGTGAGCGTGAAAAGTGAATGGTAGAATGTGTCAGCACTCGGTGCACGGGGCGTATGAAGGTCGAGATTCGGTTTCACAAATTTGTTGCCCGCTTTTGGGCGCGCCTGACCAATTGTATGATTTAATATGACAATGTGTTTGCTGCTGTGCAGCGACTGTTCGTTGATGTTGGTGTGTGTTCGTATATATCGCAAACTCTACATTGAGATTTGCGTGTAGGTATGTCCACAATGGGCTGACTACTAAGCCGTTATTCAATCACCCAACTACACACAGCCATGGACTAAAAAATAACAATATAGCTTTGAAATTGTTGCGATATTTACAAAGCCGCACTTCAAAACCTCTTCTAATTGAAAAAAAAAAACAAAACAAAACAAACAAACATTTGTTGAGTGGAAGCATACTTCCGAAATGATTTAAATGATTTAAGTGACACAAATTTCGAATTTTCCACGATTCTATTCAATTGAAATTGCAATAATTTTTGGACCTTGTTTTAAAGGAAGGATCACGATATAGCGCTGAAGGATACACAGTCAGTGCTATGAAAGAGCAACGTGCATAAAAATGAACAACTTCAAATTTTATAAAGTAAACACATTAAACACCCACACTCACACAGAAACACACTCACACACACACGCACACACATACTCATACAAGCATAGAAATTGTTTGACTCGATCCGGTTGTGTTATAGATGACTGCATATAAACTGAAAATCGAAAACCATATTTCAATTTGCGGCATTTAGCACACACATATACATACATATACATATAAATATATATATATATAGATATATATATACATATATATATAGATATATATAGAGGGTAAGGATACGCATGATGAAATTGATACGCTTTGCCGTAACGAGCAGCCGTTTTTTTTATTTATTTCAGTTTTCTGAATACCCCCAAATAACTCGGCTCAGGGTTAAATTGCATTTTGAGCTGTTCAGAAAGGCTGTGAATCTTAGTTACTAGCAAGCTCCAACCGATACAATTATTGCCTAAACATGCCAGGCATGACTTAAGAGTTAAAAGCCCAGCTTCTTGCTGTTCAAATTTATAATTTACTCGACTGTATTTACTTAAATAACACTTAGCCATATTTATCTTAATATAATGCGATAACAAGTTTGAACTGTGTCTGGTGTAAATGGAACCCCCAATAGAGCTCGTTGTATTCTATCTCAAGAGCCCATTAATATTTATAATAAGCCCATAATAGGAAGCAATAAATGAGCAAAGCCAGTTACGCAATTCGACCTGGAATTTTACGTATTCGACACGAAATCCGTTACTACGCAACAATCGCCAACTATTTGATGCGGCTTTTCAGGGATGGGGCACGCTCATTGCCCCAGCTAACGCTGCGGCTGAGGCAATGGGCGTGGTTGCATTTGTTTGAGGTAACGCTGACCAGAACCAACTAATCGAGCCCTGTGCAAAATATATTACCACTGTGTGCGTGTGTGTGTACGTGTATGTGTTTAGTGGTGTGGCCCCTGTTGCCTGTTGGATGCTCAAACATGATTTTACATCTCGTCTGCAGCGGCCATTCAATACAAGCTGAGCCAAGCAGTCGTGTGGCTCCCCAAGCTGCATACATCATTCAACAATGAGCGAGTCGCATACTTCTGTGTGCGTCTATGTGTCTGTGTGTTTGTGTGTGTGTGTGCTTCAGTGTGTGTACTCCGGATGTCAATCGCATTAACTTATATGATGGTATTTTCGAATGGCTTGGCCACAGCGCTTTCGTACTCGCTCTCTTTCTCTTTCACTCACACCAACTCTATCTCTCTTTCTCTCTCTCTCTCTCTCTCTCTCTTTCTCTATATATACATATATCAGTCTCTCATTCTCTGTCTGGTGCATTTGGTCCGTGTGCACTGGCAGCCATATGGAAAAGTGAAATAAGCGCAGCGTCCATAACAGAACGTAGCCAGTCAATTTTTGTAACGGATTGCGGCCAACGGATAACGGATAACGGATAATGGATAATGGCTTATGGAGTATACTGGCACGGCTGGTTAGCGCCCAAAAGTGCAGCAGCAACGAGCCATGGTCATTTGAGACACTGACAGAAATGACAATGGAGGAGAGCTTAACATTTCACTGCAGTGCACAAACCTTTCGCATGGTTATGGTTAGGTATTTTTGTATTCGTTCCGCTAGCTTTTCTTAAAATTGAAATGTTGCGTGTTGTTGTTGTTGTTAACGAGCTGCTCAAAATATATGATTATATGTGGGAAGGAGAGGGAAATATAGCCATATTTATAATGTGACGTAATACAGTTAAAACTGATGGTTATTGTAAATGTGAAAAGAGGGGAAAAACATTCAAAACGTGTTATTCTCTTTAAACTGTCTTCAATTGCAAATGATCATCTTATTGCGCTGCTTACAATTTTTCAGTTGTCATTCACAATTCTTCAAGTCTTCAAGTGTCATCATAAATCTTCCATTGAACTCATTTGCGTTTCTATTGATGGCCTGTCCGTCCTAAGCAGTAAGTTACTGAAGTTAACTGCTTCAGAGTCAATCTCAGTTATATTACACTATTTGTCTACAATCGCATCGTTTACGTTTTTCTGTTTTTCCTGCTCATATTAGATTGTCTTGAATTTTTCTTTACCTTTTCACTTGTGCCTTGAAATTTCTTTCATTTGTTATTCGGACTTTTTTGGTGTAATATCAACTCTTTGTCTATTCATCAGGCTCTCATTAACCCCATTGTCTATTCTATTGTTTCGGTGCCTGCGCTTCGGTTGAGGTTCTTTTAATCCCAATCCCATTACCTATTATGGGCACTACCTGACATTTTCCCTTTGCTCACTTATCGCACCGTCGCACACTCGGCAAACTTGTAATGGCCAAAATTCAGACATGGAAGCAGCACACCAGTTCCTGTCAGAGCTATCTGTCTTTTCTCGTTCTTTTCTCTCTCTCTCTGTCTCTCTCTCTCTGCCTCTTTCTGTCTCTCTCTATCTCTGTCGCTTTCTGTCTCTCTCTCATAATCTCTATAGCCTCCTTTCTCGCCGGCTGCTGCTGGCTACAACGTATTGAGCCACAATTATTATGAGCTGCCTTTAATCATATTAATGTGAAAGCTGCTCCTTCGTCAGAAACTTGCCCTCCACCGATCTCCCTTACGGCAACCTCCTCCCTACCTTTTTATTCTTCTTTACAAGCCGTCTGTTTAGCGAAGCATCACCGTTTCCTTTATATGCAATTTTTTTTTGCTAATTTTTGGTTTAACTTTTCTCTGTTTTTTATTTTTATTTTTTTTTTTTGATTTTTGGACTTATTTCTATCTCTAAACTTGACCTTCACTTTTATACCACACCCCTCTTAGTATCCTTGGCATGCTGCCTACTCAGTCGCCTAGGTGACCTTTTTGAATGACTCTCCGTGGAATTGAAACAACAAGAACGCTTATCGCTTTTGTATTATGGACCAAGCCCACATCCCAAAAGCATGTCCCTCTCCACTGAGCAGCACACGTCAAAGTCTAGCTTCTTCTTAGTCCTGCTCCTGCTCTTGTTACTGCCAATTCGGGCATTCGTGCTCCTGTTTCTGCTGTTTTTGTTATCTGTGTTATTGTTTCAATTGTTGGCTGGCAACTTCTGCAATTTTCAGTCTGGCTACAAACAATTCCGACAGAGTACAGACCAACCTGACCATGTTGGCAATCTCAGCTTAGCTTGTTTTCGCTGTCTCAGTTGTTGTTGTTATTGCTGTTGTCTCTCTGCTTAAGTAATTCATTTGTGCTTAAGATACAAAATGATTTCGTTAAATTCACGTTCAGAGAACTAAGTAAATAATCATCCAAAAGTTTGTCCGCTCCACAATTGTTGAATTCCGAAAGCCACAAAATGTAAAGTACGCATAATTTTCCAGCGATGCGACGAAGAAAGGTGGCGGAGGGAGGGGAAGCTTAAGTTACTTGGGAAACTGGACAGGTATCCGCTGTACCTAATTGACTGGAGGTTGGGGACCACTTCCATAGGAGGCGGCCCGCCGCCAAGAAATGTCGAGATTTGGAGGGTAGGCCGGATGGGGCAGGGACAGGGGACAGCAATTGAGGGACCAAGAGGAAAGCTAAAGTAACTGACACCGACAAATAATATAATTTAGAATACGCAGCTGCAGCTGGAGCCAAAGCTGTCAAGCTTAAAGTTTTACGGCACAACAAATTCGCGTCAACACAATTGCGAACGGGAATTACAAAGATTTTCTAATGAGCCGAACTTGAAAGCGAATGACCAACAGGCACACAGAAAGACAAACGACTAGCGACTGACTGACAGACAGACGACAGTTCAGAGAACTTGTGCGTTGCACGCCACACCATTCAGCCATACATATACAGCACCAAAACTGAACCAACGCCCTACCATTTTTGAATGTTTTTGAGGCTATTATTGCATTTAGCGGGCAACAAATAAATTAAGTCAACATTTGCAGAAAAACAAGAGAGAACGCCTATCTTAACAACATAGAGCGAAGCCCAATTGTCGTCATCTGAAAAAAAACCGACCAATTGTTCCCTGGAAAGCAATTAGATATTGCATGTCAACGTGGATACATTTTTGACAAAATACTTGAAGCACAATATTACGCATATTGTTTGATTCTATCTATATGAAATAGTAGACTTCGACAGATATCTGCTAATGCACACAGGCACTACTTTCAGAGGTCGGAAATGTCTTCTTCAATGCGTTACACGACAAATTTAGAATACAATATATAAACGATGAACTAACTAGAGGATGACAAAAGCTGCAATAGGACATGATAAATGGATTATAAATATATAATAAAATAAATTATAAATAGACGAAGTTAAATCAACTGAAGCTTGCGAACCTTTCGATTTTTACTAAAAATGATTTTTATTTAAACACCCACAAGTGCATAAATATCTTTGATAACATATATTGATTGTCTAAATAAAAGTTGATTAAAATGTATATATAAATATTTGTACTCTTGGCAACTGTTCCATCCAAAATAATAATAGCCTCAGCAAGAGTGTGATTACTCCAGGGCCTGAATGGAGGGGCTATCTGGACTAATGTGCAATTTGTTGAAGCGATAAATACATTAATTAAAGTCAAGTTCCTCATAAATAAATGAAATGTGCTGAAAAGTAAACGCAACAGGAGCAACAGCAACAACAGCAACAACAACAACAACCGCGACAAGCAGTGAAAAGTGGTAAAAGGCCGGGCAAGGCTAAGGCAAACTCGGAGGACTAGGAGAGTAGAAGGGGAAGAAGGGGAAGAGGAGGAAGGGTAAGGGGAAGAGTTGGGAAGCGGTCATTAACGAGGTAAGCAAAGCGCGTAATGAAAGCGCGCTCGAAATGGCGAACTTAGAAAGGACATGCGGTTGAGTAGGCTATAGCTTTAGCTATGTGTGTGTGGTGTGTGTGTGTGGTGTGTGTGTGGTGAGTGTGCGGTGATTTTGCGCGATGCTTGGCTGAAATTGAAGTGTGGTCAAATTGAGGCAAGCCTTAATGAATGGAAGGTAATTGGTGTGGTGCGCGGCGGTGTGGGTTAATTCCCAAGAAACTTAAGCAGACGCAAACATAAAGTCAAAATTAGATGTTGACAGCGAGTTAAGGGAGGTAAAACGGACAAGGACAAACTAAACGCGGAGCACAGCTATTCACAGAATTCGCCAAGTTATCTTATATTTCTGTGAAGGTTCCACTTAAATTATATACCAATTCATGTGGTCTATTGTATTAAGCGAAATATATTTATTTTTGGTGATTGGGTTCTATTTGCTAACTAGAGATGCTGGTCGAAACCGGTATCAGGGATATGCTACGATAAATTTTCAGCAATTATTATTTGTTCTCATCGCTTGTTCGATAATTGGCGTTCAACTTATTTTGTAGCACATAGAAGTCCATAAATATTATATTTTCGCCAGTGGCGAAAGAGTTTCGCTGGAAATCAACACCTTTTGCATATGTCTCAGGTGGGCTGCTATGCCTTCAGAAATGTATATTTTATCGAATAACTTGAGAGCACCTTTGGCAACCCAACGGCATGGACGACTCCTTCGGGCATCGTTTTAATGAGTCGAAGTTTTAGCCGAGCTGCGGCAATTGAATTTATCGTTTCGCTGGTAATGAAAAATGCTGCACGCTAACCGCAATCTTTGGTGGTTAATGCTGGAAGTCGGGTCCAGGCCAGGGGACAGAGGCGATGATACACATATGTGTATGTCGTTGGGTTAGTTAAGAGACTCGCAAGTTGCAATACAACTTACAAGTTGCGCGTCAACTATGTGCTTAACATCAATTAAAGACCCACAAACCTAATATACCCACTTAACCCATAACTAGCGGTGACGACGAAAGAGGCGGCTCTCTCTAAGAAAGCCCAACGTCAACACAGACATGGAAATGCCAAAATATCTAGCAAAACTTGCCAGTCCCCCCCGAGGTGGGAGCGAGCGAGCGAGCGAAAGTTTTCCGTGAATACGTGGAAAAAGTTATAAATGTAACAGCTGCCTGGACAAATTGCGGTGTGTGGGGGAGGTTAAGGCTTGGGGGAGGGAGGTACGAAGCAAAGGGGTTCAACTCACTCGCTTAATAATTATGAGCTCGAGGCAGTCACCTATCTTCTCAACGTCTCTTGATGTTGCTGTTGATGCTGAGGCATCGCTCGGTAATAGCAACGACGACAGCTAAGCAAAAGAGCTGAGAGACATCTGAGCCAGCAGACAAATAACTTGAACCCCTCCTCATGCACATCTCTCTCACTCTCTCTCTCTCTCTCTCTCTCTCTCTCTCTCTCTCACTCTCTCTCTCTCTCTCTCTCTCTTTCTCTTTCACTCTCTCTATCTAGCAATCTCTCTTTCTCTCTCTCTGAGATATGCCCTTTGTTACGTTACGGATATTATAAACATACCAAATTGGGACTAGTAGCAATGCGAGAATTTGCCCCGTTCTTGCCTGATATATGTGAATGTGCCTCAACCCGCTCTGACTCTCTCCTCATCCTCAGCTTTACGCCCATTCCCATCACCATACTCATTCCCATACGCATTGCTGCCACGCAAATGTAATTAAACCATACATCAACGTGAAATATGTCGACGGTGACGACGACGAGCCCAGTTAGTATCTTTCTGTGTGTGTGTGTGTCTGTGTATGGGTTTGTCTGTGTGCGTGTGTGTGTGTGTGTGTGTGCGTGGGTGTTTGAATGCTGTTAAGCTTTTATCGGAGGTAGGACAACGCAGTCATCAAGCTTGTGACACATAGCCGTAATTGAAATGAATGAAGTCTGTCTGTCGAGACAGTTGTCATATTTTGTAGGGATAATTTGTGAAAAACTTACCCACTAATTATTAGGACATTTGGAAATTGTCATAGACCTGGGCCACATACTGTATATAATGTGTTTAACCTCTCCAGCTGAATAAGTCATTTCGATCATATCTGTGAATTCCCTTCTACCTCTTGCCTTTGCTTTCGATATATCTCTGATCATTTTGCAATCACTTGAAGTCTCCAATTAAAGCTAAATGAACTTGTTTTGTATGAACTGATGTCTTAAGTTTTAGGAACGATTTTCAATCAAAAGTTTATTTAGAAATCGATCTGATCAGATGAGTTTTCTATGCAAGCGCAACTGTTTAAATCTTTATAACGCCAACGGTTTTTGATGCCATTGAAAAGTAATATATTATATATGCAGCTGTTGTAGCCAAAAGAAAAACAAAAACATGATATCGGAAAACTAATTTAAATAAATTATTGATTTCCTTAAGGGTAAAAAAACTTCGGCTTCAGCGTCTGCTTCGGTTTGGAAACTTTGTAGGGTTGTACGATTGTAGGACTGCAGGGTTCTAGAGTTGGACAGTTTTGCGGTAACTGAAACGCGTTGCGCAGAGTCGAGGCTATAGGAAAATGTAATATAAATACATGTAAATATAAAGCAGAATTGTAATTATGTCTTTTAGGTGAGCGCTGCTTTACAGGCGCATCGCCACAAGGCCTCGAGAAGTATGTCTGTGTATGTATGTACATATAAATATACGTACATTTAATAGGATATATGCGCCTGCTATTCGGGCCGAGTTGGGTTGGGTTAGATATTGGGTTGAGAGTCCGTTGAATGACACGATGACAAGTTGCTTTTAATTTAATTCCAGCCAGACTTTTGCTGGGGAGAACTCTTCTGGGTTAAGAGAGTGCAATTTTAAGCGTTAGCCAAAGATTAAAGGCTGGACGGTAAGTCTGTGAGACGGGCATTTAAAGATTAAATTAAACCTATTGTCAATGTCTGCTCATTAAGCCAAAGTGTTACAAGTGTTGCCGCTGTAGAAAGTTGACGTGACGGCTCCAACAGCTCCGAGAGATGTCAAGCTAATAATGCTGACGCCACATGTAGCTGGCTTATGCATATCGGAAGTAACCTGACAAAAATAATGAGCTACTCAAAAGAAATATGAACGCGTGTGTGTGTGCTCGTTCGAAGTAGAGTGCCACATGCAGCACGCCAATCTGCTTATAGCGCTGAAATGCTACCACTGAGCAGGCAACAAAACAAATAACAGTGGCAAAAGAATGGAATGCCCGACTGGAAGACATGCATTATTAAGCTCAATACATATAAATGTATATAGATTATTGGGGAAGGCTATTTGAAGTGAGTCCATATCTTATCTGGATTAGATCGACACATGTGCAAAACGACTACGTTTATCAACTTAAACGTACATCTGCCTTAGGCTTTATGGTATCCGTTTTTGTAAACAGTTTTTAATGGGTAGTGTGTATAAAAATGCATCACGTGCAAATGGAGAGCAAGTGCCTCATGAGGTGAGGTGGGGAAGGGGTGGGGGGTTGCAGGATTCAGCAGTTTACTGGGCACCGCTGCGTCTCGTAGCGTTGCTTATGCGCATTTACCTATGCCCACCGTCTCAAGACTATAAATTTCCGGCAGCCCAGTGGAATGGGAAGCTGAATGATTGCCCCAAAGTCTGGTGAGGGGAGGTGAATAGTGCAGGGCTGTCTATGAGGATATGGGTATTGCTGGCCTAATGATGGCGGCTGCTGCTGCTGCTGCTGCTCCTGTTTCTGCTGCATTGCACAAGTAGCGAGAACTAAGACAAACTAAAGGAAGACATGAAAATATTCGATATCCGTGCCTAACGACTACCGGCAACTGTTAGTGAATGAGATTGGTGGGTGGGGGGCAAGGGGCAAGGGGCGGCAAGGACAGAGGCACCTCTGCTTAAGCGGCAATGAGATTTTAAGAGCTTCCACTTCCGTCTAAGCAAAATTTGTTATCGCACAGACAGGCTACCAAGCAATCTACATGCATATATAGAGTGTATATCACGTACAAGTAGTGGCGCCTTCTAGCCATCTAGGAAAACCAAACCCACCCGGCCACGCCTAACGCTTGAGAGGCCTTCGACCGATTTGCTGCTTGTCTTGCATTTAATGTCACACGCTTCATTATTTCTAATTGGCAAATTTTCAATCAGCAACGCGGCCCCAAAATGGAAAACGGCAACGAAATCGGGTCAGAGGGGCAGCGGGGCAGAGGGGCTATTAGGATGTTTAGGGAATGCGCTGCGCGTAAATTTGGCTGCGCTGTGACTTAACAACTTCAGAATTCAATTATGCGACACAGAGTGAAATCAACATTATTGATAAGCCGCAAGGACAACGGCAAAGGAAGAAGACTAAGAAAAAAAAAACAGAGAAGAAAATATAAGTACAAGGCAATCTGGGTGGCAGGAGCAGGAGCGGGTGGCAGCCATAGCCACAGCCACAGCCGTGGGCTGCCAAGTTGTGTCGCATCGAGACTGCTGTCATCAGCAGCGGACCAGCTCCAACTCTGAGCTGCTGGTGGTGACCAATCAGTGCCCCCGGCGACATCAGTGACGCGAACGCCCGAGTAACTAAGTCAGTTGCCAACTAGCCAACAAAAGTTTGCTTGACGGCACAAGAGGTTTGTGGCAAGACGTTGATGGTGATGGAGGAGGGCGAGTGGGAGGTATAGGCGTGGCAAACGGCGAAGCAGAGCAACAAAAGGAAACGTAACGCGCAAATTATCGTAATTATAAATTAAGTCGACATTGGTCAGAAGCGGGAGTTACAAAACTGGTAACTGCCACCCGGAAGAGGCTGGATCAGGGTGGGCTAGCGAGAAGGGTGGTGCTGGTGAAGGGGGATGAAGTTAGGGTTGGGGGAGATTGGGTGTGTCTGTGCGTTGAATTGTTGTCAAATGTAATGAAAAATGTTTTTTGTAATGCGCAAAACAGTGGTCCAAACTGGGAAGAATCGCAGAGGTTTATAACAAAGAGAGAATGGCGGTGAAGAGCGGTGAGGAAAGGAGAGGAGTATGGCTTTGCTGACTGGCATTCGAAAATAGATTTTCACTATATTTTTGTGGGCGGCAGGCTGTCTATACTGCTGAGTAGATGGGTGGTATAAATACGGACTTGGGTACTTGGGTCCCGGCTTTAACGCTGTAAAGTGGAAAAGTTTTCTATGACTTGGGGAGTTCTTTTATAGAATAAAAAGAATAAAAAAAATTGAAAACATGGCAACAGATAGAGCTGCGGCAAATAAAAGAAGGGGCGACGTCGGTAGGTTGGTTGTGCTGGTTGAGGGGGCAGGATATGTACATAGACACCGTTGAGATTGGCCAAAACCCAAGCAAGAACTACAAACTGGCTAACGTCCGAAATTTGTTGCTGTTGTTAGTCAAAATGAAGCTATTTTGGGTAGGTAACTGAGCGAGACAGAGAGTGAGAGTGAGAGAGTGAGAGATGGAGAGAAGGAGATATAGGCAGTGTTCGGGTAGTTGGATGGGGTTGGTTGGGGTCGGCCCGCGGGCATTATTTGTTGCCTAATTGTTAAGAGTGGACGCAAAGTTATGCCAAAAATTGTTGCCTGCTTGACGGCGTCTTTTAAACAACAATTCTTGGCCATAAAACTAAGCGTTAATTGAGCGCCAGCAAAAACTTTTTGGCCAAAATGCCTCGAGCATTTACATTAAATAGATATGAGCGAGAGACTCCCTAAAAACAGCAACAACAAAAAAACAAAAAACAGCAGAAAGAGGAAAAAAATTAGATGACAATGGGCTAGCGAAAACAATTGAAACAGCCGTTGGCATTAAGTGGAACGAGTGGTGCGAGTGTGGTCTGGTTTGCTGTTGTTGTTGTTGTTGTTGTTGTTGTTCATGTGACAAAGGGCGGGGTGTGGTGATGGGGGCGCCACTAACCAAATTTACAACTTGTGTGCAGATCGACGACGGCGACAAAATGGAACAAAATGGCAACCATTAAAAATGCCGCCGCCGCCATCAGCACAAAAACTAAAACGGAATTTCAAAATGAAATGAATAAGTTCAATGCACTGAGGCACAACGAACTACCGATGCCCTGCTCCTTGCACGTCTGCTCTCTGCAGCAAATCCAATTTAAGTTCTCTGATTCGAAATTCCATTTAAACTGTTGCAGCTAGTGGCTTTGCCGTTTCACTAGTGATATTATG
Organism: Drosophila macrothrix; assembly: GCA_035042055.1. NCBI lineage: Eukaryota > Metazoa > Arthropoda > Insecta > Diptera > Drosophilidae > Drosophila > Drosophila macrothrix. The sequence continues at coordinate 13,620,200 of JAWNLX010000587.1, read as the reverse complement.
CTAAAAATGTGAAATACATATTTAATTTAAACACAAAAGTTGCAAGTTTTTGTTGCGAATGCTTCAATCGCTCAGGCACATTTGAAATTTATTACAATGTTATTTCCAAATTCCACTAAAATCGCAAAACAAAAACAAAAAAAAAACAAAAGAGGAAAACAAACGCCTGCTGTGACACTTAAGGCTATGGGGAATAGCTGTGCCTTCCCCAAATTTACAAAACATAATCAAACCAAATATTTTTGTTTGAGATTGCAGAACTTAGTGATTTAATATGCCCATACTTGAAAGAAAAATAGTTTGAAATGAAATAAAACTTTAATGACACATCGGCTGGCGCAGAGGAGTCTTAAGCAGCAAACTTTGTGACAAAGTAAATTGATTCCATTGAAGATGTTCTGCGCAGAAATACTTAGATGTATTACCCAAAGGAGCAGAGCTTTCAAATAGGAGCGCACTGCATCTGGGGGAAGTAGGGGCGTTTGGGGAGAGCAGGGAGTTAACTTGTCGAATGTCTTCTTCGTCGCATAAGTAGCTGTGAAATTAACGCTAAAAAATTGTAGTGCCGAATGCGCAAATGAGCAAGTGAGACGGCTTAGTGTTGGCTTCCATTGAGAGCCTATAGCCGGCATAAGAATACAGATAAGTTGCGGCTATGACCAGAGTGCGGAGGAGTGTGGAGTCGTGGGGGAAGGGGCCCCCAGCAGTAGAAAGAAGAGGAACAGGAAGCAGGAGCAGGAGCAGGAGCAGGCAATGCTTACCCTCGATTGGACAGCGTGAAAACAGAAATTACATTTAATGGTTATAAATTGAAAGTGACTGAATGAAATGCGTAAATATTGACTTATTGAATGGAGTTTAATGCCGCCATGCTGTTTGCTGAGGGTCACTTCAAATTACATTATGGCCAAGAACCGCATGATGGCCACACACAGCCACAGTCAAAGCCACTTACACACTGACACACACACACACACTTCTTTCTCTGTGAAATTTGGGATTTGACAGCGCTAATTTGTTGATTTGCTGAATTTGATTTTTGGCCTTTTCCTTCGAATTTCTTATTTTTGCTATCTTTATAATACATCCGTTGTTGTTGTTGTTGTTTGTATTATTGTTTTTGTTGTTGTTATTGTTGTTGCTGTTGTTGTTGTTGCCCTTGTGATTAGCAAGTCAGCTCTGCAGCTGAACAGCTTTAAGCATTAGGCCAAGTTTTGCGGTCTAATGAGCTTATACTCAAATGGCAGCAGGCCAGCAATCCCCAAAAAGGGGAGTCAGTGGGCGTCGCAGAGTGTGACGAATGGCTGGATGACTGGATGGCTGGGTGGGTGGGTGGTTGGTTGAATGGCACTAGCATTAAAACGAAAGCCCGGACGTAATTATAATTGTTTTCGACATGAGTTTGGCCATTCTAATTGAATTGTGCACTTGGCCAATGTACAGCGGGCAGCGGGAAAAGATGAGCAGTTCGTTTATATTTTTTTATCTCTTCGTTTTAATGGGCGTGGCATGTCTGTGTGGGTTGCTAATGATTTTTGTTGGCCAAAAATTACATTGGCATCGCTTATTTACAAATTAAAATTTAACGTTTCGGATTTAAAGATTCGCATTTGCTAAAATATATTTTAAAATTACATTTAATGGGCATTTTGCATGCATACATGTTTGATTTTAGTTAAAAATCCATAAAATCGATTGGCTTACGTTTGGTAACTTATTAGAGATTGCAAACAAGAAAGAAGGGACTCAAACTACCGATATTTAAATATCACAATATTGCTTCAATTGCTACTGTCACCAACTTTAACAGCGTTAAGAAACAAGCTCCAACTGAAATTTAAGACATCCATAAAAAGCCCATAAGAATAATGTAATGGAATTAGAATACCAGCTTAACTAGGTAGCTCTGAAAGCAGTTCCTTCAGCAGCTAAGCGGAGCAAAAGACCGATTGCCATAGCAGTAGCACCAACCATCCAATTCGGCTGCTACTCGCTCGCTAAGCTCCTGGTTTTTTGCTACTTCTACACCTACATGGAGCACAATGGAATTTGTCTGCACTAAGAAATGTTCTGCGGAGCGAAAGAGCATTAATTTCTTGTCATTGTTCGTAGAAGTAGCAACCGAAAAACTACGAAAAAGCGTAGCACTTTCAATCAGCAATTTTTCCTTCAGAGGGCACCTGATATAGTTGTTCAATTTTGATAATATTTCTGCATGCTATGTGGAATTATAAGCTTTACCACAAATATTTGTAAATAACGACATCAATCAATTAATTTAAATTAAATTTCAAAATTCCAAACCTGTTGAGCAAACACAGTTTATAATGCATTTGAACACTAATCAAGCTCAATTATGTAAGTGACAAATTCGGAAGAAAACAACTCAAATCAAATGATATTTGCAGTGTGGTTAAAAATTAAAAACCAAATCATGCCAGAAGACAAATCAATCTCAAAATTTGATTAAGTTTCAACAACGTTATGGCAATGGGAAAACTAGGAAACTAGACAGAGTCAAGTAAAAAGTCAGTCAAGTAAATGCTGTTATTGGTTAGGGCAGGAACCACAAATGGCAGCCCTTAAACGGTCTGAATCTGAATCGAAACGAACGACATGCCTTCTCAATTGCACATCAATATGGAACAATTACTTCAACTACAAACCAAGTGATAGGAAAAATGGGTCCCCACTTTCATATCACATACAGCGACAGCAGACAGAGAAATAAAAGCCATTAGGCAAAAAAGGGACCAAAAGCCAGCGATGACAACGGGTTATAAACAAACGGCTCATATTGAAAAGAAAGTGCCATACACAGAACTAATACACCCATTACACACACACAGACACACACACACACACACATAGTCAATCCCCGAATGTATATGTGTCATAAATAGAGAGGGCCACTAGGCCCTGGGGGAGCGATACATAAAGATAGACATATGCGACTCGTCTGGTAGTCCCAAAAATAAGAGCTGAGTTTATCTGCACATCTAACTGAACTATGGCAATTACACACACACGCACACACATGTATCTGCATAGATGTACATATTGCGTGAGTCTTTGTAGCGGCTATAGCCATATAATAAATCGAAGTCACGACAAATATAAATAATAAAATTTATTTTATTTTATTTCCACATAGAAGTTTCGTTTTTTTGTCTTTTACTTCTCTGTTTTTTTTTTTATATATATATATATTTTTTTTGCATTTCAACGTACTTTCAGTACATAAATCTCGAGCTTAGCAGCGGACAGGCTCGCACCAGCAGCCATGTCGAAGGACAACAGCAACAACAACAACAGTCAAACCGAAAATAACAAAATTTGTTGGGCGCCTGAAACAACAGACACGAGCCACAGGATTTTTGGCTGCTCTGGGTTGGGCTCCGACCGCCGACGCTTTATGCTCGTATGAATATTGTTTGTGCATATACATATATATAATATAAAAAATACACACACACATATATATGATATATATATATATATATATATATATGTGTGTAGTATGCGTGTGTATAAATAAAAAATGGAAAACAAAAAGGAAAGGAAAGGCACTGTGAAAAGAGAGGCAACAATAACAAATCCAATATTAGATGGCTATAACAAGTTCGTTCAAGTACGAGAGCCAGCACTCACATCATCGCTCACTCACCCAAAGAACACCACACCACCCACAGAATGTGGAAATCCCCTAGAACCATCCCATCCCATCAGATCCCGTCATGCCGTCCCGGCGGGCACCTACACAGTAGTCTGGGGCTTACACAGTTTGCATAGGTTTTCCGTATGCCTCTCGACAAAAGGCGGCAGTAGCAGCAGCAGCAGCAGCAGCAGGCGCATATTTTTGGCTATTTGCTATTTGGCGAGCTCTCCGGAGCAACGAGCACAATAAAAAATACAACCAGTGGGATGTATTGGTTGAGTCGACGGGGGTGGGCAGACGAGGGCATGGTGAGGTTAGATGAAAAGAAAGTGAAAACGTTGAACAAGCTGCGAACAAGCTATGGAACGCATGTGCTGCAATTTGTGCGGGCACGCCACCTCATTCCTCACCGCCGTCCCCGCCCTCGCCTTCGCCTTCGCCTTCGCCTTCGCCTTCGCCACCGCCGCTGCTCTTGCCAACGCCCTTGTCCCGCACCCGTGCACACATATAGATATCAGAACAAAACTTTGGAATGTGCAATGGCTAAGGCAAACCACTCGAATTGAGTCAAATTACTTGGCATTCAGAATGGGATTACTTATAGGCATTGGATTGGAAACAATTTGTTGAGATTTCACCATATTGCGCTGTACAAAGCTAATATTGTCAAATGAAATATTTGCTATATTACATTATGATGGTATTTGCTTAGGATTATTACGGCTCTTTAACTATGAGTCAATAAATCACATTGCAAATATTCACCATGTTCAGGTATTTCATAATAAACAGTCTGGGGAAAACTCAGTAAATTAGTGTTCTCCTAAGTGGGCTAACAATGCTATTTGGGATTTAAAATATGAGACCTGGGATGAAGGGCCTAGCCAGTTGGGAATGTATTTAAGTTTAACATACAATAGCTTATAAATAACACAATAACAATAGTAGTAAGAAGTCTGTGCTATGCTGTGATAAAGAAATAATGCAGATGTGTAACCTTATTTAAGCGAAACATAAAGCTCGCATTATTAAATTACAACCTTGGATATAAATGTATGTGCATATATTATAAATATGTGCATATATTACATATATTACACAGAGCAAACGACTTCGACTGGATTTCGATGATTTCGGTGTTTCAATGACATTGCGGAACGATCTAAGAATGGTTCTCCAATTCAATTAATTTAGGAGCACAACCGTTGGACCAGTGTATGCTATTGACAGATGAAACTTGATCTGATGGGGCGTTTTATATTGGCTCGACAATAATTTTGACTCAACGGACGAAATCGCCTCAACAGAAAGTAAGCAATAAAATATAATGCTATAACGACCCGAAAAACCCAAGCCAAACTAATTGCATGCCATTTTGGGGTCGACCAATGTGTGATAAACTTTCAGCTCAAACGCCGAGATGACTATTCAAGCAAACATGCGAGGCTCAGACTTACATAAGTAGCAACCTAAAAGGGGCGAGGAGTGTGGGCAACAATATGCCTAACGAGTATGACATACACACACATATACACATGCACAGGGCATTCAGGCATCCAACAAACAGAACGACCCATCCGACCCGGGGAGGGACCGACCATTAACTATGCCAAGTGTTGCAAAGTGTATCTAAATTTTCTGCACTAACACCCAAAATCTAATTTATATCACGTTAATGAGCTTTTACGTCAAATTTTTTTTTTCTGTTTTGTGAGACAAAACTTTGGGTTGCCTAACTGAACTGCGAACAGGGTTGAAGCGGGCGGCTAACGTCGAGTGGGGTTTGCTCGGACGAAGCAAAATTGTCAACTGTAAAAAGCTGTCCGGCTTATCAAATGAAATTTGCGGCAATAAAACGAAACGAAACGAAACGGAATGAAATGGAATGGTAACTAAAGAAACCGGGGGGACTGTGTGCTTAAAGGGGGCGAACATGGTTCCAGGAGGGTTAAGGAGGGGGCAACTGTGCGCCGAGTGGCAGGCAGCACGTGGAGAGCGTCATGTCTGAACCAATAAACGAAAGGTTATTTAATATTTGGCTACAGTTTGGAGCAGCTCCTGCTGTCTCCTCCATCTCCTCCCCTGCCTCTATCATTTATTTCACTAACAACTTAGCCAACTTGGCACTTTTGTTTTTGGTTTTTCTGTTTGTCAGTTTTTTTTTTGTTGTCCCCTTCATAACAAACATCAAAGCCGCCTGGGCGTGGCTATTTTGGGGAACAGGGAAGGGTGGATGAGGATGAGGATGGTGGTATTCTTCCTTTTTTTTTGAGTTGGGTGACTCGTCTTAGCATCCTGCGGGCTAATATTAAGCAAATCTAAGCGAGCGCATTGCCAAAGTTGTCAACTTGCTCTGATAACACGCCCCATACCAACAACCCCCTCCTCCTTATCGCCCTCCTCCTCACTTTTATCGCACACTCTGTGGCATCGTGTCCTTTGTTTTGCCAACGAGTGAAAAGGCAAAACATTGGCAAATTTAAATGCAAATTACCAGCCAGAGTGAAAGAAAACAGTCTGCGCAGTAGCAGAAGGGGGAGGGGGTGGGGGTGTTTATGTGTGTGTTTGTGTGTTTGTGTGTGTGCATGCTGACAGGCGTCGAAAAAAAAGTATAGACTGTTTGAGAAATTATGGTCATAACAAAGCAGCGGCGTTGACGCACAGACAGGTGCCCTATTTCGCAAGCTAAGCAAATGCAACGAACTTTGCCACACACACATACACAGAAAGAAAAAGAGAGAGAGAGAGACAATGAGACAGTGAGAGAACGAGAGAGAGGGAGAGAAAACGGTTCTTCTATGACATCTAGAGAGCATAATTTAAGCAATCGCGTTATTTTTGTAGTCCAAATATGTCGGGATGTGCTGCTCAGCCCAAAATGGGGATATTGTGTAAAATATTTAACAAAATGATATGGCATACACTTGGCAGCAGCCATTTTTGGAACTGACACAAAAATACCAAAGGCTAATGATAAGATAAGTGGTAATTGCAATGCCATACCCTATAACCTATGATAACATAAAGAAAATACTTTACGACACGTCTATAAAGTATAGGTAAAAGAAATTTGTAAAGAAACTGAGATATATGGCGAGAGAGTCACAAGTTGCAAGGGATAATGAGAAATGAATGAGAAAATTAAACATCAGTCGCATCTGTACCACAAGCTAAGAATTGTAATTCCATAGGAAATCCTATATTGGAGTCAAATTGCTGATGTCTAAATTGCAGCTTAAAATCCAACAGATAAAGCTATATGATATATGTAGTTGTCCAATTTTGATAGTTTGTTGTCCAAATTTTAAGAGATTATTTTGGTTATTGCGATAAGCAAAAAAGTCTTTTAAACAATAGCTAGTAGTTCGATCCGATTGGCAAAAAGTCGAATATATGCCTAATATCAAAACTCAGAGACTATTTTAGATATATAGAACTTAAAACGACTATAACAGATATTCTACAGAGTAGATATGAATGATGCGATATAAATATTTAGAATCCAATATTAAACGACAGAAATTAAACAGATCCATTTTAATTTATTTCTATGTAATAATAAAAAGGTACAGAAAAGAAAAATACAATACAAATAATTGTAAAACGATGACATTTGTCAGTGTTGAAGATTAAACGAGTGATTTGTTTTCATGCAGAAAAGCAAAGAAAGACTCCAAGAGACAGACACAAAAAACGTCATTTTGCGTCTGAGAGAATTGTATTGTTTTGTATCCAAAGATAGAATACAAAATACGAATAGCTGCAACTGTATCATATGTTTAGGGATTCGTTGTCTGAAAGCAAGCAAATTATTTGGCATTTTAGAACTGGCTAAAAGCTACGTTGCAAGCTTTTCGCATTAGCTTTCATTCGCAGCACGTGTTACGCATTGCGGCAGCCACACACACACACACACACGCATAGAGACACAGGCAGGAGAGATGTGTGTAAAAACTGTGGGGCACGCACATACGCAATATTTTGCAGCAAGTTTGTGGCACACCGAATTCAACCGTTGTTGTGCAGCTTGGCCACCTCCGAGGAGGTTCTCTGTGTACGTATCGTGTTCTGGGATTTGCCTGAGAAAGTCCAGATGCCAGAACTGCACGTTGACCTCGGCTTGAGCTCAGTATCTGTATCTGGCACGTTGGCAGCTCAGGTGCTGATGCCAAAGGGGCGCTGCTCATGTATTTTGCTTGACTTACACAGGCAAGGAGAACTCTCAAGGTGTATCTGCTACTTATGATTAATTGTTGTTTGCCAGGCAGACAGTGAGAAGTCGCCTCGCAAGCCAAATGGGACAGCAGGGGGTACGTGACTAAGTCCGAACGTGACTTCGCCAAGATCGACAATATATATATAACACAAATAGTTGCTCAAGTGTAATTTTCCTCTTCGTATCACGAGAGTCACTTAAGCTCGTGAAACGATACAATAATATAATGGATAATAAATAAATCCACATTCATTAATATAAAGGCATCGATATCGATTAATAAAAAATCGCAAATAAATACTAATATATAATTATGTACATAACAAGTATTAATCATAATATGAAATTTACATTAGATGCCTGTTTCTCTACACATTTAGCAACATTTACACAGCTTACCAACATTAAGTTGAAATACATTTCTTCTTTCAAGGATTTCAATTTTTTTGTGGATCGAGTAATAAAAAATATTTTCATATGAGTAACGAATGCACTCAGTATTCAAAGTACTGTCTGATGTTCACACACTGAGTACTCATTGTTCACTTGAACTTAAGTGGAACGCTCGTTGTTAACGTCAGACTACACTCTCGACCTGCACTTCAGTGAGTTTTATGAGATAGTTACGGGTACACATAACTCAGTAACCCAGCTGAAACGTCACTTGGGTATTCATTTTTAGTTTTCTTTGCTTTTTTTTTATAGTCACAACTATTCCATGCGCCCCCAAAGTATATTTTGTGACCCACGCAAAATTTATGAACTCGCTTCGTTATTAAATTTAAGCCGGTCAGACTGTTGAGGGTTTCCATTTCCCTCCCGTTCTCTTACCTCCTGCCCTGCATGGGCCACTGTTATTATTATTGCCAATGGGTTGCACATAACGGGGCGACAAACTTCATGACAGGCGTTCGAGTTGAGCTGAGTTGAGTTGAGTGGGTGTGGGCAGGGGACGACAGTGGTCTGGCTGTCTGGCAGCAAGAGACAGCTATTTATTTATGAGCAAGAAACTAGCTAAAAACCATGCGAGACGTTGCGATGAAATAAACATGAAATTTATTTTTTATTTATTTCGTTATCACTTTGTATGCGGAACGCACCAAAAAACCGCAGCGAGTCCAAATGAATACGGAGCAGCTGGCAGAGGCTGTGTGGGTGTTCAGTCGGGAAGGGTTCAAACTCAAATTTAGATTGAGGCTCGGCAGTCGGGCCACATTGTAAGCCCGCAACATTTATGAACTAAGCCAACGGACTAAACCGCAAAGTGACAGTTGTCTACGCCATCCCTCCACAGCCTTTTTCAGGCACGCCCATGCCCCCAAAGTGTCCTCACAATGGAAATAAATGTAATAGTTCGTTACGTTATGTCTCGTTCCACACCACACCACACCACACCACCCCACTCCCCACCCACTCCCGCAAGTGGCACGCAGTAGCGATTATAAAAAGGATACACGTAATTTTTTTCTTCCGACATGCCTTTTACGAATTTGTGACTGTTACTACCCCCCTTTCGCCACCCACCCCCCAAATATGCTTTGCTCCGCTCACCCATAATAAAGGTTGACTTCGTGGCGGAGGTGAGGTGACAAGTTGGCGGCTATTATTATGCCATACGCTTGTACTGCTTCGTTGCCCATCCGTATTTACAATGGATTTGTGTTTCATTTTTTTTTTTTTCAAGGATTGGATTGGTTTGGTTTTTGTGATGGGTGGACTCTAGTAGCCAGTTGGCAGTTAGCAGTTGGCAGTTGGCAGTTGGCCGTTAGTAGTTGCCTGTTGGCAGTTAGAGGTTTTTGGGTTTGTGCTTTTGCTTTTGCTCTCGGCGACTCGCATTGATAGCATTTTTAATGGCTTAGCGGTGTCTAACTCGTTGCCGATTCGTTCGTTAAGGTTTATTAGGGTCGGATCTGACAACTAGGGTCGAGTGCGTGTGTGTGTGTGTGTGTGTGTGTGCGTGTCCTGTCTAGGGTGCAGAAATGTTAAGAGTGGCGCTAAAGAGCAACACATTGTGCGAAAGTAACAACAACGGCAGCAACAGCAACAATAATACACAACAGAACGCTCATACATAAATCAGTTTCAGTTGTTTTGGCGATAACGATTATTGCACTTTGTTGATAACAAGCACACACACACACACACACACACACACACATATATATATATATATATATATATGGGATATATCACATTACTTTTAATGCATGCATTTGAAACTGGCATTCAAAATCACATGCCTTAAGCGAGTAATATTATCTATATTATCTATCAATTTTGGGTAGTCTGCTTCTGGGTTCTACAATCGTAAGAGATAATGGATGTTGGTTTAATATGGGCAAATTATTATACAAATATCGAATTTAATGTCATTTTGAAAGTCCGCTAATATCGATACAAATAAGTTTTTTTTTTTTTTTATATATATATATTTTTTCTATACTTTGTCGACAACTCAGTGAATAAATACGGCATTTTAATATTCTTTACTAATGTAATTTGTTGGCACTCAGCACCCCTCTTTCCTTCAGGTGTCCGCAATGGAAATATAGATTGCACTTTTAGTGTTTTATAAGAATCTAGGGATATAACCGAAATTAACGCATAAATCGATTATACTGGAACAAAAGTAAGGTCAATTAAAGTAACACTTTATCAATTCAGAGCGTGTGTCTTAGTTACATAATGTTCTTTAATGTTTTATGATCTGGAAAAGGCTATCGTGCTTATATTCCCCAAATACCTGGAAAAACAATTGAAGACGGAGATTCACGGTTGATTTTCCTTGATTTTCTCATTGTGGATTGGGACATTGAATAAAAACAGTCATGGATCAACATTGAAATATTGACGTTGAAAAATTTGAAAATGTGATGTTGTCTTATGCAAATAATAAAATGATTTTTTTTTGTCCGTCTTTTAACAGGAAAACGACCCTTAGCAACAAAGCTCGAATGTGGTTTCAGAACCGTTTGCTTGTAATAATATAGACGCCAGATTTAAGCCGTTTCGATGTCATAGTCCATTTTTTGGACAAACAAATCTTAAAACCACATTCGCTTAGTTTCGACTTGGGGTTTTTGTTTTCTTAACTTGAATACTCAAAAACAGATAGGTCTATGCTAGCTTTTCATCAGAGAGCCATCAATACGATATTATTCGACAAGTCACTTTCTATAGACCTTATGCTGAGTATGTTCTCCTACCAGCTCTACAACTGATTGATTCATTGACCGAGATGAACACAGAAATCGTATTAGCGCAACGTAGCGCGAAACGAATCGTTGCTCGTAGTTATTTTGCGCGTCGCTGTCTGAAACTATTTCAGCATCCAAGTTCACCTCTAATTACTGTCGCGCTACATAATTCAGCTTTCAACTTTTGCACTCCTACTCGTACTCGCATTTGCATTCACCATTCAGGATTCGCAGTCGAAGTCGAAGTCAAAGTCGTACACTCATGCAAAAAATTGCCCTACATTTTACTATTGGCGGCAATCACCCTACTATTTAGGAAGTTAGTATCTAAAATGTATGGATGTGGCCTTCTAGAAACTAGGGTTCTTAATTTTATAGTTGGGTTTTTCTAAAACTTTGAAAGATATCTAATTTTAACATTTCTTTGACTTCACATATACACACAAACACTATGCATAGTTTTGAAATTCATTGGCAATTAGGGTATACATTTCTTCTTATTAGATATGTTTTTCTTATAGTAATAGAAAATAGTAGAAAATACTTCCAAAAAAATATAGAAAAATCGCCATATTTTTTGGACAGTGGATTTAGGACAAGCCTTTCGAAGCTTATAAACATTTTTTTCCTAATATACGAGTATAGAATTTATTTCTAGAAAAATGTTGTACGTTTTCATTTTGGATTTTCTTTTCTGAGTGTAGTTGGACTTAAAGTCTAAGTTGCAATCGCAGTACGAAGCCAGCAATTGTATATGCCGGCTGATTAGCACGACGTTGCTGCTGCTGCTGCCAGTAAAGTTCACTTTGTCATTTGGATATTTGCTGCGCCACAGCCACCGCCACCGCCTCAGACTCCGTCTACGCCTACGCCAGTTGCCTTGGATGATGGCACAAGCCTCGAAGTTGGCAACTTTGCGCTAAACGTGAGCCCGACGCCAAATGAAAACTTTTCAATAAGCTAAACACTTCAAGCAGACAGACGCACTGACAGTTAAACTGGCGAAAAAGAGCACTGGCAAGGGGGGTGTGAAGGGGGTGGGGGCAGCGGGCTAAGGTGGGTAGCCGCCAAGGAACAGAAGTGCCTCCCCCCCCCCCCCCTCCTACTCACTAGGGCAGCAGAGATTAAAAGGGTAGGGAGGAGAGGAGGAGAGCGGCAGGAAACTTGACATTTGCGTGCTAATGAATTCGAGCATGGCATACAAAAATGCTTTTGCAAGCGCACAAAAGTATGCAGCAGTTTTTTTTTGTTGGTGCGTGGCCCTGGAAGGGCAGACAAAAAGAGGGGAGGAGATGGGCGATGGGCGGTGGGCGGTGGGAGGTTGATGCAAAGTGCAAAAACGGTTCTTGAGCAACTCGAAACTATGCATTTAATTGATTTCAAGCGCTTTAAACAAACAAATAGTTGCAGCAAACCAAGCCAGCAAACCAGAGTAGAAGAAGTAAAGCAAGCAGAAGGGGAGACGGGGAAGGGAAGTGAGCAGTGCTTAATGTTATGCAGCTCACGCTTCAAGAAACAAACACATTACCATAAACACACACGCGTAGAGAGATAGAGAGAGAGAGAGAGAGAGAGGGCGAGATAGAGAGAGAGAGGGAGAGATGTATAGAGAGATAGAGAGAAAGCAACTGCAAATGTCAATGGATAGCAATGGCAACAAAAGAAAGCAAATAAGAACAAAATTGAACAAAAAAAAAGCGAAGTAAAGTGAAGATGAATAAGAAGAAGAAAAAGCACTCGCAGTGGCATCTCATGTTGCAGCTGCAGCTGCAGCTTGCGTATGCCTTGCTGCTCTATGCAAATAGAATTGCATTTAAATTAATCAAACGATCTGTGTGTGAGTGTGTGTGTGTGTGTGTGTATTTGCGTAGAGGCAAAGTCAACGTCTTTGTGTGTGTTTGGGTGAGTTGGCGTGTTTGTGCAATTTACAAAATTACTTTGCTACCTCAAGTGTTATTATTATCAGCAACATCATTATCATAATCATAATCATAATCATTATCATTACCAGCACTAGAACGGTCATTATCATGCTGATAGTAGAATGCGTTGCAAGTCGTCTAAATGGCAAAATTCAAATGGATGCCAGCCAGTCTCTACTGAGTGTGTTTATGCAGTGTACACCAAAATAAGGTTAAGAAAACATATCACCTATATACACATACACAGACACACACACACACACACAGACAGACACTCAGACAGACAGACACACACAAACATAAATGCACATATGCATACATAAAACGCCTTATTTTAGTGACCCGAGAGAGTTGATTTGGCTTAATTTATGTGTGTACTTCATACAGTTTGAGCAGCACTACTTGATGTGTATATATATATGTGTGTGCCTGTATGTGTGTGTGCATTGTTTGGGCGCATAAATCAGCAAAGCAACGGAAAACGCTTAGCTAAGCTAGCAGCCACTGCCAGTGCCACTACCACACTACCAGCAACAATAATAACAACAATAACAACAACTATAAATTTGAGTACCATGGAATGTGCAACGCAACGAATGCTTTAATACTCTTGTTCATATAAGCTGATTTCGGCCATAATTCTGACATACCGGCGAAAGTGCTTTTGACTTATGTTTTCATTGCAAAAAAAAAAAAAAGAAAATAGAATTTCAAATGTGGAATTACATTTGGATAGTTTGTAGTTTTGTTTTGTTTGCAAGTTTTAACTCAAAACGGAAAAAAATATAAATATTTTGAAAGAAATATAAATACTTTGATGTAGCAAGCAATATTATATTTTACAAAATGTTTAGAGTCCTCTCCTGATCAGTAATTTGACTATTAGCTTAAAAAAGCACACACTTTGTCGAGCTTAAGCAAAAGCTTGGCAAAGCCAAAGAGCTTCAAATGCAAAGGCAAAACATGTTTAGCTTGCCTCCATGTGAGCGCATAGCAAGCAGCTGGCTTTGACAAGTTTTTATTGCTGTTGTTGTTGTTGTTGTTGTTGCTGCTGCTGATATTATGCCAACAGTTTTAGTCGCTTGTCATATGCAGCTATTACCGTTAGTTGTAAACGTTGCTGTTGCTGTTAATGTTGCCACTTGACACTAAACGAAAATGAAACCGAAGCCGAAAACGAAAACGGCAACAGCAAACAGCAACAAGAACAACTTCACTAACAGTTTCGCAGGCACTTGTTAAAAGTTTTACAGCTCGCTCTCACTCTCTCTCTCTCTCTCTCTCTCTCTCTCTCTCTCTCTCTTTTGCTCTTTATATACCACGCAGCGAACTAGTGAATAACACCTCTTCGCCTAATGCACTCCTCATGCACTCCTCATGCACACAATGTAATTCATTATCCAGCAATGCTTTTGCATGCAGGGTTGCCTGCTGGCGCTGCTAGATCAAGCAGACACTTGTCTTCAGCAACAAAAGCTGGGCAACAATGTGTTCTTACATATTTCTTACACGTATTGATTTATCTTATCCGTTTAACTATCTCTTTTAATTATTGCGCTTGCGCAGCTCTGCTTAGTCCAGTTGGAACAGAAAGACGTGAAATAATATGTTTTTATGTTTATCTTAAAAACTATTATATAAATCCTAGAAAATTGTATAAAATTGCATATATAGCAAGCAGTCTTTTTAGATATATATGTATATATATATATGTATAACGTTTCGAAAGTATATATGCAACGGCAGTCGTACAATATCCCGTTTAAAGTTCATAAAAGAAAAAACATTCGACAACGCATTACAAAGTAATGGTTGCAAGTATACGGGTTGTGGTACGAATTGGAGGCTATGCCGCCTACAAAGTATAGATTACGAATCGAATTCGTAATGGGGCCTTTTAACTGCCGGTATGTTATTTATAGATGTGCGTTGTTCTGTTTATTGTGCGTTTGTATTTCTTTCATAATTTGCTCAGTTTATGTTGCAAGCGCCTGTCATTTAAGCCTGCTCCATGACAGCTTAAAGTTTGAATAGCACCGAGCCCCTGCTGTTGATGTGTGTGTGTGGTGTGTGTGTCTGTGTCTGTGTTGTTTTATTAATGAGCTGAGCCAAATTAACCTTAATATATGTGCGCATTTAAATGTTAAACGACTGAATTCCATTCACTCTGCCCCCACGGGCGCTTGCCCGCATTCCTTCATGGCAGCCATTTCTCCCACTTTTCTGGTTGACATTTATCATTTATAATTGTTTGGCTCTGTATGTGTCACCAACTTTGGACATTCTCCACCCCATCGCACCACCAACCCCATCCCTCTGTCCGCACTCTGCCGTTTGCGCCCTTCTCTTTATGCATTGCACATTTTGACACTTTGACATGCATTAAATCAGTCAAGCGTTGGCCACTTTGAGCTCCCCTGACTTTTGCGGCACAACTCTGCGGGTCTCTGTCTCCCTCTTTACCACTCTCTCTCTCTCCCTCTCTCTCTCTCTGTCTCTCTCCCCGTCTCTTTCTATTTATCTCTCCCTCTCTTTCTATGTGTTGCTGCTGCTGTTTTTTGTTGACCATTTGATATTAATGAGAGAAACCAAAGTCAACTTTTGGTCCAAATGAGCATTGCGTAAAACGAAATCCTTTATGCATTTTGAATGACGCATTTAACCCGACCGATAAACTATATACGAATTAAACTCAGGCTCAACTCAATAATAATAATAGTTGGAAGAAGACAGTTGCCAAACCCGAATTTAACAATCCTTCCAATTGATATACAAGATACACCAGCATATTGTTGCCCAACTAGCCATTAAGATCGGATATGTAACGCCCACGTTATGGTCAAAAATTATAAAATTATAATTGATTATAACTATCAGTCAACAGAATTGAGAGCACTTCCACACATGCTTACATTTAGGTGTGCAACACTTTTTACAGGGAAATGTGGCAACAAAACAAGAATATATATAACTGCTGCGTTCAGGGTATATCGTAGTCGACTTCATTTGATTACAATTCTTGATTGATTGTTTTTTTTAATTGGTTGCAAAAATTCCAAAAAACTGAACTCCGAACAAAATGTGTAAGCAACAACCAGAAAAATCGGTTGTGGATTGACAATTCAAAAATAATTAATTTGGCCCGCTGACAACTCATCATGAGGTGTAGCCAACTTTTTGACATGACGTTGACACAGTTGCATACAATTTGGAAATTTCGTTGACAAGCAGAAACTTCGACAACTGAAAAAGGTGGCATATTCGAAAGTTATTGCGAAGACAATAAAAACAAGGCCGACATCTAAATTTTGGTCCGGAAGTTACAATATTATTATGTTTTGTACGTTTTAATTTCGCTTGACGCTTTTGATTTGATTTTTTTTTTTTTTTTTGCTATTATGTGATTGTTTCTATGACAGATACATATATGGTCACATCCAGTCCGGCTCCGAGCCTTTAACAAAAATATTGATATATGCCGAGCTTCAACAAGATGTCCTTAAGACAGGGGCAGTTCTGCTAAATCACAATATCGACACGGCCAGTAATGCTGATTAAGAATATATATACCCTATGGGTGACACACTTTTAGTGTTATATAAGTAGCACGACAAAAAATCATATTCTATAAAATAATAATTAAAAAGCATTGATTTACGTATACACCCATACCTCGCTATAGGGCCGCTCTTTATACGACATTTCGCTATAACGGCACGTTTTTTTTGAAGGCACGTTTTCGATTTACGGCCTAAAATGTGTGGCTATAACGGCATTCATTCAGTTGCAAGCAGAACCGGCATTTGATGAAGAGTCAGAGCCTGTTGTATCCAAACAGCTAACATCAAAAAATTTGTCGAAAGCTTTTTCCTACTTCGAAAAAGGAATAAACAACCTCCTCAAAAACGAAAATTTCTCGAGAAATTAACTCTGCTATTAGCATTGGAGAAGAAGGCGGCACAAACAACGTAGGACAATTTTTGAAGCCAGGCCCATCCTTACCAGCGCAAAATGAAGACGACAGTGATCTGCAGCTTACCATTACTTCATTGTCTTCAGATTAAAGCAGATTCAGATTTACTTGTTGTGCATATATTTCTGATTTGAATGAAATAAAAAGATAAAATGCAATTTGAATGATGAACCAGCTTACATATTTAACAACTTTGGAACCGATACCATTGAATTTGTACGAATTTGTATTAGAACAATCGAATCGTTAAACGGCATTTAGCTTTGCGGCCAAGTTTCGTGGAACGTATCTAGACAAATATCAAACTAGCTGTTTTCTTTTGACCAAAACCAAATGTTTTTGAAAAATTTTATTTTTTAGTTATACTTGTCATGCATTATTTCTCTCTCTCTCTCTCTCTCTCTCTCTCTTACAATCATGCGTTTAGCTAAACACTTGTTAAATTTTTTGGAATGACATTTTTAATGCAAATTTTGACACTGATTTTCTCTCGTTCTCTTTCCCACACTCCGCTTCTGTCTCTGTATCTCTCTTTTACTCCAACACATTTTCCGATTCATTTTCTTGGACGCTTTTCTTTCAAACCCATTCGCAGACACACCCATAGTTTTTTCCCTTTTCTCGCGGCCTTGCTCTCGTTTCAGTTCCGCTTTCGCTCTCTCTGTCTGTCTCTCTTTCTCTCCCTTTTGATAGATCGCTTTGGCCAAGACACAGGCAAATCGTTTAAATTTATAAGATTGCGCTTAGCGTCTGGAAGTCGATGTTTCTGAATTTATGTTTATGTTGCTTGGAAATTTGTATATGTTAATTGCGACAAGGGAAGAACGGTGCCAAATATGCTAAGCAAAATATGTGTACGAAATTTATGGATAAAACATGGCAATTTCGTTTACTTGGCTTATTATTTTTTTTCTTCTTATTTATATTTCTGCTTTAGCTTAACATTTTCGACTTGTAGCAATTTTTCATAATTTTGCGATGTATTTTCCTGTTGTTGTTGTTGTTGTTGTTGTTGTTTGGTTCTTGTTGCTATGTTGCCTTTAGCATAAATCATGCAGAAATGCAGAGGATATAGTAAAAGGGCCAAGGGGGAAAGTGTTGCCCGCTTTTAGTTGTCGTTGTCGTTGTCGATGTCGATGTTGTCGTTGTTGTTGTTTTGGCAAAAGTTTTTAAGTCGCCGCAAGCAGAGCGACACAAATTTGAAGGCAGCCAGCGTGAAACAATGAAGGAGTGTAAGGGATGGAGACCTGCTGCAGTGCTGCTATTCTCTCGCTGGCACACCAGCTGCGAGATGGTTATTACCGTTACTCTTTGGCATCGTTAATTATCGTTAATTACATGCAGCACTAGTCCAGGTCTCGTTTTAATTATTATGCGTCCAAAAGCAAAAGACAATATGCTAATTCAGGAATCAGTTTTCGTCGTTCGCCTTTCGCTTGCAAGTAGCTTTCTGATATGCACACAAACACACACAAACGCTTGGGCTTATGCATGTGTGTGCATTAAAATTGAACTCTCCACGTTTTCATGCGATCAACCGTTAGGCGGTTGCCTTATTATGCTCCTTCTTCTTCCGTATTACTCTTTGCTGTGTTTCTCATTCATTAACTGTGAGCTGCCGTCTGCCGTCCCGTTTTTAATATGTGAGCGCACAGTGGCTCAAAATGTGAGCGTATTGTATCTGAATTAGTTACAAATATGCGATTATTTTTCTCGCTATTTTTGTATGTTTGTAATCAAGCACAAGGCACAAGGGGCTTAATTAGTGTATTACGAATTATTTATAAAATTCGAATTGTGTGCAATCACAACCACTGTTTGTACCCGAAAGTATGCAATAGAAATGTAAATATATTTTGCCCCATGTTAATGAGAAACTTACCAAAGCTTTTGGTCACTTCCGCTCTGTACGGTTCGCGGACAGTGTGCGGGTGTTGCCAACTGTTGGTAAATTTATGCGCTACCACTGCCGCTGCCACTGGGTTGCTCTGGAAAGGGGAAGGGAGGAGGTGGACAACAACAAGGCAAAACGAGCACGGCGCTAAGGATGACAACGTGTGCAAATGAGTTTGGTTTATGCGCGCCTTCTTTCGCGGGGCTCACTTGATTTATGGCTGTGTGACCAAAACACTTTAAGATGCTGCTTATAAGCTATATAGCCAACAACTGCTGTTGTTGTTGTTTTGGTTGTCGTTGTTGCTGTTGTTATTATTGTTATTGTTGTCAGAGCAGAAACTAAAGGCGGCGACGCCGTCTGCACGTGGCGTCCAAATCGGCAGCCATGGCGTCGGCCAGGCTTTGTTTTTGTTTTCGTTTTTGTTTGCAGTTAGTAGCTTGCTTAAGTTAAGCGGTTCGCATTTAAACCAACAACAACAGAACAGTTATCACTGCACTCGCACGACCACAGCAAAAAAAAGAATTAATGTAACTAATATTAAGAATGCCAGCAACGCACGTGATCCAAGAGTCCTTAACTTTTTTATTTAACACTCGTTCAGTTCCACTTTTCTTGCGTACACAGCATCCGATTGGCTTAAGGGTTTACAGCTCACTGTTATTAAGCAGATTCAAAATTAACTTTACTTCTTCTCAAACTAAATTACCAAAATTATTTCGCTGATGGCTGGTCCCACTGTGTGCTGGTGGCGATAGTAGTTAGTATTTTTCAATATTGTCATCATTTAAAAGTAACAACCAGCTGTACAGGGTCTGTTATTAAAGCGCGCACTCTGTAAATTTCAAATAAAAAGTTTAGCTTACACAATTCCGTAAACAGCGGAGGGGTTGGTATTTTAGCAATACTTTGTATTAGTTTAACATCATTCGAATATTTTTTTCTAAACGTAATACTAATAATAATACAATCTCCACACAGGCAAATGCTAATCGGCTCAAGTTCATAATATAATATTCATCCATTTTGGTTTTGTATGGTCAACATTTTGAAATCGAGTGAATGCTCCTAGACTTGGGTGTGCCCGTAGCAAGCACAAAGTTCGATTCTAGTATTTTTCGCATACAGCATGTAATGAGCAGAGGCCAACAACGATAACACAACTATCGATAATGGCATCGTTATCATTATTGCCAATCGACACAAGTACAACTACGTGGCTGCCGCTGAAAAATTAAATAATTATCCAAAAGCCAAACGCGACAATGCAAACGACGGTGACCAGTTTACTGCTAACATTATGTGGCCTCCTACTACTACTGACGAGACCCGGCGACGGCTTCATTGTCAATGTGGACGCACATAACGAGGAGTGCTTCTTCGAGAACATCGAAGGTGGCACCAAATTTGGTGAGTAACAGCTTGCTTCTCCTGCTCCCCCGGGCAAATAGCTCGACAATTGCAAGCAACGTAATTTTGCGTATTTCATTTGACAGGCGTGACATTCGAGGTGATCGAGGGCGGCTTCCTCGATGTGGACATCAAAATCACCGGCCCCGGCCAGCATGTCATGCACGAGAGCGAGAAGGAATCGTCGGGGAAATATACGTTCGTTGCGCCCGCAAAGGGCACATACACCGTCTGCTTCAACAACGAGCGCAGCAGCATGACACCCAAGCAGGTCATGTTCTCCATCGAGAAGGGCGATGCGCCGCAACGTGCGCCCGGCGCACCCGGTGAGGAGGAAGTCGGTCACACCAAGCTGGAGGACATGATACGCGAGCTATCCGGCACCCTGACCAATGTCAAGCACGAGCAGGAATACATGCATGTAAGTGACGACGACGCGTCCACTCAATGTCCAATAGCTAAAGCTCATCAATTTATTTGCAGGTGCGCGACAAGATTCATCGTTCGGTTAATGAGAGCACCAACTCGCGTGTCGTTCTCTGGTCCACATTTGAGGCACTCGTCCTTGTACTGATGACCGTCGGCCAGG
Source organism: Drosophila macrothrix (assembly GCA_035042055.1). NCBI lineage: Eukaryota > Metazoa > Arthropoda > Insecta > Diptera > Drosophilidae > Drosophila > Drosophila macrothrix. Next base: position 13,599,341 of record JAWNLX010000587.1, on the reverse strand, counting down.
TGTATTATCTGAAGCGCTTCTTTGAGGTCAAGCGCGTTGTGTAATCCCTTCCCATGCATGTGTGTGCAAATGTATAGAGCGAATGTGTGTTGCAGCAGTCTCAGCTTAATTTTAAATGATAAATTAAATACCTTTTTTGTAACAAATCGAAGCTAAAACCGCATTACTTACTCCCCTCATCTAAAAGAATGGATTTGCTGTACAAGTTCACCTTGTTGTACCTTCCATACCATCTATTTTGGATTCCCGTTCCCCATTTCCCCCTTCATACATTTTATATTCGTCTCAAATTACTAAAAAGCCCACGTTTGCTATAAAATAGACAGCTAGGCTCTAATTATCCCCCATCGGGGATTTCAGTCAAATAAGGCCTAAATTGCATTCCACTTTAAGTTTCTTTCTCATTTCCGATTGCTGTTCGAGAGATTTGCTAATTGTTTGGGTACTTTTCATGCCATAAGCCTTGAAAGCAGTTCGATATAATGGATCCATGCGATTTGGGACATCCTTCAAAAATATGCAATGATATTTTGGTCGAGTTAGACACTTTTTTCTCTGCTACTAAAAGTATGCGGCAAGTTTTTAATATAGCTCGATCTCGACTTAGCCAAGTCATCAACCCTATTGCGTCAATGGAGCGCGTACCTGCTATCCTTGCCACCCGACAAAAGAAATAAAATCATGTCTGTGAAATACGAGTATTTCTTATTTTTATTATAAACAATAGTTTACAAGAAAATTGTATAATTGAACAGGAGCAGGCAGTTTATAGCTGTCTTCAGTATGGAATACCATGTAAGAGAAGGAACCAACGATGAGATATAGAAAGAGTTGGATATAGCTTGCCAGTGTGTGACGATTGAGGCGAGTGTCAACTTTGTTGTCAACTTCTCTGGATATCCGTTGCCTGTTATGCACAAGTTATGCCGATTGAGAGTATTCTCGTTACGTGTTAGCAAAATGTTTGTGCAACATTGCTCATTGAATGGCAAAATGTGGTAAAAGTGCTGAAAAGATCAAAAGTCCAGTTGCTGAATGAAATGACCAGTTGCAGTGAAAGATTATTTTTGTTCATTTATTTTTTATTATCTTTATTATATATTAATTGCCTTGCTGTTAATGTTGCTATTAAATTTCTTGTTGTATATTTTACAAAGTACACACAGTATACAAAAGAAAAAAATATTTTTGTTCAAACAAAAGAAAACAATTAAGAACGTGATAGTCGCATGATGATGATGATGATGATGATGATGATGATAGTTGCAATTGTGTAATATCATCGGCTAACTGTCAACATTTCATTTAGGGCAGATACTCTTTGAGTCTGCTCTGCCTGCCTAACTGAATGTGTGGCATAAAAAAAAGGTATTTATTTATATAAATATATGTATATTGATTAAACAACACGATTTGACATTAATTAAATTTGGTATAAAAATCTAAAACAATGTTTGTTACAGTTGGTTGTTGTTTTTCTTTTTCGTTTTGTTTTTCATTTCTTTGTTTCTTATTTGCAGTTTCAGTTACATTTTATATATATATATATACTGTATGTATATGCACTCATTTTGTATAAGTTTATTAATAATTTCCTCAATTTATTATTTATTTTTTTGTTAGCAAAAAACACTTAGAATACATCGCTTTCGTCAACGATTTACTCGTTTCACTTGTTGCTTCTCTTTTGTTTATTATTTATTTCTGTGATCAACACGTCCTCGGATTTATAGAGCTGGGAATCGCATCCCGCCATCACCTCTCCGTGCTCTATATATACAAATGTATATGTATGTTGTATGTGGTCCTTCTGTATGAACACTCAATTAAATACGTATATA